>WKFP01014850.1:3441-46284 GCA_011057875.1 Pterocles orientalis | reverse complement strand
GTGAATGCAGGAACCCAAAGTGAGATGATCCGGAGCCCAAGGGAAGTAAAAGAGAGCAGTCTCCCGGAAGGGTCCTCACCTATATACTGGGTATGATGTGCATGGGATGGAATAAACAATTGGTCAGTCTGGTTCTCAGTCTTAACCTAAGAGCAAATCCCAGGCTAGTAGCTGGACTGTGTCTCTCTGCTTGTCTGCCGACCTCGGCAGCAGAACAAAACATCGGGTCTTATCAGCTTCTCCTGAGCAGGAATCCAAACCATAGCTTCTTGCTAGCTATTTATGAAGAAAAGGAAAAAAAATTAACTCTCTCCCTCTTAACCCAGGACACATGTTCACCAGCTTACTAGTGTCTCAATTTTCTCTCACCCTCTTGGTTTGTATCGTCCCTTCCACCCCTCCTCCCCTAAATTGTATAAATAAATAAAGGATGAGCTTCTGGTGTTTTCTGGTGTTTTCTATAGAAAGTTAAGCTTCACTGACATTGAGTAATTTCTTTTACAGCTCACATGCCCTTTGAATTTAAAATTTAATCTGTTCACATCAGCTTGCATTACCAGTGAATTGTGCTTAGCATGTTCCATGAATGATTCAGCAGATCTTAATAGCTACCTTGGTAACTTCTTATGAATCACTGAAAGAGATAATATTAGTAAGCGTTAGTTGTAAGCACTAAGCACTTTTTTCATGAAATTGTATTTCTCTAGTATTATTGATTCCCATATCTGTGTTTAGGTGTCATATGAAGAATTGTATTTTGCATCTTAGATTTATTGTGTTTGAAGAAGAAGGTAAGTAATTTTTTTTTCCCTATCTGCAGCTGACATGAACAGTGCGCCAGCATAACCACCATGGCATAATCTAGTGTGCTTCCCAGCTCACACAGGGTGCTATACTCCATGAACCAACTGTAAAAGTGGTATAGCTGTATCTCTGGCTTCTCCATAAAATGTTCCTTATATTGTACTCATACCCTACTTCTGAATTTCTAGGAAGACAAATAGTGTTAATAGCAATTGGAGGAATCAAAATAGCTTATAGAAATAATAATTATTAAGGGAGGTTGATGTTTCATAAACTGTGTCCCAAGGACTTCGAAGTAGCTCTTAATTAATCAGTAAGAAAGCGGAGTGCTTTTTCTTAATTATTGTTTCTTTGAATGTTTAAATGTTCAATGAAGATTGCCATTGTTCCTTGAAAGATGGTAATACTTATTTAAATTCAGTTCCATTAAAAAAAGAAAGGATAAATATCTTCACATTCAAAAGCTTCATTAAACTGTGTAGTTGCAGTTATCATCTATTACTTGTACTTAGAATCTTCCCTTTTATTTTGAATTTGTAAAAAATCATGATACAGGGAAGTTTTAAAACTTGTGTTTATTTAAGAAAAGTGTATGCCACTAAGAAAGGATCTGAAGCCTTTAATATCATCTTGTATTTTGATGTTTTCAGTGAATTGTTTCAAGTGTGATTGTTATTTTAACATTATTATTACTGTAACTGAATACGTAGGCCATAAAGCTACAAGAACAAAGGGTGGATAATTATAAATGTAAACTTGGGAGTGCCAGTGTAACCATTTGCACATTTTTTTTTACTCAGAATAATTGCAATATAAATTAAGTAAACAAACTAGACACATTTGTCTTTGAAGTGTGAGATGGAGGCACAGTAATTCCCAATCCCTAAGCTGAGGAAGGTGGTGATGGAACAAATTGTGCAGAAAAGAGTGTGTGAATGATTCTGACACATACACACTTCTGCTATACAACAACCTGCACAGATACGAAGAGGAATGGAAATCTGGCAAGCAGTTCTAAACTTCCAAGAAACAGCAGGAAGAACATGCACAGGGGCTGAGAAGTGTAATCTCCTCCTCCTCTCTCTGGAAAGTTGTTCTGTGGGTAGAGACTGCACAGTTTTGCAATTGTCCTGTTCCACATAACTCGTGCTGAAGTTTTGCTTGTATAAAAGTGCTGGTTTTGTCCTTGTGATAATGACTGTGTTTTAGGGTTTTTTAGTGGAACCATATCTTGGTAATAAGTACCATGCCTGTGACTGACGGTTTGGAAGATCCTGCTCTAATGCATGACGATGCATTAACTGCCAAGAGTACATATAAGCACGGTGAATTAAAGTGGGACAAAATGGCATAATTCTGGTTTTCCTAAAACTTTTAGTATTTGGCTTTGCAACTACAGTACTTTTTTATTAGTTTAGCCTTTGCTGTATCATAGTATGAATAACCTAAAACAAAAAAAAATCTTTGAAAATGTTTGGAGGCTGTTAGAAGATACACACATGTTGCACATGTCAGGTGCAAACTTTCCTCAGGAATGGAAACTCAAGGTAAATTACAAGAATCAAATTTGGCCTTAATTTTGAGGTGTAAATAGCATTTTGAGTAAAATGAATCATGTGTCAGTTGATGTTCAAGCAAGTCTGTCCTTTTCTAAAACAGATCCATTGTGCCGAGCTTGCAAACAGGTACTATATTTCACCTTTATTCAGGAATTTCCTATTTTTTTAGTTTCTATCGTAATTCCAGTATTAATAAAAATAGCATGCTTTTCAAGTAAAATTCATCATGTAGCTATATAAACAGAATTAGATTTAACTTTTTTTTTGGAAGGGTTATGTTGGAGACCATTGATTTATATTAGCATAATGAAGGTTAATGTAAGCAGCAGCAAGATTTATCTCTGACTATGAGGAGTCATCACTTTTTAAAAAAACACAATATATACCCATATTGTTGACATAATAATAAATCAAAGATTTCAGTAACGATTGGATTAGAAGGGAGAAATGTACTGGAGTTAAGGTGATATTTTACCATAATTATGAAATTTAATAAGCATACTAGAGCAAAATCTGATATTTTTGGAGGAAGATACATGGAAGTATATAGGTACAAAATAATGTATGACCAGATCTTTTGTCTTCTGTTTTTATTTTGCTATCCATTGTAAGTGTTCCTCTATAGAAGGCTACAAATTATGAGTCTTTTGGTTTGGAGGCTGCGATCAGGAAAAAGAGTGTATCATTTGATTTAGTTGAACAAATCTGATCTCAGTTCAATAATATTTCCTACTGCTTTACTGAAAAAATAGAACAATCTTGAAATGAAAATCCCCTTTCAAAACAAAAGGTTGAAACAATTTGTTTAGAAAATTGTTTCTAAAAAGTCCAAAAAGCTCTCCCAGGATTTTCATTTAGCCAGAATTCTTCGCCAAATCTGGCTTGAAACTGTGGGTAATTTGGCTATGTCCAAAAAGGGCATTTTACTCAGACTTACCCTCTGCCAATAAACTCTTTCCAGCTCTGTCGTTGTGCACCAACTGTTAGCAGAATGAAGACTTTTAAGGCCAAGAAAAATGTCTTTTTCTGCATTCTTTTAGGCCACTTAAAACATGTAGGGCACCACAGCCTGAAAAAATAACTTAATAATGTTTAAGGAATAGTTACAATTAGTTTTGATTACTGTATATAAAACTAATCAGGAGTAGTGCCAAGTGAGAGCTTATACATACACAAACCTTTTCAGTGTTTCAAATACGCTGAAGCAGGCATGAAAAACATGAAACATAAAGGAGAATTTGGGGCATTTTAAAATCACACTAATTTTCAGAAAATATGCAGAGGTTTTCTGTTTGTTTTTATTGAAGATGTTTCATCTACAACAAAAGAGCTGATTTTGCAAATTACATTTTTGCAGGTAATTAGTCTGTGATATTTCTATAGTTCTTGATATTTTGGAAATATTTTGAAATAATTCAGTATTTCTTGTTTTCAAAGAGCTGAGTGTAGTTTTCTTTCCTGCATCTATTTCACAGTAATAATTTACATGCATTACATTATCAGCATATAAATCCTTATTCATTTAATTGGGATGATTACAAACAATGTAGAATTGAATACACCTGCTGATTTTTCTCTCTCACGCTCCATTGCATGTGCACTCATAATTTGCACATTGTTATGAGTCATTACTCATGATATCAGGAGTAACCAGTACCTTAAACTGGTCCTAAATTTTCAGTGCTACCAACCATCTGGTATGCTATGAGAAGAGGATAACAGTGCTACAGCCTTCATACTTCAGTGACTGAAATGTCATAGTAACAGGAATTGAACAGAAGGGTATCTGCAATTCTTGTTTCTCGTTACCCTGGCCTGTTACCCAAATACTTGATCAGTGTGGCTCCTGCACTGCTCAGAGGCAAGCTGAAGCCACGCCCTACTGCATGGGCCAAATACAGCACCCGCATTTGGGGTGTTTGTCAGACTGTATGGGTCAGGTGCCAGAGAAGCACAAGGGACGTCTAACTGTACAGACCTGTCAAACTGATTTTTTAAATGGAGCAGAATGAGAGTCTTTCTGGCCACTGATGCCTTGAGTCATAATACCTTCATCCTCAAGCTCCTGGTGGCATGGGGAGAGCCTGAGTTGCCCTGATGAGTGGTAATGCAAGAGTAGCTCCTCCTCACGGGGTCTCTGGTAACGACCACCTTGATGTTCTACTTCAGTGGTGGGTGCTGGTGTCTTGTAATGCTGGCAAGCAGAGTGTGTGTCTCTAACACTTTTATCTCGTATTTTTGTCATCTAGGCATTGTTTTGCCTAGGCCTGTGCTTCCCCTTTTCAGTCAGTTAGCTTAAGGATTACTGTGGCAAGAGCAGCAGGACATGATATTTCAATTAATTTATTTATTCTAGAGAGGAACGTATGCAGCTATCAGCCTGAGCTGCAGTTTGGTGGAAAATGTTACAGAGAGTCTGACCTTGGGAAAGTATATTCTCACATGCCGTGTCTGAGATTGATGTTACTTAGAGGTAATGAGCTGGGTGCTGCATTTCCAAAGGAATAACTCTCATTGTAGACATTTACTTAAAAAATGTTATGTGCCATTCCTTTCTTAGCTCTCAAAGTTCCGAAATGGAGAGGAGGTGTAAGGCTTGGAGAACTGTAATTTAAATTGTGATTGTCACCTATCCCTTCTTGTTGGGAGGAACATCAAGTTGTTAGCAACTGAAAATTAATTATCTTGCCGTTTGTCATGCATGACATGATCGGTAAATTGCACTTCAGTTCTCAGTGGCCAGGTATCCCCACGCCACTTATCATGATGCCAGTTGGTAAAAATTGTCAGTGTAGTTTGGACTTTCAGAGAAGAGAAAACATAGGAAAAGATCTAACCTAGCCATAAAATTATGGATTTGTCATCTGTGCACAGAAGGCACACAATGCTCTTGAGGAATACTAAGGCATTGCTCTATTTTGATAGCTTTGAACTGATCAGCAAAGAGCTTCTCAGTTTTCATAATTTCTTAATAAATTTTGATTATATTCCTTGACTAATCCTATTTATTAAAAAATGTTTTTTTGCTTGCAATACCCAGATTTTATGAAATGTCAGTTCCCCAGAAGATGTTACACGACTTTGTTGGTGGGCTAATTATTTACAGTCATGTTGAAAATAAGGAGTCTTACTTATTAAAAATAAATGACATTTATCATTGACTTCTGTTTGCTGAGCAAAGAGATGATATAACTGTATTATTCGCCAAGGAAAATACATGTTTTATTCAAACTTGACTTTTATTAGCCTGTAGCAGCTAAGAAACATCAAAAGCTTCATTCTTGAAACAGGAAAAGTTGTTTCTTTAAAAAACAGTTTTATGTAGGTCTGAAAGAATATTTAGAAGCAGAAAGAAGGAAAAAAAATATTCAGACAATTATTTTTAGGCCTCCCCTTCAAAAACCCTTAGGCTTAAGCAAGTCTAATGTATTTTACTCTTTTATCACCTGTACCAGCAACAGTTTTTGCATTTTATGAATAGATTCATTGGTGAGCTTCTACGGAGTAGCACATAATTTCTGATTTCAAGCCCTGTTAAGAGTTATGAATTTTGTATCCTGATACATAAAAGTAGATATTTGAAGAATCTTGATTAAGATAATATTAAACCTAACTTGGAAGCTGATCTGTGCAAATTCGTAGATTAAAGAGCAGCTTTTCTCTGCTGAAGGACAAACAGGCTCAGTAGGGTACTTTACGCTGGAATAATTGGATTAGTGTAAATAGAAGCCATAAACTACATTAGCTGAAAAAAAGTAAGAAACTTCTTTCCTTAGTACTGACTAGTTAAATATTTTTTCCTCAATAATTTTGCTTACATTAATGTAGGCTAAGAAACTCAAATCAGGTCATTTATTACAGCATCTGAGATTTAGATACATGTTCAGAATTCACAAGTGTTTTATTTTCTAAAATATAGAAAGAGGGGTTTCATCCTCTCTTCCCAGTCGTGAATATGGACAGGTGGTAAGAAGAGTCAAGTGGGATTTGAGAATTATGAAGCCTGATCACACAAGGCTATTAAAAACTCAATTAATGTCATGAGTCATGGTTGGACAATTCAGTTACAGTCTGTGACCTTCCCCTTTTAATTTCATCAGTTACTTCCGCCCACGTTAGCAGAGTCTACATCTCCAGCTATTAAAGAATGGTTATGTTTCCATCTTAAATGGAAAAAAAATATGTGTCAGAAATCTCGTTTTGGCACACTCCATAAGATTGTGTTCCTGTTTTTATAAAGCCAGCTGTATAAAATATTAAAGATAATCTTTGTACTTATATACCCTTAAAAGTAAGTGAATTTATAACTAAAATGAAATTTCAGCGTTTTGTTGTTAACAATCTTTGTGTTTCACTATGCTTTTATAAAATGCAACAAAGTCCTGAAAATTAGTATCAGGTTTTATAAAAATCATTATAATGTCAAATATTTTTTTACTTAGTTAAATGCTTCTTTGATACCAAGAAGGCACATGATGAGTTGTGACTTGTACTCAAGGCAGTTCTATTTTAAGAAAATATGAGGAAAATGGTTTCCAATCCTTTGAAACAACTTTTAGGCTTGTGTTTTAGCTTTGCATGATAGTCACTTTGACATTCTTACTTCAGTAGTTTACATAACTAAGAATTATATATGAGGACATTCTAACTCTTCTTAAATATTATCAGTATTTTTCAGTCAGCTTTTCTGCCTTTATGTCATTTCCCTGTATCGCATGTGACACACGCCATCTTCTGGATATTGTTAGAATTGCCAGTTGTTGAAAATATCTAAAATAATTGGAAAGTGGTTTCATCATCTATGCATCTGTTACAGAAGATTAATACAGCTGATATCCATTCATAGATTCATGTATCAGAGGAAGTAGCCCACAATTGTCAGCCAGACACTTTAGTGGTGTACAATGGTTTTAGTTTGAGGTCTGGTCAGGTCTTAAACATTGTTTCTGTGTCCTACATCATTCTAACAAATTACTCTAAAATAGTTATTCATTTTGACCTGTGAAGAGCAACACTGGAAATAAAAAGTCAGCTATCAGGAAAAAGATTTGAGAAACATACATATAGCTGTTCAGGTGGGAGAAACATGCCCATGTTATAGAAGAATTGGAGATGTGAGATGAAATCTTTTGAAGTTAGGTAACTAGAAGCAGTTAAATCTTCAGGAGAGAATTCCTAGGTTTTATGTGTAGCTGGTAGTAAAAAGGGAAGCTGGGTTTGATTTACTGAGTTTAAAAATGAGTTAGAGTGCCTTGTCAAGACATTGTAATTTCAGTGCCCTTTAGTCCCTGTCACAGTTCAGTCTCTCTCCTACATAAATGAATTTGTAATAACCTTTTCCGAACCAGAATATGCCCAGGCTTGTACACTGCCCCTCACTTCACAGTCCTCTGTTGGCATTGGAGGAGTCTTGCTACTCTCGTGTGCCACTCTGTCTCATACAAAATGACTACATGCTGCCTTGTTGGCTTAAAATGGGAAATGGGAATGATTTCTTGTGTGCAATAATACTTGGACCTGGTTTTGAAATTAAGCTGCTACCTAATTACAGCTTGCGGTTTAGAAAATTAAAATTCCAGCTTTCCTAGTCCACTGGACTCCATCAGTATTTCACTTCATGTAAATGAGCTCTCTTGCTACTTCAGCTTTTTGCTTGTTTTCATTTCTTGTTATTAACAGGCTTAATTTGGTCTTTTGTCTGTTTTCCATTATGAACTGTTCTCTTTAATAAGATCTGAGTTCTAAATAGGATTTTAGATTTTATACGTGAATTATATACAAGCTTAAAGGTATTTGGAAGATGAACTTCTTCAGGACTGATGGGTAGTGAGGAGGCAGTCTGGAGCCTATAGCAAAGCTTGTAGCTTGACATGACACAGTAAAAATTTCAAGGAAAAATGTGTGAAAATTATGTCAAATCTCAAAGCTGCCCCTTCAGCTATTCTTTCTCCAACTGCTGTTTCTCTTCAAGAGGTGCTCTCTGTGCAGGCTGTTGAAGTCCTTATGGCAACCAGCAATTACTTCTTTTAAATCTTTTCCAAAACATCTCTTCCCTAGGGAATTTCAGCTTCCAGTTCAGAAAGGCAAAATGTTAGCTTTTTTTCTCAATTCCCTGGTGGCAGTGTGCTGGCTGATGAGTTGAAGGATTTTTACGCCCTATTAACTGCAAGGGAAAAAAACCTCTGCCCTTGAGATTTGCCTAAGTTAACTCAGTTAAATTTTTTTTTTAGATGCAAAATAGGAAGCTAATGAAAGAGCAAGTGCCTTAAAGCCAAGCTACGTGTGTCTGTTAGTTTAACCTTTTAAAGCTTCTAGATGTACATTCTGAATGAAGCATGAGATGGAAGGAAAAAGATGAAAAAATGTATTATAAAGAATAGTAGCTTTAAAATGATTGGTGTGTAATTGGAGCAGAACAAGTAAACTCTATGAAAAAGCTGTACTTGATACTCAACAGTTCATTTCAGGCCACACAGTCAAGAGTTACTGCACTTGGAGAGATTCTAACCTGAATCTAAAAGAAAATTAAGCACCATTCCTTAAACACAGAATTGAAGTAAACATCATAAGGCAAACAGTATTCAGGTCAAGTTGCAAAGCACATCCTGGGCCAAATATTCCAAAAAATAAACCAAAAAGTTTCTGCAGTACAACTTCAGAGGTGTGCTCCCTAGGGATGATCTTCCCTGCTCCTTCTTTGAGTAGAGTTCTAAGATGCTTTCTAAGATGTGATTCATTTTTGTGGCAGCTTCTCAAATGTGAGAGTTGGTTTGAGTGTGTGTTTTCCAGGAGGTTTGGTTGCATTCTTCACTCAAAAACAAAACAGAATTCATCCCAAAACATTGTTAGCCAAGAGATGCATAGCCATGAAATGCAAACAGTTTAAAACACAGACTTTAGGGGTAGAAACCAGCAACATGTCAATTCCCAAACCACATAAATAGCCTTCCCATCTCAGGGGGGTGAAACTATCACTCAGAGTTGTATTTTGAAATTCTCTGGAATAAAAAAACAACTTCAGAAAAAACAAAAACATGTTCCCAGAAGAGTAGCCAGTAAATATGTTTCTATATACAGTCAACTCACTTGCCATTAACACTTTTGATGTACCACATTAAAGCAAGCATGTGAAATTAGGTTCACTTTCATGTTATATTTAACTGGTATTTGCTTTGATGGGTATGTTTCCCCTCTTGCCCTGTCAAAGTTAAAGGAGTCCATACTTGTCTCCAGTTTAACTCTTTCTCCAGGTTACAAAAACAAATACAATTACTAAAAGAGGTTAGATTCACACCCCAATATAATATAATAAAGCATTTACAACTAACTTTTTTGTAAAGATTTGCTACACTGTAAGTTGTTTTATTTAATGTCTTGATGGAAGGGACTGTTGTGTTTTTACCTGTGGAAATGGGCACTGGGAGAGGTATTAATGACAAAGCACAGAACTGTAGTCCTAGTAGAGCACAAGCATTAGTTGGTAAAACTTGCTATTTTGTTTTGCTTCGTCTGAATTAGATGCAGCATCAGAGGAGTAGATTGTATCTAATGTAGCTCAGATGAAAATATCAAGGTAATGAGAATCAAATTTTGTTTATGTAATGAGCGTGATACATGCATGATTACCAGTTATACAAGTTTAGATTGCAGTCACAGAGTTAAATCCTTCACTGTGGATTGACCAGAATATCAGCTTTGGTGGCATGAATAACAAGAGCTTTAAAACAAAGAGAGGGAAAGAACTCATGTAGTCTCCTTACCCATTTTTGACAAGTAGAAAGGTGATAATCAGACAAAAGAGCAGTAGGTTTGACAGCAAGCAGTGGCAAAGAAAACAAACATTTATGGGGCTTTCCAGGTAAATAATACAGATAATGAAAGGACCATAGTTAATATTGCCTGGAACTGGCTGTGCTCCACAAATTAGGTTTGTGCCTAAATGTGAAAAAATGGGAATTACTCTACGCTTTGAATCAGGGTATTGTTGGTTTAGCAGAAATGTGGCTGAGTAACTAATACAACTGGCACAGACACAGAAGGGTTCAGTATACACTAATTATCTTACAGACAGCAAAGAGTGTAGATAAAGCAATTATATTTGGATCAGTATTACTTACATGAAAGAATTTCAATTAGGATCATGTTGGAGATCCAGATTTTAATTTGGAATGTGGTATCTTTAAAGTTGTTTTGAGATAAAAATGCTTCAGAAATGTGGATCATTGTGGAGGATCCATTGCTAGTTAAACATTTGAGAACGAATGCTAATAACAAAGGTAGAGACCAATTTTCTCAGAAGTGAGAGCAGCATTTTTTCACTGTAGTGCCACTGAACCAGCAAGAAGAGATTTTTTTACATTTGATTTTGGTAAGTTGTGAAGATATTATAGGAGAACTGTTAGCAGAAAAAGATCCTTGGCTAATGTTGTCACACATTGATTCCATTTCAGTGAAGTGTAGATTTATAGCAGCTTTAATTTTTAAAACAGCAAATTCTGAGGAATTAAGGAAGCGTGCTAGCAAGGTCAGCTAGCCTTGAGAGTTGCAGAACTTGGGTTTTTTATAAGTCAAAAGTGTAAATGGATTTAGAATTTTACTCCCCCCAAAAAAGAAGAAAAAATCTTTGTGTTTTAACTGGATCATTTAATAGTTCAAAAGGGATATCTAGATATGCAGAGAACTTAGAATTGAGTAGTCAGTAGTTAAAGTCCATTTTAAAAGTCCGGAAATACTGTGAAAATGTGAAGGTGGGCTAAGCATTTTTCAAGAACTGGTGACAAATTGTGGTAGGTTCTTTAGTCACATGAGAAGAGAGAAGAAAAACAATGGATATCATTACACCATGACTCTAACATCGAGATGAAAGGTAAAGTCAGGGTGACCTCATAACTAAATGAATACTTTTGAGTCAGTTTTCAGTAAGGATATTGATGTTGAACCTGGGGCCAAAGGCTAGGTGACTAAATAACGAGAATGAGTGCATAAAATGGAAATTACCATATCCAAGAGGCAAGGAGAACTTTATTCTCAGCAAATGGCCTGGAATTTTTTGGTCATAAGGTACAGGATGGGGAAAAAAAGTCTGGCCTATATGAAACTGCAAGCCACGAGTTTTGCTGGCTGTCAAACTAGGGATGGTACTGGGTGAATAGAGTAGCGAGTGTTTTATAAATATTTAAATAAAAAATAATCCAAGGAGCTATAAAACTTTATCAAATGCTTTATGATATACTTGAGAAGAAAGAATGTGGAGGTCAATGAATAATGAGACAGACAGTGACATGGATTTACCACAGGTAGATTATACCTTCTTGTGTTGACAAGACAGTTGTCCCTCTTGGAGAAATATAATAGATTGCAAAAACTCAGTAAGGAAGAAGAATGAGGAAATCCCAAACTTGGGTTGGAAATAGGTTGCTTGTATTGCTCTAGGATAGTTTTGGTGGTGGATCTTATTTAACAGTCTCATTAATGACTGGCACAAGAAGGTTTTTGCCAGTGGTGTTTGCAGATAACAAAGCTGAGATGCATCGTCAAAGGAGGATCAAAACATCATGAAAGAGTACCTCTGAAGTCTATGAAGTAAAATAAACTGAGAAGATATGTCAGCTTGCTTAGTAATTCTGTATTTATAAAATATGGGATGCTTCATCTGAAAATGACAGAAGAGAAAATTATGCCTGTTGATCATAAGATGAATATGAGCTTTAAGTGGGACAAAAAGCCAAATGTGATCCTAGCATTGCTGGACAAAGTATGTTTGATGGAGATAGTGGCATGAAAAATTCCCTATCTGTGGTGTTGGTAAGGTGTTTTATGGAGTACTGTCATCTGAACATAATGACCTAGGTCTAATATACCATCCTCCTAACAAAAAAAGGAAATAAAATATTGATTCTCTTAAATCATTGTTAGATACATTTCCAAAAATGTTGTTTTATTTGCATTTCTTTTAGTAGGACTCTATTTATACCAACACATGCAGTCTTTTTTTTGCTGCTGCTTCTATAAATAACTTTCTGCTTGAAATATTAAAATGTTGTCAGCTTTTCTGAAGAACTCCAAAGTTGCTTTCTGCTTCTGTAATCTTACATACATCCATAATCCTGCTAGTTTCTCGAAGTTGCATTTCTGTTGTTTGAGTGTTTATGGCTTCAGTTGTTATAACTCAAGAACTGAGTTATCATACACTCTGACACTGACAAAGGATGTAAACATCTGGAAGAGAATGGAGTTATTTTATGTTGCCCTAGGAGAAAGCTGATAATAATAGGATAAAACTATGCAAAGCAAGAGAGGTGAATACCAGGAAGTCGAGCAATCTCCATCACTGAGCCATGTAAAACTCTACTGGAAAAATCCTTAACATAAAATGCAAAGACGAAAGATTTAATCCTGCAGAAGTGAAAAATAACACCACCTGATTTTTCAGCCTAATCCTGTTTTGTTTTTTCTTCCATACTATTCTCTTCCTTTCTTTTATCAATGCATTGTTATGGTATTATAGCGTACATTTCCACATGATGAGTGTTCATAAAAATGTAAGCACTAAGATGACTAAACACAGCTGACTCATAACAAAATGTGGCAGGAAGAAGGGAATCACAAGGTAAGGTCATCAGTTAAGCTACAAGCAAGCTTACTGTTTCGACCACCCTGTTGCTGCTGATACATATTTGGGGCATTAGGCTAAGATATAAAGGAAACAGATATTTTCCATTAACATCTTAACAGTAAATGGGTCCAATAAAAAGTCATCAGTGTGTTGTTTTGCTCCTAAACCTTCATTACTTGTTTTTCAGAGCCATTACTCCTGCATTCCAGTGCTAGTGCATGCCACTGTGCTTTGTTCCTGTCTCTGCACTGTCCCATCCTTCCACTCTGCTTTATTGCCTTTCCTGGCCTAATTCAGAACAAATGGATGAACCTAGCGTAGTGGATTTTTATTTTGTATTGATGTGGATTCTTCTGGCAGCTATTTCCATCTTATTTGAGATATCTTGGCTTCATTCTTATTTGGATTTTCTGTCTTGGCATCAATATTATACTATTATACTGGTTAGTTGATTTCCAAACCAAATGCCTTATGAAATAACCAAAGTAAAGTACTCTTATATTGCTGAAATACTTTGTACTGCACAACGAAATTTAGAATAAGCACAATGACCATTTCTGGAAACTTCTTTGATTTGTGAGTAAATTTTTTTTTCACTATACTAATCATAAAGCAAAGTAAAATTAATGAAATGGTGGACACAGTTAACTAAGCATCGGCTACCAAAAATAAACTTATATAGGTGTAACCTCAGCTTCCTGGGGTTATTCTGGTTTGAAGCATAAACTCTGGTATCCAGATTACACTAGCATTCACAACAAGTCTGTTTTTGAAGAGCATAGAAGTAGTTCATGTTCTTCCCACCTAAGTACGTTATTAATATCAGAGTATTACTGCTTCTTAACAATTTAAGCACCAAGCTGAGGACAGCCAGCACTAGCAGTTCAGTTCCGTCTTAGCGCTCATCCAAATCCCAGCAGGAGAAACTATAGACAAGAAAGAGCCTGAAGGAAGCTGCTGTGCAGACAAGGCACTCGGAGGAGAGGTGCAGGAAACACTTGGAGTGCTGGTATTATGCTTTCTGTCTTTTTGATGTTGTCGTCTGATGGAAGTCTCGTGTAAAATACCTGCAGTTTCCAGGGAGCAGGGCCTGTCATCTCGCAGTTGAGTGTCCTAATCGCGGGGTCAGGGGTTTTTTTGATCTGCTCTTCAATTGATTGCACAGTTTTTGTCTGCACATAAGCACAGGTGGGCTGGAAGAACAGTGTGTGCTGTCAGTACATCTGCTGGTGGCCTAGTAGTTTGGGATGCTCCTATCCTCTGTGTTACAGGAGATCTAATTTTATTGCTATACAAACTGAGTACATCTAAAGCCTAGACTTTTCTAATTCAGGGATGAGTTCTCTAGCACAGACCTCATCTGTTTTGGGGGGATCTTTCTGTGCCACTGGATTGCAACTCGTGTGCTTGCCAGGGTGAACCCTGACAGAAAGGAAGCACAGGCTGGAGGGAGGCACTTGTCCCCTCCGGGCAGGTGCGTTTGAGAATGAGCAGGCATACACAGGGAAAGTATGGTTACAAGATGGAGAGTTTCCACTTCAGTAAGCAGACCCTGGAAACAGGAGGTTGCTGTAGGACTAGGTAGGTTTTAGGTCCCTAAACCATAAGATAGGTCTTAAATTCCACTTCTTGTGGCTACAAGTGGCCTAAACTGTTGCTCTGATTCCCCCCTACTGCCCAGCCCCTCCACCAAGATTAGGAAATAATGTTGCTCTACGCTCCCATGGGTAGTGAACAGAGATGTCCTGCCCCTAAAATTCACTCTCACTATTTCCCTGCTGACAAAAGTCAGAGACTGCCTTGTAGATTAACTGAAATTTTAAAAACGCATGTATATTTTTCTCTCCTTGTCCGTGAACTATTAATTAATAAAACACAGCATTTTATGCCTTAAGCATATACATACTTTGAAAACAGAGGAACTATTAGTATCTTTAATGTTAAGTAAATACTGTGTAGAATGCATCCAGGCTGGCCAATGTCTAACAGACTGAGTTCTGTATTCCTAAGGGTATCTGGATTTCACACAAAATGAAATTGCCCTTATGAAAAAAAAAAGAAACCCTATGAATAACTATTATTATACCATTTTGCACAATTTTAAAAAGCCATTTTGCCTTTAAAATGCCACATTTTAATACACAAAGCCATTTTACAGTATCGTATGACTTTCTTAAAAGAGCACTATAGGATTAGTGCGAGTGGAGGTTAACAATAAAAGTTAAAATGTGACAATTATTAGAAAATTATTTTGTATGTTTGCATTTCACCTCTGCTGTTTTTTTAAAAATGCTGGCTTCATGAAAACCTAGTTATTTTTAATGCCCAGTGCTGCAGGTGGTTGTGAGTTCATTGGCATTTATGTTTTCATCAGATATTTTTCTCCTTCATGTTGCTTATGTTTCTCTGTGGGAATGGCAAAAAAAGTCTGGCAGAAAATGAAAGGAAATGTGCCCTAAAAGCTTTGCCAAGTGTGATATTAGTTTAGATGTCTCAAATAGCATGATCTTTTGGCTGGAAATATGTCAGAAAATAAGATGTACTCTTCTCTTCTAGGACAGAGCATGTGTAATTTTCCTGTAGCAAACTGACTGATGCTTTTGTCGCTGTCCTGTGGGTCAGTACACTCTTGTCACCTGCTTGCAACTCTCCATATTTACTGTGTCTGAGTGTTAGTAAGAGAGGTTGTAAATTCAAGACAGCAATTATAATTTTAGTAGTAACAAAGGCAATATAAGCAGTTAGGCATCATAAAAGTATAATTAGCAACTTGAATTAATTTTTACCACAGATATATACAATGAAGCAGGAAAAGAGCAAAAAGATACTGAAGCAGAGGTTCAACCATTCTATAGAATTTCCTTTGACATAAATAATCAAGATAGCATAGCAAAGATTTATGCTAAAGTTAGCACATCACAACAGCAAGCATGAAGGAAAATGGCATAAGGTATAAAAAAACCACCAAAACACTCAAAATCCCTCCAACCAATACATGTTATGCCAAGGCATGTATGAATGTATCAACATATTATAGGTCTTGAAAACAACCCTACTGCTCTGTTTATCTTAGTTAAAACTCATGAGCAGAATAATGAATATGTCCTGTTGTCATGGAAGTATCACTAGCTTTGATCAAGAATTGAGTAACTGAGTATAATGAGCCATGACTTTTTTCCTTAATAAAGGGAAAAAGAATAGGATTATTACAGTGCAACAAAAAAAGGAATATTTTAATAAGTGAAATAAAACTTGCTGTTGCTAGGAAAAGGTTTTTAAAATGTACAAATTATTGATGAGCTTCAAGATGACATTCATTTTTTCCATTAGCTTTTGTTAATATACCACCGGCTGTATTGCTAACTAAGCTCAAAACATATGGTCTGAATATCCCATATTTGCTGACATGGTTATATTAATTTCAAGTATTTTTGTTAACAGCCATGTGCCAATTCTGCTGAGAATGAAGAAGTGAATTATGATAAAGTTCAATCATTGCTTCTGGAGGCCTCAGCTTGTTTACATCCTGACAATGTACAGTTATGCCAAACAACTTTTGTTTTACAGGGTCTGTTTCCACCTCTATAAAGCAAAATATCAGTAAGAAAATAGTGCAAAGTTTAGGAATGGAGAACAAAGTTGATGTGTATTTATAAGACATAAGTGCAACAAGTAATTATATTGTTTTATAGTACAGCTTTAGAGTGCTGGTTTTAAACTCTCTACATTTTGAAACACTTGGTGCTTTCCAGTGGTGGTACAAACCTCTGCATAATGTATTTATCTTACTTTTCTTTGTGGCCCATTCAAGGCTCTTTAGAAGTAATACAGAGTTCCTATGAGTTTCATGGACTTGCTGTTGAAAGCCACTGCTTAGAAAACTAAGCCAAACCATTTAGAAAGGAAAAGAGGTCTGCCAGGATCTAAAGTCATTCTCTGTACAATAAACAATGATAAAATTAATATTTATATAATTACAAAAGGAAGAAAAGGTTTTAGTCCCAGTTTACATGGTCACACCAAAATATTGAAGCTTATAAAAGTGATTTTAAAGTGGCTTGCATTATTATGACCAGATCAAGTCTCAAACACTGACTAATTTAGCACTTACAAAAGTGAGATGATATGTTAAAAAAAAAATATCAGTGTTCTCTTAGGCAAAAAATACTGAGACAGATAAGGCGCAAGGTGTTTGCACCACAACTGAACGCAAAACCAAGTTATGGGTTAACTACAGATGAACAAATTAGCAAGTAGGCATAACCTGGTTGAAAACAAATATCCTATCACAAAACTTTTCTTTTTCCACATTGATTGTAAAGTGTGATAACTTGTTTATTTATGTGAGGATTTCAAAACATGGTAGTGAACAACCTATAGTCAGATGGAATGAAGTCTTTGTGATATGACCTCTGCATAGAAGTCTTGTGGTGAGAAATGATTGACTGAGAAACTTGCGTGATTTTTGTGCTGTGTTTACAAATGGTGGGATAAACAAAATAATAGCTCTTCTTTAAATTGTCATAAAATCTATAGAGAAGATACTACTTTTACATTTCAGTGATGCTACTACAGTTTGGGAAGAGTCAGAAGGTAGATTACTCAGAAATAAGATCTATTTTCCTGCAGATACATTTTTCATTGCTCTTAGATACAAAACAGATAGACTCTCTATAAGGAAATTATTTCACAACTAATTCTTGACCTCACCTGTAGGAACACTATTGTGTTTTAGTTAATTACTCATGTTAGTACAATCGATATGTGACTGGGTTATAAAGAACTAGAAAAGTCTAATTAATGGAATTTATGTGAAGAGACATGAGAATCTGATTTGACAGTCTGTAACAAACTTTTTGCTGATTGTACTAAATAGATAAATATCTTATATATACTTCATATTAATGATGCATTACATTGGGTTTTGATTAGGCTTAATGAGATATACTTTATGTCTGCAACAGTGCTCAAATTACATCAAAAATTACAGAAATGGAATAAAATGAAAATACTCTCCTTCATTTTGGTTGAAATGGCCTTAATTTATATTATTATGCAGCCCATTGAGTTCTTTGAAGAGTATCCAAGCTGTTTCCACCCTCAGTTTTATAGGGATATGGTTTAAATAAAAGAGTTATCAGAACTATTCTTTTATTCAGCCACATACATTGTCGTTACTGGCAGACTGTCATCCCATTCCTTTGAAATTAGAAATGTTTGTCAGATATCGCAGGTTTCAGCCACGTTTCTCTGTGAATTCTAGTTAACATGCCATGTTTAATGAGCTGCCCTGAAGTTTTTGCCTCATTTATATAATGAATATTTGCAGTGCTTGCTTTAGGATTCAGAGACATCATATAGGGCTTTTGGTAAAATCCTTCGGATTTTTCTGCATCAGCCCTCACATTTCACTGTTTTTGTTATTTGGTATTACAGTGACACATGAAGCTTGAGCCGATCAGTGGCCCTTGTACCAGATACAGTATAGTCTCGTGGGGAGAAAATTGTAGCCCAGTCTTGTCTCTAGAATCAGAATCAAAAAGAAAAAAAATGCAGAAAAAATCTCAACAAAAACCAGCAGACAAGCAGTAGGCGAACATTAATGCCTGGAGTCCCATGGCACTCTAACCACAAAATCAGCAAGAGGCTCTGCTCCAACTTGTAGATTGGATCCAGCTCACTGGGATGCATTTTCAGAGAGGCTCCACAGGCATTATCAGGGGACAGGCTCTGAGCAGGCTGGGCGTGGTTGTGGTACCTCAACTTCTTTTCCAAACACCTTGTCTTTTCATTTCCTGCAATTAAATTCCCCTCCCCGACTCTTGACCAGGGTGTCTGTTTTGGTACTGTAACTGGACATAAAGGCAATCACAGGTCCCTGGCTCTTTTCTCAGAGGAGACGAGTTGTTTGTGCTGGGTTGCCTGACAGATGCAGCCATAAATCACACCCAAAGTGTGATGACGAAAGGACTGTGATACCTCAGAACTGGGTCTTGGAGACATCAGGTCTGGGAGACATCAGGTCTGAGAAAGATCGGTGGGTCATGGGCCAAGAAACATTCCTTTTAAGGGCAATCCGGGCAGCAGCCTTAAGGTTGCTTTAATATATAGATCAGTCTGGGAGGGTCATTTGAATTCTATTCTCACCTCAGTTACACAATGCACTTTACAACTTGTACACCCTTGATAGTTAATTGGGAGATGAGTTTCTCTAAGAGAAATTACTTGAAAAGTAATTACTTTTCTATTCAAATTAATTTGTATGTTGTTTTATTTCTTCAAAACACATTTGAAAGAAGTTATTTTGAATATACCTTTGATAGTTATATTGCATTTTAACTCAAAAGCTGAACTAAAACTACATTTCACACAGTAAAATAAAATGTTTTCAGCAACAATCACATTCTCCTTAGAATTCTGCCTTAAATTAAACCATATTTTTAGCCTTGAAAACTTTTGTAAAGAAAATGTTTTCATCGGCTTTCCCTGCGGACAGAAATTTCTGAAGAACAGAGTATAGTTTGCTCTGAAAGGAACATCTGCATCCATATGGAGTATGGAAACCTGTGAGTTTGTGCTGGCACTGATCTAGCCAGCATGCTGGGGAAGATTACAGATGTGCCAAGTTGTTAACAGGAATATGTTGATCCAAATTGCCTGCTAAGGGGCAACAACCACTATTTCAGTCCACAGACTGAACTGAAGCTGTGGCCTTTTAGTTAATTATAGACCAATCCATGTCTTCGGATATGGAAGGATGAATTTCAGCCACAATATATTCCTGGGATGTTAAAAAAATGCCAGCCTCTTGTTTTATTTATATGCAGCATTCAGTTAAAATTTGCTACCTACACTAGAATCACAAAATATCCTTTTTTAAAATTCATGGACTCATAGATTTTGATGCTGTTATGAAGTGTATTAACTTCACATCTATAAAGGCTGGAAGGAAACCTGGGAAGTGCACTGAGCTGTTACAGCAAAGCTACTCATAGCAGAGAGAGAACCATTGCCAATGTGGAACCACTGGATTTTTGCTGCTAAAAAACAAATCCTAGTCCGTTATAAACAATAAAATTTATCCAGAAATTCTTTATTCCCAGGAGTATTATCCAAGTCTAAAAAATTATTTGCTGTAATAGCACTGTCTGTGTGCACCTATCCTACCTTAAGATATGACTGCTGTAGTTTTTTACATTGTCAATAGTTATCTGCAATTTTGCTGTCTTAGGAGTTGTCTCTTAAGACAGATATGATGAAGCACATATTGCCCAAGATGTGATCAATAATCACCATAGCTTGCATCATTTAGACATCTTTTAATTCCATTTAAATATAGAATAACATTTTCTATTGTGAGGGTGGTCAAGTAGTGGCACAGGTTGTCTGGAGAGGTCATAAAGTCACCATCCTTGGAGATATTCAAAACTTGACTGTACCTGAACCCTGAGCAACCTGCTCTAGGCAGGGTGTTGGACTAGATGATCACCAGAGGTCCCTTCCTACCTCAATCATTTGTTGATTTTCTGAAATTTTAAAAATGTAGGCCATTGCCTCTTTAATTTTCCTTCATTCACCAATATGTTTCATCATTATGAAAGGACTACAAAGTTTGATAACCTGCAGAATAAAATCCATGCATTTCTTAGCTCAGTAATTTCATGCACTGGCTCTGCTTCATGTCTGTCTCACCATGTTTAGCCAGTTCAATTTAATTTTTGAATAGCTTTATTTATTATCTAGTGCTAAGACATAGCACTTTTCAGTTCCCTGTTTTCTACTTGTCTGTCTAGATACTCATCCCAAAGTGGTTCTTAACAAATATTTGGGAGAATGGAACTGGTTTTACCTGCCGTTTATAGATACTGAATTATTAGCCTTTCAGAACACCAGTATGGTCAAATGTGAAGTCCTTTGGGAATCAAGAAAATTCAGATGTCCTTCATCTGTGATTTTTTTTAATAGAGTATCTCTATATGTCCTTTTTGTTACCAGTAATCTGAAAGATGCATATATATTTTAGATAAACCGAAAGTCAAGGCCTTGCTTTCCAAATTTTGTTGATGTGAATTACAATTTTCTTTGTAAGTAGCAAGATTTCTGTTTTTAAACAGGTGGTGTTGGTGTTCTTCCCTTGCAATTATTGCTACTAGACAGACATCAATAAATGAACATGTGAAAGTAGCATAATATCTTTACATTCCTACTTAGAATATAATATCTGGTTCTACATGTTTCCTTCTGATGACAGCATATCTTCTCTTTTGAACTTTTAACAAGTAGAACAGGGAAAAAAGAGGAACAAGTGACAGATACTAAAGACAGAATATTCTTAGAGCAGTGAGGGAGACAGCAATACATGTTTTCTAGCTACCAGACATCGAGGTACTCATGGAACACTGAAGTACTATTGAGGTGGAATTTAGCCAAATTGAGCTTAATTTGAATTAAATTTTGCCTGCTGATTTAAATTTTGTCTGTAGCTGTTTTTGAAAGTTTCATCAGGACAGCTCATATGTTTAGAAGAAACATGGAAAACCCATGTTCTTTTGTATTGTTGAGATAATTTTGGTGATGTTTCATTTTAAGTAATTTAAAATATTGTAGCCGTGCAACCTCTGTGTCAAACATATGACATTTTTGTCCTTGTGAAAACCTGTTCAGGTCTGGGAGATTAATAAGCCTTTGAAGATTGTCAGCCATCAGGCATGTTCAGTAAAGACTTCTGT
Organism: Pterocles orientalis; assembly: GCA_011057875.1. Taxonomy (NCBI): domain Eukaryota; kingdom Metazoa; phylum Chordata; class Aves; order Pterocliformes; family Pteroclidae; genus Pterocles; species Pterocles orientalis. Next base: position 24,577 of record WKFP01014850.1, on the reverse strand, counting down.
GGCCTATTTTTCTTTGCTGGTACATGTTCTCTGAAAGACTTGCGTGTGTCCAGGCTGCACATGAACTCTTTGTCAGAGTGATGGTGTGTTTTTCAGTCTAGGCGGGTAAAGCACGCTTTTCCTGTAATTTCAGTGTGTTGTTGGGGCCAGCAAGGATAAAGTACCATCCAAGACCAGGCAACTCATAATTCCTGAATTCTCAGCAATGCTCCCATTCCTTCCTCTGCCAAAGGAGGAGTTTGCTTTAGGTAGAAGGCTGGGTGGGGGGCTAAGATGAGAGAGCAGACATGGGTTGGGAACATGAAGAGACAGGGACTGGAAGACTGAACAATGAGAAGAAAACAAACTGCTGGGAAACTGTGAAGGGGAGGTTTGGAAAACAGCAGAAGAGTTTGGTAGAATTTGGACTGGTTATGAGTAGGAAGGAGGGAGCTGTGAGCCAGCCACTGGTGAGAGACAAGGAGATCAGACAAGCCTAGAGGAAAGGAAACAGAGATGGGCTAGATAAACAGACAGAAGTAATGAAGTTAACTATACTCCAAATACACCTTTACAGAAATAATGTGTTTTTTTCTTACTCTCTAGTTCCCTATGCGTTGCATACATACATCCCCAAAGTAAATTTTAGGTACCGAGGATGCTTCTTCCTTCCCTTGTACTGCACATGTACATTTATAGTGCCATTTTCAGAATTGCAGAATGATTTTGCTCTCGTTGTTTTCTTAATAGACAGCAATCTTAGGTTCAATATATATTCTTTTTGGATATGGGAAGAAATCATTAAAAATGAAGTAAAAAAGAAAATAAGACTAAGTCCCTTGCACCATTTACAGCTTTTTCAGTTCTCTCTGTATTCTTGTCTCTAGAGAAAACTCTGGGAATATTTCTGCAAGATGAGATTTGTATGTTTGTTGTGATTTTTATGGATACTTACTTTCTTGATACATATTTGAAATGTCATTACTTTGAAGAGGCACCCACTGCCCTTTTAAATTGTTCTGTTATAACATATTTTAGATCCCCTGCAGCTTCCTCAAACAAATCCCAGCAATAACAAATTAAGCCCCCTTAGTGAATGATTGACTTGGTAGACTTACCATTCAAAATAACATTTTTTTTTCAATTTTTCTTTCTTTTTTTAAGAACACCAATAAATATCTGTTTTTTCTTTGATTTTCTCTTTATTCCAGAGGAGTAAATTTTAAATAAAATGGAAATAGATAATGTTACCCTAGTACTAGCTTTATGTAAATGAATCTTTTTTGTTTGTAGTAAGTTGCAGTAATAGCAATGAGAGTCAGAATCTGATTTAGTTGAAAAAGGGAGCTTTAGCAACAGCTTTATTGCTGGTTCTGCATTATTAATATGCAGGAGTACTTGCATTTGTTTGTATTACTTCCCTTTCTACTCCATGAGCAATGGTTATTCTAAGCATGTTTGTAGGGAAGCCATCCTTCTCCAAAGTCAGGGAATTTTAAGAGCTGACAAAGGACACTGAGACGTTCTGATCTCTTAGAATATCTGTTATTTCTTTTTTTTTTTTGGAGACTGATACAGATATGGAAAACCAAATGGAATTCTGTTGGATTCCATATGAAAATCAATATAATTGAAGACAAAAAACAGTTGTAACTGTTGACCTTAACAGAAGCATAGAATGGATTTTTCCAGAAAAGCTGTATTCAATTTCCTTTTCCTTATGAAAAAAAAAATTGTTTTTCAGGTGTTTGAAGATGCCATTTATGAACAGAAAGTATAAAAGATGTTAACAGCCTTAAAATCGGACCATTAACCTAAGTAGTCAGATTTATTCTGGTATTTTTCAAATGAACTTCAGTTTAGTAAAATATTAATTCTGTTTCTTTTAACAAATAAACAATCTAATTTCATTGCTTAAGCGTCTAACTAACATCTTCACTGGGACAAGTACCAACATGTGCACATATGTGTACATATGTGTAAGTACTGATCTGGATACAAAGTTCAGTGCTTTTCTCGACTCGTACAATAACAGAGGAAAGCAAAATAAATTCAGGCTGAAATTTCAATTGTCTCACTTATAATATTGTTAGAAGAAGTACCATGGCACCAAACAGCATGCATTTTATTTCCATATTTGAAACTCACACGAGCCATCAAGAAAAATTTATTTTTTCAGCAAAATTACTGTCAAGCATTTAGTATATTTGAGTACCTATTAATTTTTGATAGATTTTAGGGAAAAGCATTACAGCAAAATGTGTAAGAATTGTAAGTCTTCAGGTGTTCTCTGTTTTCCATTTTTTATTTGAAACACTTAATTTGCATTTAAGGTTTGAGCAGAAGAAATGGCTAATTATGGTCATAGTTTGACAATGATTACAAAGCTAGTCATTCACCTGCTAAAACCATCACATCTTTCATCTTTGTTGCAACAGCTCTTTAATGTCTATTACAGGCTTTTAAACGATTTTTTTAAATGTTACAAATCACTTCATATCCTCTTGCACATAAGAAAGCTTTAGCAGTGTTACATGGCTGCAGAGACGATTCTAATTTCTCTTTCCTTCATGCTTATATTTACTTAAAACTAAGGTGTTAATGCCAATATTTTGAAAGGAAAAATATTGGCTTAGCTGAAGCCTGCCTCTGCTTATGCGTGTGCATGAGACAAATCTGACTCCATCTGGTAAACGTCAGGGCTGTCGTGGAGTAGTGACAATTCAAAGGAGAGTGGAAGGAGCAGCCATGATCCCTTTCCCTGCAATTCTAATAGCATGCCTGCACGTCCTTGTATTTTTAAGCATCTCCCTCAAGGCTGACGTGACAAGAATGTTGTTTCCACCTTATCCACCCATATATTGTTGACTTTTTTTTAAAAAACAACATTCCTGTCATTGGAAGTATATAAACACTTTAAAATCAGCTGCATCTGTTAACTCTTGCTGCACTGCCTAGATCTCAGTGGGGGGAGATGATGAAGAAAAGAGAGAAAATTGGCAATGACTTTAGAAGCCAAATGTGATGAAGGATATATATGCATACTATATTACATGAGATGACTTGGGCATGGCAGGCTGCCCGTTATGTACTGTTGTTCCTCCTCATTTCTCCCACCTCTGTTTTAATGATCAGTGGAAGCTTGAGAGTGAACTTTTGAATACTGTCATCTGTGAAACAGGCTGTCTGAAGACCTAAGTGCCTTCTCTCTGTACATCTTGAAATCCAGCAGTATCTATACAAAGACAGAAAAATATTGCTGGAGAGAGTCACTACTTGGTTTGGTTGTCTGCATAGGAGTGGTAAGAAAGAATGACTTCTTCCCCACCTATTTTTACTCTAGACCTTTATTCCTTTATCGAATGTGAACCCAGCTGTATATTCTGAATGAACTTTCTGCAAGAAGATGCACAGGCCTTTGAGACCTTAAACGATAACAGCCATTTTGATGACAGCTCGTTGCTGCAGGTGCTGGAGCACATGTGTCTGTGTAGGTACCTTTCTGCTTTCTGTAGAAAAATATTTCAGAAATATATCAGAATATATCAGAAAAATATTTCAGTACAGTATCTTGCAAGAGGGAATTCAATAACTGATGCTGCATGTCTCATGTCTGCTTTACTCTCATAGGACTTGGCTGTTTGAATATGACTCATTGCTAAAAGTAGCTGTCTGACGCCAAGACTGAGGGAGATCTGTAACTCCAAGACCCAGTTGTTGTTGTTTATGTGCAGGATATTTACTCTTGCTTAGTTAACTGAAACCTGGTATAGCTCTTTGTGATGATAAACTGGCCCAGCCTCTAGTGCAGCAAGTTAAAAGTGAATCCATAGATCAGTGTAGAGAGTGGGAGAGTGATATTTAGCAGTAAAAAAAAAATAATATTCAAGAATTCCTTGGTTTATCTGTGTAATATTCTCTCCAGATAGATGCTGTTAGCATGAATGAAATAGAATAATTTTCAGCAAAAGTCTGTTTTTCTGCTGATAGCAAACCCCGTTTCTTTCTGTCAATATTATTGACAGCAGCCTTGTGAGACTTGGCTGTATAATTTCCATACTTGTTGAAATTGTAAAATACTGTGTAAAATAGATTCTTAAATTCCAATTCAGAGAGAAATGCAATTGTGTGATGCATACACTGGAGCTGACCCCCACCAGGCCTTGCTGGTGCTGGCAGAAAGGTTAAGAATATTAGGGTACATGGCGACACAGATGGCCCTTCTTCCTAGGCTATTGCCCTTGGTAGGAGCAATCCTTACTCCCAGTTTGCACTTCTGCAATGTGTGAACAGGTATGTAAGCAGAGAATCCTCAGAAGAGTACTTAAGCTACCTGTGAATGAAATTCAGGAGAGAAGAAGGTGAAATCTGAGGTTTCTTCTGCCTGATATCCTCTTCTGGCATTAGACAGCCGTTTTATTTTCTCAGAATATAAAATAAAATGCACCCAGAATAGTAAGCAGCCCTGAGGAAGACAACTAATGTTCAGGTTGCACTACTTCTCCTAACTAGGATTGTTAAACCATCTATCAGACAGGTAGAACTTGTCCTTCTGCTAGCACTTTCCTGCTTTGTAGCCATAATACAATGTTCATAGAGCCTGGGACATGAACAGTGACTGTAGTCCAGAAATTAATATAAGGTGATTTCTTCAAACTGAAGCAGATCCTAGAAGAGAAAGCAGAAGGGTTCCCACAAGTATTTAGGTGCATTTTGTGAAATCTCTACTGAGTTACCTAACAGAAACTGGGTTATCTGCCTTTTGTTTTAGATGTGCTCTAGATATGCCCCTGGAATAAGAGCCATCTGAAAGTGGAGAAAGACAGCTTGTCCCTTGGGTGTTGGCTCAACTAATAACTCTCTGCATATACTTTTTAGTGGAAATATCTTGGAGATTAGGTAATTTTCTACCTATCCCTGGGTAAAACACAGAGTTAGCGGTCTCAAAGGGCACTGGGCTTGGAAGTTTAATTACCTGTCAGAAGTTCTATTTTATATGTACCTGGTGTAAAAAATTGTGAGCCATTTTTACAACAAATATTAACTTTAGAGCTCTGACAGAGAATAACTGAGTGGTCTCCACTATGTGCTGCAGCTTTGATCGAGCCCTGCACTGAAATTTTGCTCATCAGTAAATGCATACCTTTGGGCACAAATTTCGCAAAATTAGTTACCATAACTAAACCCATTTGATGGGCTATCAGGGCTTGAACAGACCTCTGACTGCTCTTCTTCATAGCTCTAAGCTACCCATTTAAAGCCAAATTAAGTCAGTGCATATGATCAGGCTGATATTTGACTGTGAAAATTAGAGCTATAGTGTGTTTGTACTGTGAGGTCTGCACCTGTCCTAGTTCCGGTTATCTTCCAAAAACTTGCCTGTGGCTATCCTGACCCTTAAAGATGTGGTACTTCCATTCTTTGTGTGTTTAGTAAAAGAAATTTGACAAAATGCTTTCCACACCAGCGCTCATGAATACAATTCCATCTTAATGTTTGGCATGATCCTTAAATTTAACTTAAACAAAGAAAAAAAAGAAAATCCTCAAACCTACACCAATAGGAGCAAACCTTAAATGGAGAATGAATTAATACAGATGACTATGGTAATGTTTTATCTCAGAAAATTATTTCTGGCTCATGATCAAAATGGAAATAATGGAATATCATTTTCAAAATGTATTTGTTAGTCTGTAATTTGTCAGTTTATTTTGTATACAAACATCTTCTGATGGGGTGGTTGTATGTTAAATTCAGTGGGAGATTTTCATATTCGTGTTTCTTCTTCTCCAGTGTGTGGATTGGTGCTGGCTCTGCAACTCGACAGGGAATGCTTCTGTTGTACTAAGTGACATAAGAATGGATGTAGCAAAGTGGACGTATGCAGCAGAGTGGGGCTCTGGGAATCAGCGCTCCAGTGGGTGGCATGTCTCTAGGGACACTGTAGCACCCAGCCAGATCCTAACATCACACACGTAGCTGCTCAGCACATCAAAGGTACCTCAGACAAGCAGGGCAGTCCACAGATTGGACAGGGGTCACGATGTTGCGTGGCTGCTTGTGGGGTTTTTGTGCTGATGCATGGGAGCCCGTGGCAAGAATGGGTTGTGTGGGAGTCTCTTGCTCAGTGTGAGAGATCGAGCGGTCATTTGGACTGAAGGAACTACTGCGGTACCCACGTGGCGCCTACTGTTGGATTTAGGAAATGAAAAGGAAGTGATACCTTTTTATTTGTCTCTCTCTTTCTTTTCCCTCTCCCCAAGTTCTGCAAATGCAAGGTTATATCTTTGCAGAATCACCATGTCTTCTCAGCATTTCAGTGGAATATAGCACCCGAGTATTAGTAGATGAATAGGAATTTATTTGAGAGTCCTAACTTAAATATACAGGAATATATTTCACATCACTTTGTACTTAAGCTCCAGATCTGGTCTAGTGAGAAGAATCTTCCAAATTAGAAGACTTGTAGATAACCTTGAGTTTACTGGGGTAGAGGAGAGCATAGCAATTGTAAATAAGGATCAGACATCATCTAATTCTTGCATTTTTTGAAACAGAAACATCAACTTTAACGTATTTATTCTCCCATCAGAACACATCCAGCTTACACTTTATTGTTCAACCTTTTATAATGACAACGTTCCCAAGTATAACCTGTTTAGGTTTTCTTTTTTTCACTTGTGCAGGGAAGGAAGGCTTGGGAGTCACCACCTGAAAGGAAAGCTGACAATACTGGACATGTAGGGGCCTCAGGAATCAGTGGCAGAAGTAATATTTATTATCTTCTTGCAATTCAAATGGGCATAATATCCTTCTGTCCCTAAAGGCATTACTCAACTTGGAACAGAGCGTTAAAAACAGCTGTGTTTCGTCCACAAGCCATTGCAATTCGTTGCCCCCTTTTGCTTATGGTTCAACTGCTGCACCTACCTGTGAACTAGGGTAGCTGAGAAGCAAGTGCACACGTGTTTCTGCCAGTTCTCCCACAGGTGCGATAACCTCTGGCAAAGGGATGAGGAAGACAACAGTAAGATAATGGGCGTTATGTATTTGGGAATACATAAAAATTTAAAATACGTGTTTCAGCTCAAGGCCAGATATTTTACTGCTCTTCACAAAGCTATCAGTTATTCCATGACATCAAGTATTTTAAATGATCCTTCTCCTTGATTTTTTGGTTGGTTATTTAGGGGTAATATTGGAAATATTAGACTTCTTTGAGAATATAAATCATATACTGCCAGACAGATGGAAGTTTGCCTTGTCCAAAAATATAAAATATATGACTCATTTTTATCTTTGATTTTCCACTGTAAAGAATGGGTGTCAGCTTCCTGTGTAATTTTGATTTGTTTATCCAGCAGTTTTGTTTGTCCATGCAGTTTTCTCTTTGCCAGTTGTGGTCTATATTTGGTTTCCATGAAAGGTATGTTTTCTTTGAGGCTATCTTTTTTCTACCACTGCCAAAACCACAAGTGATGCACCATTACTTAGACTTTTGTTCTTAATTTAAACTTGGCGTAGCATCTTCCTCTGGTGTAAAACATGAAATAGAATCCACTCTGACATAAAAGCTAGGACGTAATTTCTTCATTTGAGATTGAGTGTGGGTTCTGTTATATGAAGTGATCTTGTCTACTTTTCTTGTACAGGGGAGAGGGAAGATAAGGGATAAAGCTAGAATATTTACTTGATGGTTGAATATTTACCAGGGCCAGTCCATCCTATAGAGTGTACTAGGAAGTCTGTCATCAGCAATTTAAAAGTTGGGGAAGCAGCAGTTTATTTTAAAGAGAGTGCTCCATCAGAGAGCAGTACAAACCCTTTCTCACTGTTTTCTTAATCTGAATGACTTTAGTGTCTTCTACCAAACTGGCAATACGTAGAAGTGGAAAAAAAAAGTTCCAGTTGCTAAAACATAATAACACGCGGGTCTGCCCGGCAGCAATGATGACAACAAGTTCTGATGTAAAATACTGGTTAGATGAAGGTGACAGAAATTTAAGGGGGTTTCTTTTCCTTTCTTCCCTTTTTGTCCACTTTCCTTTCCTCCCTCCCTCCTTTTTACTCTCCCTTCTTTATGTCTTTTCTTTACTTCTTTCCTTCTAAGAACAAACTTGAGAAGCCGAATCAGTGCGAAGAGTAACAGATTTAAAAGAGTGGATCACAGGAAACTAATAGATTTGGAAGCACAAAAACTCCCTGTGTTTCACTTGATAATGTAAATGTAATTTCTTTATTTATTGACCCTACAGAGAAAGGAAATTAATATTTTACTTTATGCAATCTTAGCTAATGATATTGAAAGTAGCCTGTGAAGAAAACATACAGAATTTCTGTGGATAAAACTGTGAGCTTACTTACCACCTGCAGGCCATGGGGACCTGTTAGCTGGTCATGGTTCTGCAGTCTGTTTGCAGTGGGTGTCACTGCAATCTCAGACAGCATCTTCTAAATTTCTGACATCAGGCTAAGAAAACAGCATCCTTTGGCTTTTCACAGCCTTTCACCACTGCTAAAGCAGTATGAGTTCACTGACCATTCATTGTGTATCACAAACTGGTCCTTAATCACCTTTTTCTTTCTCTTTCTTCCCTTTATTTAATAATTTTTGTCCTGGGAAAAGTAGCAGAAAGTTACAGGCAGGATAAGGCTGTTTTATCTTATATTGTTTCAGCCACACGGACGTAATTTGCTATGTTTGAGCTCTTTAGTGGCATTTGTATCTCGGCATGGAGGGGAGAAGTAGAATGTGGAGAACAGGAGAGGCTCGAGTTCTGCAGCCCATGCTGCTTTGCCACAGAGCCTCTTCCCCTTCCTTTTCTTGCCTGGATCTGAAGTGGAAAATGTTGCCATTCCTGACTTCAGACAGCAGAAAAAAAATGCAGAGATCATACCTTCTGATTTGTTAGAGCAGCTCAGTTCAGATGGTAATGAATAGTGTCAGCTTGGGATTTAAGGCAGATGGTTCTATATTTTGTAAATAAAAAAGGTATTTCAATCAAACAGTTTGAACACCTAACCTAAAAACCCCTACGAGGTAAATCAAGTGCTCCACTATTTGGCCTTGACATGTAAATGTGGGTCTCCAAGTGTCCTTGCTGTCCTGATGTTTGATGATGAAAGTCAGTCCAACTTAATTCCTACTGACACTTTGAACTCGTACTTTCCTGAAATTTTCAGAGCAAAACACACGAGAGATCCTAGTGCTAGCTGTACCAGATTTAATAACTGGAACAGAATATAACAGCAGGATTGGATCTGTTGGAAAAGCAGAACTTCATTTTGTAGTGTACCAATTTTTTCCTATTTTTATCAAAATTTTCAGTCAGATACAGTCTGCACTATGAATAAAGGAAAGAGGTCTCACATTTAAGTAAGAACACAGCTAAATAGTGCTTATGACGTGGAGTAAAATTTTCTAGTGTTTGAATTGGGGTGATAAAGAATACAGCCGTAGAGTTCAAAGTCCTCATTTCTGTGCACTGCAACTGAAGGAAGCATGCCTGAAAAGCCTGAGGAAAGAGACCTGGAAGGCAGCACTCTGTTAATTATAACTGTGGCTCTGGAAGTCTCACATTCGGTATCAGTAATCTCTGTTGCTTTGGGATTTTCATCTGTAAAAGTGGTATTTTATTGCTTGCATCAAAAAATACTGAAATGGCTAATTTTTATAATGATACCCAGCCATAAAAGCGTACTAATACAAAAATGTTATTTTAATGTTGAGTTAGAGTGACATATATGAAATAGTGATTTAGATTTTTTTTTCCAACAAAAAGGCCCACAAATGCTTTACCACTTTGATTTCTTCACAATTACCATGTATAGCAGCTCATCGCAAGAATCACTTAGATGCCATGGTTGCATAGCAGAGCTTACTAAAGCATTTCCTTTTTTGATATATCCATTTCTGTAAGGTTTCCATATGTGGCCTAAATAGAAGATTTATGATAGCCACATTATATCACTAAGCATTTCCATCATCACTTAGAAGAATAAGAAAATTGAATTTTGCTTAATAAGGATCAATTAAAAAAATAAAGAGGATAAGACTTTAAGCACGAGTCAAATTATTCTGAAGTCAAATTAACTCCTCAATGTATTAGATGTCTGCTTTATTGCTCTCAACTTCCTTGACTTTTTCTCTTAATGCTTTTCAAGATGATCTTCAGCTATATAAAATGAACTTTTGTTTTTATGCTGTTCTCAGGGCTTAGTTGAGAAACAGGAGTGCAGCTGTGATGGCCTTCACCATGGACTTTTTTCACTGAAACACATTCCTTTCTCCTTGCCTGCATCACTGGGCTCTCCTCCAAAACCAACTAGATTGTGTTTATATTGTGTCCTCCTTTGCTTTAGCCTTTGTTAGGATCTTGTCACGCTCAGCCCTCACACTATGTCACATTCATTATGGTGACTCCTTTATTCCCCTTTCCCCAGACTTTGTCATGAGAACTGTGTCACATTACTTTGTGCTGAGCACATTTAACATTTTTTTTGTTAGAAAAAGGACAAACAAATGGTTCCAGGGATACCATGAGATCAAAATGTCTTCATCAGACAAAATTCTTAATACTCTTAGTAATTTTAGCCTCAGCTTGATTTTCTAAGAATGCTCAAGTTCTGTCAATCAGAATTTCTAAAAGATCTAAAGCATCAAATGCCAGACTGTCATCTGAGACTTTCTTCCATGAGACTCCATTCCATTTTCCAGTCTTTGCATTTGATGTTGCAATCCCTTGGTTCAGTGTTCTTCAGATTAAGCCATTTGTTTCTTACTCTCGGCATGAAGTATGTGGTTGCTAGTGGAGAGGCTTTTTACTAGCCCAATAAATCAGTGAATACACACCTACTGGCAGTTCCATCTTCAGGTGGCCTTGAAAACATTCTCAAATGCCTTATCCTTATGATTAAAGATAATTTCTGAAATAATTGTGCAAAACTTTCTAATAAATTTGCCAGGATATGGAATTTTTGCCAATTTGTCTTGCTGCAAAAAAATGAAGCTAGTCATATTTTCATTAAAAATTACTCTTTTTTGAAGGACTCACTTTTGAATAAATATTACAGTTAAGGCTTTTAGTATTGTCTTCTATATGCAAAACTGGAGGAAAAAAACCTGCTGAAAGTTATTGGAAGAAATGCATATAATTTGCACAGCTCTACGATTTAATAAGGGAATGATTACATGCAGGTGATTGAATTAAGAGTTTGATCCTCCCCTTCCTGATCTCCCTTCTCTTCTCGTCTATTCCCTTTTCTTTTAATCAAATAAAAACTACTGAAATACATTAAAATCTAAGTCTCCCTGGAGTACTGGGTCACATTTTGCCGTTAAACCCTGAAAACTGCTGAAGGGATACAAGTATCTCCCTGAGGCCCCTTGTTAGAATTTCATAACCAGTGTTTATCAGGGTGATTTATTTGTCTGTTATGTGGTTCTCCATCTCTAGATGCTGCAAGTATCCTTTCCACAGCTGACATGTCTCTTGGCTCATAAAATTTTCTCCAAATGAAAAATATTGCAGATCTGGCCACACTAAATAGCAGGAAAAGAATTTCATAGTGGAGGTTATCCATAAACAAGTTATCCACCACATCTTCCATCAAGTAACACAAACTGAGCAGTGCATTATCCTATCTACATATTCTATGTGTTTTGTCAGCAGCATATAAACACAGCCAAATGCAGCTTAATGAACTATCTCTTTTTTATTTTTAGTTAGGAAGAAAAATGTTTCTTCCAAACTCTTGCCAGTGATAAATCACAAATCGTGGGAGAATTTTTTTTTCTTTTATTTTTTTGTGTAAGAGAATCATAGAATCATAGAATGGTTTGGGCTGGAAAGGACCTCAAAGATCACCAATTTCCAACCCCCCTGCCATGTGCAGGGACACCCTCCATTAGAAGAGAGTCTAATGTTGAAATTTCAGTGACACATCACGGCAAGTGTATTTACTAGAGTTTTTTATAATATATGTGTCTCTACACGTGTGTGTGTGTGTGTGTATATATATATTATTTTTTTTTTTAAAGGCATACTTTTTAAGTCCCAACATTTTTATCATGCTACAAGCTTTTAAGTATGAAGCAAACTGAGTTCATCTGTAGATTTTTGCAACTGGACGGAAGATTTTTAAAAGCACAAATAACAGGTAGGTACACATAATTGTGTAACAGTCCCTTGTGGAAATCATTTTAGGTGATCCAGTCACTTTAAGCAAGTTGTGTGGGTCTGTCTGTGTAAACCCAACTGCATGATTCAGACAAATGTGATTAATCCAAACTCAATCTGTGCATCAACACCCAGGAAATTTGAATGTAGGGTTCACATGAATTTTTAAAATGAGAATTAGACACAGCAGTGTATCATTTAGTGAAGAGCCTGCTCTGGTAGGAAGTTCTCTTCTGGTCCTTTACGATGTCCTTTCCTATGACCCCTATGTCACTGTATTAGTTTCACTAACAAACTGAACGAAAGTTCATGTTCTCCTGGGTACAGTTTTACCTCTCCTATTTGTGTGACTTCTGCTCCCCATTCCAGCCATACCTGATGATACAGTCATCTATTAAGTAGGCTTTTAACACTTCTAAACTGACATCCTTGTGAAGGTTTGCAAGATGGAAATTAAAGAGAGAGAGAATGAAGAGAGTAAAGCTTGAATGAGATATTTTGGAAAAAGGAGTCTTGAGTCCCTGAAAATTTATCCTGAACATCAATTTACGCAAGGTGCTATAAAATATTCTGTTGGGAAGCATCTAGTTGTAAGAAGCTTACCTTATTAAATACAAACTTCTATTAAATATTGCACTTAGATATTTTCTTTGTAACTGCATGGAACGTACAAAGCCTGACCGTCCTTCCTGTCTTCCCATTGGAGTATTCCTACTGGACCTACAGAGAGCCATAGCATGTCTTTGCAGGGTGAAGCATCAATCACAGAGCTGAGAAGGTTCAGACTCAGCATAAGAAACAGGAATTTCCTATCTCCTAGGCTTAAGCTTTAGCCATGGGATTATAGCTACCTGTAGAGGCCAGTTTGTAACAGGTGTTGTTTGATTTAAACTTAAGTAATACTCAAGAACTAACATAACTCCCTTTTGCACATGAACAGTGCTCAGAGCTCTCTGCATCCATACGTACACATATACACACATTTTTGATATTTTCATGTGCATGGAGTAGCACAATTTTGCAGAAAATTCCCAACTGAGAAATGACTTCAGGCTGCAGATCATTGTTCTGATCTTTCTTCTTCTCATGAATTTTAAACCTGCAGGAGATGCATTCTGATACAGCTGAGGGCGCAGAAGTAATTATGGGTTTTCTTTGCTTTGGGCACACTTATTTCTCTAGGGGTTGCTTTCCTAAACGTAGAGTGTAAGAACCGCCTAAATAAAACCGGGTGTCAGAAATTGATTTGCACAATCGTTTTCATAGTGAACTGAGCAGCTGAGCCTTCTAGACTCCTGAACTCTGCTAAAGCCATAAGGATTCTCCTGTGTAAAGTTAGGATATAAAACATTTAGCACTTAAAAAGCTTTTTTTCATGAAGTTAGGCCCAAGGATTGCACAATAAGTTCATGTGGTTTAGGAAAATTGTTGTTTCCACTTGCTGTGGTTATATGTAGATGAAAAAAACACATTTACTTTTCATTTTACCTACTCTGTTTGTTGACAGTCATTAATTAGATGTTCAGGTGGATTTTTTTCATTAATGAGAAATTGATGAAGTACTACCCTAAATCTGTATCAGTTTTTGGCATGAAAATGATGGAAAAAAAAAAAATCTCTCGGCCATGCCAGAAGACATTCCATCGTTCTTACACCGTGAGACAGCTGCTGTCTTATCAAAGAACAGTATATTGCATTTTACACATAAACAGCTATAGTTTGTTAAACAAGGACTAAGATGACCCTCGTGCATTTTAGACAATGCTATACTTATATATGTACAAAAATTTATCGTGCCACTTCTGAGAGCAGTGGGACCATCACTTGGTCTTGGAAAAGTAATTCAGGGTCCTTTTGACTCTTTCATGGATATTATTTCCATTAGGACCCATAAAAGAAAGAACCTTCTTATAAAATACTCCTTCATTGAGGTGATGTCTCCAGTTGAAATAAATACCCAGAAAATGCTAAAAAGCAGACAAAAAAAAATTGCACTTTTTAAATAGTTTGAATGGAAGTTTTAGAAGAGAGAACTTTCTTGCCAAAAGCAGACTACTGGGAACAGAGCTAATAGGGTGAGTGGGTGGGCAGGATGGGAACTGTTTTTTAGGGTACATTTTTTAATTTCCAGTCTACTTCTTAGAAAGAAGGGTCTGATCCTTCAACTCCATCTTGTTTTTCCCACTACAGGGCAGCAATGATCACCCTGAAACGTTTAACATCAAACTGCTGGGTGATACTTGCTACTTTTCAGTAGGATTAACATAACAGCACCCAATTACAATTTTTGATTTCTTAGTTATTAAAATCTACATAGGAGTCGTACACTTGCCAGCAAGATTTGGCAAAAATTTCCCAGTGTTGTTGCTGTTGGTTTAGTTTCTTTAGTAGAAACAGCACTGAACCCCAGTGCAGATCTGGTGTGGTACCATATTGATGCAGCCTGTACTGGCTGCGTGCTTATGACATCTTTTGATGAAAAGGTATTGAAACTCAAAGAAGTAAAATTATTCATGCATCAAAGCGCTTCAAAATGTTCTTTCACTTGCTCTAGGAACAGTGGTGCTAGTGGTAATTTTATTTTTCTAAAGTGTTTTGCTTCTTAAGCAGGATGCATCTTATATTAAGAAGCAGACTCATCATGAAATAGTTTAATGTAAATGTAGTCACAGGTAATAGATTCTTCTCTCTGTTTTGAGCAGGTCTGGTAGTAAACTTCTTTGGGGTACTATAAGAACTACAAAGGGATGCTAATTTTCTGAACTCTTACTTTCTACTAAAAGCTCCACTGAGTCCACAGTGCTTCTCCTTATTAAAAAAAAATATTGTGTAGTGCATTAAGCAAGTTTTAGCCCTAGAAGTAGGACATCAAATATTACTCTATTATTAGAAACTTTATTATTATTTAACAAGCAGGAGTAGCACATTCTTATTGTAAACTAGGCATAGGAATTAAAAATTCCTAGGTGACTGGAAGTACAAATCCAATTAAAAGCCTAAACTGTTGAGGTGGTTTGAATATCACATCTTAAATGAAGTACAGAAAACAGTGATGATCTTGTGGTAGAGATCATGAAGTAAGCTGCAGGGCTTTGACATTTCTGGCTCTTCCATAAAGTGTCATGTTTGATTTCAGAGAAGCCGTTTTCTCTGTGCCCAAGTTCCACACCTCTAAAGTGGGAATCACACTTCAGAGATAGGCAATGATGATGAATCAGTTGGGTTTTAAAAACAGTTCATATGCTGAATGTAATATTTAAAAAATATTAAAAGTCCTACAAAAAAACCCCCAAATACAATGATGTCTCATTATCTCTCTTTTTAAAACCAGTCTTGACATAATGCTGCTGTATGTTGGCTTTAATTTGTTGGGGTTTTTTTTTAAATCTCCTTGGCACTTAAAGAGTGCTTGATTGCCAAGAACAATCAATTTATAGAGAAGCGACTGGCTTCCAGAACTGTGAATATTAAACTGTGTCTTAAACATTTTCTGTAAAAACATATCGGTGGATATGTTTGAATGCATGAATTCTGCCTGCTGCAATCATTCCTTCAAATAGTAATGTAAAACTCCTCTTCCTTAGTTCTTTCACTCTCTAAAGACCAAATCCAGTTTTCATTAGTGGGAGCATTAGTGTAACTATTTTTGACAACTTCGGTGGAGGTCCATGAGGACGTGAAGTTAAAAAAATATATGCTAAATTGCAAATAAGAAATTACAGATTGTACTTAACCGCATATGGTAAAAATCAATAAAACGTGTGAAACTTTCAGGCATCCCTACATGCAAGATCTTCACAATTGTCAAGGCCTCCTGCTTCCTTCCTTTCGGTGGCAGTTACATAACTTAATGTTTTTGAGAATTTGGGTTTAATTGGTGTATCTAAAGCCCCAGTTTACAAATCAAGGCTAGATTTTCAAGGTGTCTAATTGTGCAAATAGGAATTTAGGGAGTTTTTCTTTGAAAGTTAGTACACAGGCACTTTTGAAAATACTCTTAAACACTTACCATTGTATTAGGCAAGAAATACCTTTAAAAAATAGACACAAGTGACTTCAAAACTAGGATTAAATCCAGATGTTCAAATTACTGACCTGACTCACTCCTGTTTACGTCAGTGGGAGTTAGGTGCTTAAGGACCTTCACAGATTCAGTCATTGGTATGTAAGAATGCTTTACACTTCTGAGTCTGGATCGATGTCCCGGTACACAGTAATCTAATTATCCATCCCGAAGGATGGATACATGCCTCACCACATATGTATTCAATGGGTTCTTATGGGATAAATTTTAAACTACATTTAAATTGTGAGCTTCCATTACTTTTTGTGGGAGTTAGATGCCAAAATAAATTTGAAACCATTAGCTAATTGTTCTGTTTCAAGCTGAATTGCAGCATGTCTCTGAGATAAATGATTATGCAGGTAACTGAGCGATGCAGTTAAGGTATCGGGAGTGGACAAGCTGTGGCAACACCAAGTTCTACAAGAGGTCCTTTGTTTTGTCAAAACTGCTAACCCATAAAAAGATCACTGTATCACTTAAGGCTTCCACAGTCTTTTTTGAAAGATTTCAGTGCTTTCAAATGCTTTCCTTGTTTCTTGTATTTGCTTATGCACCACCACGACGAATGTGATGTAAATGTCAAAGTATTAGATATGTAGTTTTACACCATTGTAAATGGAAAGATAATTATTTGTCACTCCTAGGGTAGCTAAAAGATGGACTGAGCCAATATTCTGGCTAAAAGGAAAAGAAGTTGGCTTACAGCATCTGTAACTGCATCACTGAGGGTGGATTAACAAACTAAAATGGTCAAGATTCCTCCTGAAAAACTAGAAATGTGACGATGAAACTATTACTGTGCCATTAAGGAAAAATATTAGGTGTTCTGAATAAAGATCCTTCTATTTCAGGAACCCAAAAAGCCCCCTGACACCACAGGAAGGACCTAAAATCAAAAGTAATACTGAAAAATAAGGAACTGTTATTGCTCCAGAACTTCTTACTTAGGAAAAAAAATATATAAACCATGAAATCCTGCCTTGTTTAAGATAATATAGATCTCTTAGAGGGTTCTGATCCTACATACATTTATGCATAAGCTTAACGTAATGCAAGTGAAGAGTCCCATTGGGTTTAATGGATTTGCAAGTGGGCTTTGGGCTGCTACAACATACATGCCTGAACTACAGGACAGGAGAAATTCCTGTTCCTGGAAAAGAGCTAGTGAAAGCAATATCAAGGAATACTCTAGAGAATCACTGATTGTAGAATAAGGACATGGAAAAGTAAATTATGTGGCTCTCCAGTATCTCTATGTAAACTCAATTTTTATATGAAGTTTTTTGTTTTTCTTGGCCCTTCACAAATCCTTGCTTTTTTTTTTGATAGGTTTTTGAGTGTATTTATTTTAGGTTTAGGGGCAGTAGTTGAAAGTGGGGAAAAATGTAATTGTCTTTTCTTTTTTGCTGAACATTTTAAGTATACAAAATAAAACCCATAATTATTCAGTTGGATAACTGTATATTTTTTCTGGCTCATTGTTATCGGTGGACGTTAATTTGTTGTTATAGATGGTCTGTTGGGAAGAGATTTAGTCTAGCCCAGTGGTGATAGAACAGATAGGAAACTCTGAATTACTGGATTATTTCATTTCTTGACTGGCTTAAATCTTCTGTGCTTGTTTCACCACCCTGTGGAATGGCAAACCTAATATTCCTTGGCTAAAATCTGTGAGAAGTTTTCCTTCAGTAGAGCCAGGTTTTACTCCTGAGGTTTATCTCTCAGGAATTTGTGGCAGCAAACTTGATATGCTTTAAAAGCCTTATTTTTAAATGGAAAGTGTGATATAGCTTTTGTATATTAATTAGAAAATTTGTTGTTCAAAGAACTTTATACTTTGAACATTTTATGTGACAGTGTGTAATTGTTGCTGATGAGGGATTTTCGTTCTGTGGTCTGTGCTTTCTTGAGGTGGCCTCCAAAACACTGTACAATGGTTGAAGAAGTACTTCCAGGTGGTCCATACAGAGACCTTCCCTGCTAGCAGAGTGGCAATGCTTAAGTCTCTTATGGCCCCATTCATAATGCTTTAAATTCCAAAACCATTAGGGGAAATTACATTCTTAAATATGAATATATATAAATATATTCAGATTCTTCAGCATTAGGACTATTGCAGTGGAGTTAGTTGTAGTCACTTGTTTTTTTGAAAAGGCAGGAGAGGACAAACATAGAAGTGGTGGGTCTCTAAATGATGATGTGAGTGCTGAAGTAAAATCCCATAACCAGGCAAGGAAAAGTAAACATGGATTAAAGAAACATGGTCCTAGCTAAGTGCTACTCCACATTAACACAAGTGCAATTTCATCCATCTCCCTACACAATATTCTGTTACTATTTTTGATGCAATCAAAATTTTCCAGAGAAACGTGTGTTGGAATTAAGTGGCTCCAGAATAAGGTTATTGCTTTCTTAAAAAATGGTCTTCAATGTGACTACAGTTGAAAAGGAGTATTACACGTTGTACTTGGTTAAACATTGAGTTCAATTTAAATAAGGAAGAAAAAAACCCACCAATTAAAAATATGGGGAAAGGACAGAGACTTGACTAAATCTCAGTTAATGGTCTCAGGTAATCCTATAATGCAAGAGCATGAGAACTATGGATCTACTCCATCTCTTGAATCCAACAAGCAATTCTTCATCTTGCTTCACTATTTTTTTGGGTCTAAGAACAGTGGAATCTAAGTAGAGACTACACCTTCCTCTGACCTTCTGTGCTAGAGTGAATTTCACCCTAAATGCCTGTTTTGTAATGAACAGCTTTTATTTCCTCAAGTAAGCACAAAATTGCTTCTCATTTGTCGAAACCCAATAAAAGCATCCAAACCCATTTCATTCTGTTTGTTTTGGGTTCTGAAGAAAGCCTTCCTCCCAGTTAGGTTCATACTGCAATTTATTTTATGAGGACTTTTTACATTAGGGAGAAGAAAGGGGATGTGGAAGGGGGAGATAACTGTGTTAATTCAGAAGCAGCTCTTTTTAGAAAGGAGTTGAGAGTTCCTTTTTTCCATAATTAGCACAGTTTTTAAACTGCTGACAGGGCTGCACTGCTGCCTGTTGTGAATAAAAGCTGGACATGGGCAAAGTTTGGTTCAAATCTTGCCAGGAAGGTTTTGAAAGCAGAACTATATTTTATGTTCAAATGTTATATTTTAATCTTAATTTTCTGTCCCTTTTGACTACTATTATGAGATTAAAGTCAGATGGATAAAGTCATTTGAGAAGCTGGGTTGAAGTTAAATTGCCTGAGTCAGTTCAAACAACCAGAAACAAAGCTGCATTCTTCCTGGGTTTTAAGGATTACTGTTGATGGCTAAAATGGTCTTTCTGTGACATTGATATCAAGCAATGTTATATGACAGCAGAGAGTCTTGATTCTCCTTGTTCAACTGGAGTACTGGTACTTTCCTACCAGCTGTTACTATCATCAATTCATTGTTCTCAAGTTGGTTCTAGGAATCTCCTCTCATAAAAGAAACCTCAAACTGATCCTTCTGGGCATTTCAGCAGTGGCAAGATATATAATAATTTAACCTGTGTCATAATAGAGAATATTCTGTAGTCTGGCTAAACATGACAATAAACGAAAGGCTGTGACCATATGGTGTTGCTGTCAGTCCAGCTTGGCATATGGTGCCACGGGGATGACGTGCATGATATTTATCTGAATTCTTGTGGTAGCAATAGCAAAAAAACATCTGGCAGTCTTTAAGCTTGGGTCTGCTCTTTGCTCTGCATCTACGCGTCACTTACCTGCAATTTGTTGATTGAGGTAATTTGGTTTTTGTTGTGCAGAGACATGTTTCTATTTAATCAAGAATTGTTACTATCAGTGTTCAAGTGTTCAGTCAATATTATGTATTTTTGTTCCTATTTAAGTCATTAAGGTAGAAAATTCTATTGCTGTGTTGTAGGAGATGTGTCAGATGACTGAATATCTGAGAAAATACTGCAGTACTTCTGCACAGAAGTGTCCTATAGTCTTCCCATCAGTTCGGCAGAAGTGTATCTGGGGGGTGAAGGTGCAATAAGTTCACTTGCAGATGGACATGCAAGAGACACTTTGTCATTCTAATGAGTCTTTATGTGTCATCTCTGCAGACACCTCCTAGGAATGGAAAACCTGGGAGATGCAAGCAAGAAGAATCTTTCCATCAGTGCTAAGCCAAGGAGAAAGTGGGTGTCCATGATGAAACTGAGACATTCTTAGTGACTGGAAAACAAGCATTGAGGAACGGGTTTCTCAGCTAGAACAAAAAGAGTATTAGGACACATGAGGACCATAGCAGTACGTCAGTGGTCAGGATTTCCATCCTTTTGAAATCAATGGAGATTTTGTCACTAACTCACGTAGTGCCAGAATTTCAATCCAAAAGTATGTAGGCCTGTTTGCTCATGTAAAGGCTTCTGAGCATCAGGAACTAGTGGGGAGCCATCTTCCTCATGAGTGGCCAAGAGCAGTACAGTGGGAAGTTGCAGAAGG
This sequence comes from Pterocles orientalis, assembly GCA_011057875.1. NCBI lineage: Eukaryota > Metazoa > Chordata > Aves > Pterocliformes > Pteroclidae > Pterocles > Pterocles orientalis. The sequence continues at coordinate 3,867 of WKFP01014850.1, read as the reverse complement.
GAGGAAAGATGGGCAGTGATGTGTAAGAACTTTGGGATGACAGAGAAAAAGGACCCTACAGAAGATTGCCCCCCGCTGTGCTGCCAGACCTGGGGAACATGCCTGCCAGAGCCCTGGGCTCAGCTCACCACAGCTCTCTTCAGTGTTGAGTAGTCAAACTCTAGATAATATGGTTAACATTTGAAGTATGTCGTGGGTTAAGCAGAGGAGAGTTAATTTTTTTTTTCCTTTTCCCTTCTCTTCATAAATAGCTAGGAAGAAGCTATGTTTTGGATTCCTGCTCAGGAGAGAATTGATAAGAGAACGTTTATAGTTATTGCTAGGATGTTGCTATTTGTTCTCAAGGACGAGATACATTCAGCCTCTCTCCTCTCTATAGAGAGAGAGACAGCCTGGCTTCTAGCTTGGGATTTGCTTTTAGGTCAA
>WKFP01014849.1:450978-474637 GCA_011057875.1 Pterocles orientalis | reverse complement strand
CCCTTCCCTTCCCTTCCCTTCCCTTTTTTGAGGATGTTCATCTTCTTTGGGAGATGCAGCATTAATTGCTTTTACTAGCATCAGACTGGTCATCTTTGTAAAGGCCAGGTTTCACATGTGTCCTGCTTTGCTCAGACATGATCCCTTGAGATCCTCAGATCATTTCCTATTTTATTAGTATCCTACTCTTTATATTTAAAAATCAGCAGCATCGTGTTATATACAGCTTTTGTTTCACTGATGGTTGTTATACGGTTCGCAGGAGGGGTTTTTTTAACACAACAGTTTTGAAAATAAATTTAAACTGGAAATGAGAAATGCAAGTAACTATATTAGGCATTGAGAAATCAATAATTTCTAGGACTTTGTTTTGATAGAAGTATTATCTTTAGTTATAGAATCAAGTGACAATGAATGCTAAAACTTACTATATGAAAATAAATGAGGAGTCATTAATATGGATATGACCACAATTACCATATAGGAAATTATACAGGAATTAAAACTGACCCGTTTCTCAGATACCTCAGTGTAATAATTTTGGAAGTAGATAACTTCATAATCTAGAAGATTGATAAAGGAGTTGAGATTATGATATTGTCATGGAAAGGTGCAGTGTGGTGGCTGATACATGTGAAACCTGCCAAGTTCTCAGAACAAACCTGAGCAAAATTAACTGAGTACAAGGGGGGGTTGCACAGCACCCAATGGATAACGAATTCTTGTCTGGAGCTTCAGTTCTCTCTGCCTGTGACTTCATTAAATGACTTCCTGCAAAAATCATGGAAGTTGGTTACTCCCTCTGACTTCAGAGGCATTGATTAAGCCCTGAACAAATCAGATGGCCGTTGCCTTGTTATGTTTGGCTGGAGCAGGTGGAAAAGAAGCTGTAACTGTGCTAAATTGCACTGAATACATTGCTGATTCATAGTCAATACACTTTTGTTCTTCACAATTGATTTAAGTTCCTGTCACTGCAGCTCCCGCTCCTATATGATGAAGCCATCTAAGGTCTCTTACGCTGCTGTTATATGGCATCCCTTTATAACTCTCCCTTCTCCTGTTCTATCCATAATGAACAATATTTAAAAAATAGTTATTATCTATTCTCATTTAATTGCAAACACTTTAATTATTAGAGCTCTCTGCTCCACTTGATGGATAGGATTGGAGAGGGAGAGGGAAAGAGCACAATGTATTAGTATAGAACTAAAGATTTTTTCCCCTTTTCACCATCCTACCATGTCCTATCCAGAGATCTTCCACAGGAGTTATTCAGGGCATCTCTTACCTCTTCTGACTTTATGCACAAATTGTTTCCCTCCCATCTGTATTGCAATTTTATTTTATTTTCCGTCCCTTTTTCTTGTTCTTCTTGTAGCTTTTTTGGTTCTCTCTTAGCCCTTCTCTGGACAAAGGGAATACCAAGACCCAATGAACCACATTTTGCCTCAGAGCCAGCAAAATCCACAACACAGTACCAACAGCCCTACACTTTGATTGTGTGCCTTTTCCCATTCATTGGTATTCAAAACTCCTCCTAATTTAGAGTTGTCTGTTAATTCGTCAATATTCCATTTACTCCCTCTCTTCAGTCATTGACGGGGATGTCAAACAGGGCTTGGGACTGATCCCCAGAACTGCTCCAACACACACAACGGTCCCATCACATGTACTACAACTGACTATTGCCTTACAGCTTTTCTTAAGGTCTATAGTCCACAGGACAGCAGCCTTTGTGGAACAAAGCTTTTCTACTAGGACTTTATGAGACCATGTGTCATGGTGAAGCTCATGCACAACTTAGATTTTTCTAGAAAAAATTTGTTGAACATTGAAATGTTGCAAGACACATTTTGTTTTCAGAGAAACCTTCCTAATGCACTGCAGCAGAACACCAATTTGTCACTTTTTTACATATGTTTGTTGGTAAGGACCATAATTTCTTCTCATAATCAGCCAGAACTCCTTACTTGTTTGTTTTTTTGTTCTTTCCCCTTTCCTTCAGCTCAGTCAGAAAATGCATCACTACATGCTTATCAAAAGTAGCTCTTAGATTTTAAGAGAAGCAGGAATAATTATGGTCAATGTTTATCATTTTTGGCAACTCCAGAAATTCCCAGTTTAGATCTGGAGACATTCACATTTTTTGAAGCTTAGCCCTAAGTCATTAGGTTAAACTTCGTGTACAAGAAGATCCCAAAATGTAAGAGACAAAACTTATTTCTAACAGGATTCAGTGTATTTTATCTGTGCTCAGTATTATTCTCTTTCAGAGTCATAAAATCAAAGAATGGCAGTCAGGAATGTGAACAGCAACATTTTACCATTACAGGCTTTGAACAGCAAGAATGAATGTAGCATATTATATATATTAAGCTTTGCCTTTGTATGTTAATTCCCCCTTTTCTATTATTAGCTCAAATATAATGTTACAAAACACTCATCACTTGATCCAAAAAAAAAAGTTTGTTATTTTTTCTGTTTTTATGTATTTATTTTCCATTATTTGACACTGTTTGCTGCATGAATATTGAAGAGATGTAGACATAAATGGGATTTTATTTTGCTTTTTAAATTGTTCTCCGTTTTTACTGATTGCACTGAAATGTTTTTTACTCTCACAGAGGTGTAAAAGGTGTATGAAAACAAGATAAGGAGTAACTCTCAAACTTTCTGAGCACAACAACCTCCACAGAAAATTTTCAGTTTAGAGCACCCAGCTCTAGCACAAAATTTGAGATCTGCATAAGCTAGCCCTTCTCAGGGGGGAGGCTTGTAGATATTTAGTACAATACTTGGAATAAATGCAATAAAGAAGTTAGAATATGGGGGAGGGAAGTGGTAAGCCTGGGAGTTCATTGAAAAATGCTTACCTGGTTTTTTCATTGTAAAAGGATGAGATTTTTTGCTTCCAGATGACAGTGAAACACTGTAGAATGGTGGAATAAAGTCAATGTCCTTTAACTTTATTCACAGACTGAAAAAAAAATTCAACACAGTTAACAGCTGTAAAAGGGTTAGTTTGGCCGAGATACACTTAGTTTTCCAGAGTTATCATGAAGCATGCACCATGCCCTGGTCCTACTACACAGCTGCCCTAAACTGAGAGAGTAATTTCCATCCATATCCCATTGCCTAGATGGCCTTAGCTCCAGCAGCAGCTGGCTTCAGCTTTTCCCTGCTGTGAGTTTCCCTCAGCTGCTCATGGATGAGGCTGGAATTGGCTGCTGTAGAAACTGAGAAAGACATTCATTAGGGAGCAGGGGAAGCAGCAGGAGAGTGGCTGCTGGAAAGGAGCCTCTGTGAGGCTGACATGCCATTCCCTTAAGGCCAGAAGCAGCTGTGGAGAGGAGGAAGGGAGGGGACATTCTTTAAATTTCATCTGACTGAGGGGATCACAGGCACTTCTGAATATCAGTAACTATGGGAAAATGTAGGGTACATCTCTGCCAGTTCCTACCGTTCCTCTATGCAGTAGTCTCCATATTGGACCATGACCTTAGAGACAAGGAAGTGTCCAGGGAGTTTGTACAGCTTAAAGAATGCAGCATCCAAAGATGACTGTGGAGGAAGAGAAAGCCTTGGCATCACTGTGAAATGAAGTCTCCCAGGGAGGTGTATTTTTCCTAGGGAGAACACAGCTGGGGAACAAGAAGGGTTCCTGAGATCTCCTACTCAGGCCTCCAGAGCTATCCGGACCAAAAGCTTAGTAGTATTACAACGGTTGTGGATATGATCCGCCTTGATATTGTGAAAGATTAAAACAATAACTGTTATTACTAACATCTCTTATTTGAGAGAAGGAAATACAAATAGTGACCAAAAGTGGCTAGTAAGCATATAAAGGGGTGGGGCAGAAGAGTGGAGTAGGTAGAGGCTACAGTTACTATCACGAAACTGTGGACACAAAGGAAGAAGAGTAGGAACTTTGGGAATGGGAAGGGGTAAGATAGTAGCTGAAAGATAAGAAAGAACAACTGCAATTCTGAAACTGTCTTTTTGGACTGAATACTTCCAATTCTCTTGCTGGCACAAACACGTTATTTTAACAGTCATTGACTGAACTTAAAATGATAGGGGCAAAAAAGAAAGAGAAATATTTTGTTTTCCCTCATCTTACACAACACAAGACAACCAGCCCACTGAAAAAGGACCTACAGGAGACATGAGGAGGGATTTTTTTTGTCAGGGAGTGTAGTGATAGAATGAGGGGTAACAGTTTTAAGCTGAAAGAGGGTAGATTTGGATTAGATATTAGGAAGAAATTTTTTACTATGAGGGTGGTATGACACTGGAAGAAGTTGCCCAAAGAAGTTCTGGATGCCCCATCCCTGGAGGTGTTCAAGGCCAGGCTGGATGAGGCTTTGAGCAACCTGGTCTAGTGGAGGGTGTCTCTGCCTAAGGCAGGGAGGTTGGAACTCGGTAATCCAACCCTTCCTTTGGGTGCCTTCCAACCCAAACCATTCTATGGTTCTGTGATTCTATGATTCTGTGAAAGAACAGAATATCCCCACTATATGACTTCATAAAGCTTACAGGTGAGCGAGAAGAAAACACAGTTCAACCAGAAGAAGCCTAGCCTCTTATTTACATGCTTTGCTGGCAGGTGTGTCTGACTGCTTGTTTCATCTTTCATCAACCGTTTGTCTAGAAACCCCACTGATTGCAAACTCTATGATGTGCTGGGAATTCCACCAAAAAAATTAGCTTTCCTTTCTCTATTCGTCCCTCAAGAAGGTAGCATAAGCCCTTTTCTTTGTATTTTTAATGTAATTTATAAGATAAGGGAATGAATTATCATCTCAGTTCTCCATAAAATTCCCGAAGCAGGCACTCAGGTTATACATATTTTTGAATGAGTTTTATTTCAATTTATTTTGCCTAAAGATCAGAAACCCTATATATTCTCACTTCACATAAAATAAGGTCTCAGACTTAAAAATGAAGTATGACAGAATGACTTTTTTTAAAGTTGCATAGCATAATTAAAAACTGTTTTAATGAGTAGTTAAATTTTCAACAATTAATTATTTTACAGTATTTTTAAAGCATCATGGTAATAAATTATCTTGTGCTATAGTAGGCTACTTTTAAAAAGGAAGTTTGAAAACAGTAGAATTTTTAAAAAGCCAAAGTGAGATAAATATAAATTCAGTTAGGAGCAGGCAAAAGTAAGATGCTGTAGTTTGTGTGGAATTCCACCTCAATGGAGATCGATCTTCTTGAAGGACTTTTGGGGGTTTCATGATCACTTTCTTTTATAAAAAGAAGAAAGAAGAAATATTTTGAAAGTAAAAATGCCATAGCACTCTAATGGACTCTATTGATCTTTGAATGTGACAATGATTTATTCAGGAGCTTTAGTTCATATTAACCTATATTTCTCTTTCTATCAGACAGGCGTAGTAAATCTGAAATTGTGCATATATGAACCAACCTGATAACGATCCTGTTTGCCCATGCACAAAAAAATAGAATATCCAAGAACATGCTCGTAGAGCAGGGTTGTAATTCATTTAGAATTTATATCTTTTATATCTTTGTATCCTTTGTGTCTGCCTTTATTGCAGGATAATATCCACATCAGTAAACGTTATTCAACTGTTGTCCATGCATGGAGAAGCTAAACGATCTAAAACCATAAAGGTGTTTAAATGTCTTTTTTCATAATTTACCTTTTTATGAGGGAAATTATTTTGCTTTCCCAAGCACAAGAACCAAAGAGAAAAGTAACCTAAAGTAGCATGACATTCTGAAATAGATCACACTTTTTCTTCAGGCATCATTTTATTTAATGATTGTAGGAAGAGAAAACTTCACATTCTCTCAAGCAGGTTCATTTGCCTTAGAGTGTTACTTACAAGTACCTCTCAGCACTTGTTCATCCTCTCACGGATTCGTCACTTATCACGTTCGCTGATTTCTGCCACCTGTCTGGAATTTGGTCTCAGCAAACCTTATCCGCACTGATGTCTTAGAGGATATCAAAGACAGAAACTACTGTTTCTGAAATTTGCCTGTCAGACAGCAATAGTGAGGAATCTTACCTCTTTATCATTCTATTCAGTGTGATTTTGCCCAGTGTCATGTGAAAGAACAGCCTCTGGGCTTCTAAGACTGCAGGTACATTTGTTATCCCTAGCTCTCCAACACAGGGGTAGAAGAGTGATCTTTCTAACTCCTAGACAATACTTATCAGTAACATCAGAAGGAAACACTCATCCATACCTTCTAAAAGACTGGTTTTATGGTGTTTATTTTTCTTCAAAAGTCTTGGTGAAAATTGAACTGTTGTGGTTGAAAAAAATTCACGCTAACCTAAATAAAATCACTGGACTGTACACATTGTAAAGTGTATTCAAAGGCATGCTGGTCACTGTAAAAGAATGCACTAGAAGAAAGGTTTCCTCTGACAATAGGCACAGAATCACAGAAAAGTTGGCAGGGACCTCTGGAGATTCGCTGCTTCAACTCTCTGTGAAAATCAAAGCCAGCTAAAGTTGGTTGCTCAAGACCATGTCCGGTTGATTTTTGAATAGCTCCAAAGTTGCAGACTCCTGAGCTTCTTTGGGCAAACTCTTCCAGTATTTAGCTATCCTCAGAACTATTTTTTCATTATGTTTAAAAGGAATTTCCTGTGCTTCAATTTCCGCCCATTGCCTACTGTCTTGTCACTGGGTGCCACTAAGAGTCTGGCTCTGCCTTGTTTAACATCTGCCATCAGGTGTTCATACACATGAATAAGCTCACCCTGAGTCTTTTATGCATCAGACTGAACAATAACACCTCTCAGCCTCTTTATGTAGCTCAGATGCTCCTTCCTCTTTTTTTCATTACTCTCTCTGGTAGGTGTGCTTCTTTCTTATACTGGGGAGCCCAGCACTGGGCACATTGCTCCGAGTGTGGCCTCATCAGTACTGAGTAGATGGGAAGGATCACTTCCTTCGACCTACTGGCAACACTCTTACCAGTGCACCCAATAATATTTTTGGCCTTTTTTGCCTCAACAGCATAATTCTGGCTCATGTTCAACCTGTTGTCTATCAGGACCCACAGGTCCTTCACTGCAGAGCTGCTTTCCAGTCCCTGACTGTACTGATATGTGGGATTATTCCTCCCCAGGTGCAGGACTTGGCTTTTCCACTTGTTGAACTTCATAAGGTTTCTGTCACACTATTTCTCCAACCTACTGAGGTCCCTCTGAACCCTGATGTATTGGTCAATCCTTCCAGTTTTGTGTTATTTGCAAAATCACTGAAGGTGTGCCCTGTCACATTATCCGGGTCAGTAACAAAGATGTTAAAGAGTATTTGGTCCCAGTATGGATCCCTGGTTACACAATTAGTGACTGAACTCTAACTGGACTTTGTGCCATCGATCACAACCCTCTAAGCCTGGATGTTCAGTCAGTTTTCAGTCAACCCTATTTTTCACTTACCTAGTTTTTACAATAGTTTGTGCATGAGTATGTTATGGAAGACAGTGTAGAAAGGCTCACTAAGGTCAAAAAAACCCACTGCTCTTGGTTTTTCTGCATCTCTTCTATGATTTCCTCAGGCATGACCTAGCAGTGTCATTCACAGCTACCTCTCTAGAAGCATCTTTCTAGATATTTGGCTGAAGTTAATCCTCATATATCTTTTTCTAGATGACAAATAGGAGAATATGATCCTGGTTTAACTATCAAAGGCTGTACAGCTGCACTGGGAATTTATTTGGCTCAGTAACGTATTAAAATAACTTCTGTTAACTACTTTTCATAGTATCATTCTCTAGTGTCTTTAGTCAGCTGGGACTTTTCCAGCATCAGTGTTTGGAAAGAGACTCACCTCTACAACTCTCTGAGGTCTACTCAGATCCTTTGCTTTGACTCTGGTCACAGTTCCCAACCAAATGAACTTTGATGTTGAAAGTAAAATCACCCTCCTCCTTAAAGTTTATATTTCATTTCCAGTTAAACTGTAAGAACATACTGGGAATGCAGGAGCAATAATTTCTTTGATTAGCTCTTTGATTTCCTAAACAAACAAGAAATGATAACATTAAATACGGTAAGAGGAGATAAGGAAAATGGTGCAGGTTTGGTACTCGTGCTGCATTATCACTAAATATCCTTTTAAACACTCTCGCTGAAGTACACAGGAACTCACTGTCGGTTTCTAGCTTGTTTTTCTGGTGGGGTGGGGTTTTTTTGTTTGTTTGTCTTGTTTTCTGCTTATATCTGTAACAGAGTCATAGTTCTTGATTCATTTCCAACAGTGACATTGCTGTCAAAATCTGATTCCATTTCAAAAGGACAAGAGGCTTGCTTATATTTTTAATAACCCCCTGTGCTTTACCTGCCACCTCATAAATGACAGCAGCAGGCTTCAAAGCAAATTTAAAAAAAAAATATTTTAACATGATTTTTAAATCTCCTTGTCCATATCACTGAGGTGGTGGTATAAGAGGGTTGCTTGTATCATTCATTACATTGAAACCATAACAGCTTCAGGCTCTGTTCTTTTATATGCCAGCTCAATATATTCTAAACTGCTTGTATCCTTGTGCCATCCTTGCACATTTTTAGTGCCTCTTTAGCTGCTTGATTTATCTCTAAACCTGCAGATTGCCTTTATAAGAATTCCCATTGACTGAAGTGATACTTATTCATGAGCAGAGCTGATAAACTGCAGTTCACCATTGCTGAACATAGAGCTGTGCTGATTATGATGCTATAGATTTTGTTTTCTTTCAGTAGGCGAAATAGGTTTAGAAACATGTTTGCTCTTCATCCCTCAAAGGAACTCATACCAGAGCAGCTGAGATCCAAAAAAATGGCTTTTCAGATGACAGTAAATCACTCTGAATAGTTCCTACTTCACTTGACGTATCTTGATCTAGAAAGCTTTTGCCACAATAATAGATACTGTCAACCCAGAAAGACTTAGGCATCAAGTTCTTGTGGTTTTTTGTGTAATGCTCAGTGCAACATTGCCCATCTACCTGGACCCTGGACCACCCTGGGAAACAATTTATGGAAAAATAAATAATTGTTATATAACTTACATGAGTGTCTTAGTAATAAAACCATAACAGACCATTTCACTGAAGATTCAAATATGGGCAAGGAAAAAAATCTTGATTCAAATTCAAATCTGCTCCCTCACAGGCATAATTCATTTGCAACAGGTTTTGGAAGAGGAAACACACTTTAGTCAGTTGCTACTATATCAGTGTCATGATACTGTGGCTCCCCAGTGAATGGAGCTCAAAAAGAAATTATGGTCCCCCATCCTGAACAAATGCACGTCTGCCTACTGCTTCTCCTTCCCCTGCCACACACATACATGCAAGATTTCTGACTTCCATGCTGTCAATTTTTCACACAAAAACTAAATCTGTACAATGTGGCTTGGATAATCAGCATAAAAAGTGGAAAACAAGCCAAGTCATTGACCAGAAACCACAACATCTCTTCTATGTCTTTTTTCAGAGAGCTGTCAGAGAACCTGAAACAAATCTGAATGCAGATCTTCCTCTAGCTCTTTTACTATACCGAGGAAATGGAGAATAAGAATAAACCAGGCTCTACTTGCCTAGAAAAATCAGAATTAAGAATGTGTTTAACATTTATATACCTTTAATACAGCGATATATGGGCACAGAATTTGATTTTCAGCAATGGGATTTTTGATGGCTTTGTACAACTCATATAACAATGAACAGCTCAGCTGTTCTTAAAGGACAGAAAAAAAGGAGAGAAAAAAACCCCTATCGTTCATCTGTCCCATTTGACTAGGAAGAAACATCAATATTTGGAATCTGAGTTCAAGTCTGAAATGAGGATTTGATGAACTACAGGAAAGCTTACCTAAAAATCAGAAATTGGAGCCAGCTCCTCAACTACAGCCCTGCTTGCTAATCTCATAGTTCAAATAAGCCAGCAAGGAGTCTTGTGTTACCCCGTATTTCCACCTTTTAAGGGAAACAACTTGGTGACACACAGTTAATATATACAGAGATAAAAGAAAGCACCTGGGGGATAAATTCATGTTAGAATAGTTTTGTAAGTCCATGGGAAGCCAACTAAAGTCGTTTTGAAAACCACAGTACTGTCTGTTCTTCTCCTTTTGGCCTGTTTGTCTTTCCCTCTATCCTTCTCATCATTGATGGGGTGCAGCTCATGTTTTGAGCAGTTTTCACTGCAGTGTAACGACAATATTGTTTGCTTCAAAACAACTCCCCAAAAACACATTATATTACAGACCTAAAACAAAGTTACTAATTTCTCCCTCCCCTAAAAAAACCCCTGACAGAATATTTTATAGGAAACACATCCATGCTGCATCTGAGTGCTCTGACATACGCAGAGTTTTAAAATAGTCATGATTAATCACAGTTTAGCTTTTTTTCGCTCTTTAAAATAAAAACTTTTTAATTCACAAAATAAATTTGTTTCTTCTCCCTGATATTGATAATGTTCCTTTAGGTCTCATATGAAGAGAAGCATTCTTATTGTCTGGTTTTGGTGCACTACAGACCTATGTGAATGAATGGCCTAAATAATCTGCTTGATTGTCAGCGGTGTATTTTGAAGTGTACAAAATGTATTTTGGTGATCTCATTGAACAAATGGTAAAGCAGCACACTGGAAGAGTAGCCTAGAAAATGGATTTCACAGTGGTTCGCTATGTGGCCATGTCTTTTATGTGTAACCGGGGATATGTGATTTTAAAGGAGAAAAGGATTCCTTTTAAAAAGAAAGCTTAAGTCTTTAAAGATTTTTATTCTTAGTTGTAGTGTTGCATCCTACTTTTTATTTTTTCTTTTCAAATCTCCTTATAAAATTACAGGAAAAAGGAACCGGATAGATCTCACCTGGGAGAGATGAACTCTTACAAAGTCTGTTTTCTGGGGTATATGTGTGTATTTACAGGTGTTACATAATCTGAGAATTATGTGGTTAGTATGGTTTGGCATAGAACTTCCTTTAGACACATTTTCCTTCATTTGGGAAATATCTCCACTGGTTGTATTTTAATGTTGATTAAAATTGCCACTAGGGAAACATACAATATGACAGAAAGATGATAGTTTTTTTACAAAAACTGCCACTGTGAAGACCCTGTCAGTCTTTACTTAACAAGCAAGGCATACTGTTTGACTAGCACTTTGCAGAAAATTAAGAAGTCTGGACTCGGAGCAAGTTCAGATGACTAATAAAATTTACAACTCTTTTCAAAAATTACACAGCCAACAAACATGACTGCTTGAGAATACAGCTTTCCTTCATGGCAAACATAAAAATTAAACTGCTTCCAAGTTCCTAACAACTACAATAAAATGCATCCGGCTAGGGTTTCTGAATGCAGACAACTGTAATTTGTGATATCGTTTGCAGGCATAGCTATTAGTGCAGTTAAATTAATGTTGTACTTGTGTGGCCGTTAGAACTTGTAAATAGAGTACAATGACCACTGTAATTTCTTTCATCTTAAGTGATTACGTTCAGGTGTAATTAATGCTCAGATTCAAATTTTATATTACCCTCAAACTTTTTTTCAGCTAACACTATACTAATATAAAACCAGTTTTATTGATGAGTATTTCCCAGATTTAGAAATGCCTGTCTCATGCTTTGTGCTGCGTGTCTGAGTGTTTTGATTTTATCGCTGTTGCTAATGCGTTTGATGCAAACACTTGATAAACTTATTGAAAGACATTTCTTACCACATTTCTTGAGGGATGTCAAAACAAAAAGCTGCTGACTAGTTTGGCAAGAATTCAAATGTTCTTCTGGAAAAATGTCTTCCTTTTGCAAATCACTGGGGAATGTATGGAGACTCCTTGATTCTATTTGCTTGTTAAGTCCTCTGTGAAAGAGAAAGAAAGAAAAAGAAAAAACTTTGGAGAATTTATATGTCAATTTATGTTCTTCTGTTCACTTACAGAAAAGAGTAATCTTGGCCTTTTGATTAGGAGTAAATTCAGTATCTCTTAGTTCAGTGATACTTCCCCAGTCACGGACTATGGATCTGATCCTGCAAATTCTTACTTCTTGGTTCAGACATTATTTAATAGTGGTTATAACTCATTTATGTAACCTAACAAGAATGGCTGCTACATTGATGCTTCCAACTGTTCTGGTTATTCCTGTAATGACTCTTTCTCATTTCCCTTCTGTCATGTAAGTTCACAATGATTAGTCATCCTTATTTAAAAAAAAAAAGTATGGAAGGAGGGGTTTTTTTAATCTTTAATGTTTCATTCTCAATAATTTTACAACCAAAAAAAAATTAAACGGCATTCTGTTTAACTCTCACAAAACTAGAAACCATTTATCTAAGAATATAGAATAGAATTAATTATAGAATCTAATTCCAGAGAATGGCTCAACTAGGACGTGACAAGCAGCAGTCATTCCTTTACCAACAGTGTGGAAATCCCAATAAACTGTGCCACTAAAATTAGCCTTTCAGTTAAGCTAAATTTCAAATTGTCTGGGATAGACCAGAGTAAAACAGTCTTCTTTCATTTTTCTTGCTAAAACTCAAATGATACTTCCCACTTCCTAGTGAGGCTGACCCAAGCTGTAAAGTAACACAGTTTTCAATTAATATAATTTTAAACATTTAGATGCAAATTAACACTCTGATACCTTATGACAGGAATGTCAGCAGACAATTGTTAATTTTCAAAATGTGTGGAAAAACCCTGATAAGAGTGAAGGACACATGTGGATTAATCACTACAGAGATGGCTTACATCACACAATTTTAATTCACCTCTTTTTACTGGTGTAAAATGCTAAAATGTTTCTAAATTATTTATGCAATAAAAAAGGGGAGCATTTAAACACAAGAGTTATCACTTCATGGAAAATTTTGATATTTCAAAATTTATTTTTCTTCCTTTCAAGGACCATGCACACAATTTCTGAATTTTTTACAACATGATAATTTCGAGCAATTTAATTATGAGGTATCTTTATTTTCAAAATATTACTTTGTATTTTAATTGAAGTTGAATGCTGTTTTTCATTTATGTTGCATTATTATTTTTACAGTATTTCATAGCTTGTTAGGATAGTAGTATGCTATAATACTGGAAACTATATGGAAATATATATATCAATCATGGATTCGTAGGTTCATAGAATCATAGGATCATTGGGTACTTTGGGTTGGAAGAGACCTTAAAGATCATCAAGTTCCAACCCCCCTGCCATGGGCAGGGACACCCTCCACTAGCCCAGGTTGCTCAAAGCCTCATCCAGCCTGGCCTTGAACACCTCCAGGGATGGGGCATCCACAGCTTCTCTGGGCAACCTGTTCCAGTGTCTCACCACCCTCACAGTGAAAAATTTCTTCCTAATGTCTAGTCTAAATCTACCCTCTTTCAGCTTATACCTGTCATTTTTGTTACAATTTGAAATGTTATGTTATTGTAATTTTTCCCAAAATATTTTAAATAGAATTCTGTTCTCATTAAAATTCATGTTAACAACCCATTTGAATAATCAGAAATAACAAATAGCTTCTCTTTATTTCATTTTAACAGCACTATGAAGTGAAGTAAGAGTTCATCATGCTCATTAGCAGGCTTAATTCAAGCTTCTAATTAGTAATTTTTCCACTGAATCTATCTAAAGAATAGAACATTATCTGACAATGTGAGACTTTTTGTAGCATAGGGTTTTTTTTTTAATTATTGAAGATTTATTATTATTACATTACTATTAACATTGCTATTTCTGTTATAGTTTATACTGTTTGGAAGAAAATATTTTAATCATTCTGAATTTAATTATAAAATGTCTCAGATGACACAAAGTAAATTTTCAGTCTTTCTAACCATTTACTTACAAGATCATATGAACAGTAATTTTCTCCAAAAGTTCATCTCATAGGAAAAAAGTCAATATAAGCAATTGGAACAATAATTTCCTGCAACTATCAAAATATAAAAATAACACCAACATTTATAAAAAGTACCCCCCTTAAAATGGGATAACAATTTTAATCCCCTTAATGATTTCATGTAAAACAGGATTTGGAGTGAAATACAACCGATATGAACAAATACAAATCATCAAGTTACCTACGTATGCATTCTCTAAAATTCTGAGATTTAAATAGCAGGTCTTTAATCACACCTTTCTCATTTGCTTATATAGGTATGTTCTCATACTGCTTTGAATAAACTTAAAAATAATACACAGTTGTATATCAAAATCTGTAATTTCTGTGCAATTCTGTGGTTGAAGGAGGGAAATTGAGTACCCTTCATTCCCTTTCAGTCTCTTCTGCTGTAAAAGCAATGGTTTATGTCATATGTGTGCAAAATAAAAAAAAACCTCACTAATCTGACACTGCTTCTAGAATCTGAAGATCTCTGTTACCCATATTGTAAGTTATTCTTGACTATACAGCTATTGTCGCATTATGCTTTCTTAAGGTTTTGCACAGAAAGTATATTTTTCCTTCTTTAAATGGAGAGAATATTTCTTGACCTCTGTAGATTTTGTTAAACATTTTCAAAGAAGTGTTTCATGCTGGTTTCAAGCATGCATTATTGACCTTTTTTCTTGACAGCACATGTTACTCTCTATGACCACCTAAAAGCTGTTTTCTACATGGCATGCCATTGCTTCTTGTTTGTGAAATGTGCAGAAAAAGCAGCAAGACATCTCAACTTGTACATGATGTAAACTGTTTTTGAAAGTACACTTTAGCTGCAGTTTTAACAACTTTATGTAACAAAAACATCAGTACTAATCCTGGTTATATATTTATGGTAAAATAGCCTAAAATGTTTCTAAGTTAACTGCTAATGGTGGCCAGACAATAAACTACATGATAACAAATCAACATGGCTAGAATAAACCACTATCTGGTCTGCTAAAATTAACTTCATAGCTTTCTGAATTTGCATTGCATTTCTTTGGATATTTATGACACAAATATTCCATTAAAAACTTGACTTTTACTTATGAATTCAGATTCAGTCTTTTAGGTGGCTTAGATGAACCTTTTGTAGGAAGCTACCTAGACTGATCAGATTTCATGGCTTCCCACTTCAGTGACTTCAGAGTTCAGGGGTTTCTCCTGCAGTCAGGTGAAGAGCAGAGAATGAAAGTCTAACTTGAGAGTTATCTGAGCCTTGTGTTCATTATGACGAGGGCCAAGTGATCATCTCTAGGACTTGATCTTATGTTATTCCATTATGAATTACATTATAAATATGAAACTAGAAGAGAAAAGATTATTTTTCTAAAATGTTAAGGCAGTCTGGTGTACACTACTTTTCATCTTGAAGCTGTTGCCTCTCCAGATGAAATATTAATTAGATCCTAAAAAAAGATTAAATCAATGATTAATTAACAAAGACACTTCCTTTTACTTCCTTTAATACAGAAACCTGCTTTTTAGTTTGCATTTGTCCAGCAGCTGGTATAACAGAGAGAAGATTCTTAATGTGTTACTTTAATAAAGAGGATGATTCACTACAGCAACGGTCCAGTTCTGCATTGTTGTAAATTCATCAGTTTCATTAGGATGATACAGATATAAATTAGATTAACACAATGATAAGTCACATGCAGTGACCTTACTTTTGCCAAAACCAGGAAGCTGACAAAACATTTGCTTCCTGGGTGTACTAGTAAAATGTGCTCTATTTACTAGCTTTTCCTGCCTCTTTTAGACCTCAATTGATTTCCTGTGCAAATGGGCTGTTGAATGCATTTGATAGAAACTCATTAAGCTTAACTAAAAAAAATTTTTTTTAAAACCTATCGGTTTCAGCAGAGTCCATCAGTAACTAGAGTTGAATAATAGCAGTTTTCATACTGTTGCATTTTACTTGGAGTAAAATTATAACATAGAATGTTTCAGACAACGATGCATGAACCACGGATGACCATTGCTTATCATACTGGCAAAGCACAGACAGAAGCCTTGCAGGCACCATGAGACAGGCATGTATCTCATACAGGTGAAAAAGGCATCGTCCGTCAGGTGAGAGGCTAAGACAGTCACCTCCCATCTCCTGCTGAGGTTCTGCAGGCCAAGTTGACACTCTTTTGGAGAGGTGGTAACCAGCCATTATTGACTGAACCTATTTCATCTTGGTGAGAACAGTGACTTTGTAGAAGGATCTATTTGTCTTTCTGTTGGCAACTTGGATTACTAAATCAGATGTAAACATGTACATTTTATCAAATGAATTCCACTACTGCTGTCTCCAGCTGCCTGCTTCAAATACTGTCTGACTGAAGGTGGCTGCTATCACCTAATTTTCCAATAACTTCATAATCTTAAACCATTGGTAAGCAAATGAAATGTCCATATTGTGCAAAACCCCTCCAGAATTGTTACTGTTGGCAGGCAATCAGTGGAGGTCCTGAAGTATTTCAGTGAGGTTTCAGATGGGGACACAGATAATTCACATCGTAGATAAACCTATTGAAAGCACATTTTGTGAGTCCCTCAGAAAGTTGTTTTAGCGAATTGCCACTGGTGCAATCCATGTCATTGCTCTCTCTATAGAGGAAAAGAAGTGTATCGGTCTTTATAACTGTAATTACAACAGTATTCATTAATATTACAAAAGCTAGTTGAGTGCTCATCTTTTCTCAGAAAGTTTTTTATTAAGTCTTTCATTAGCTGCCGTTAAAAAACATTGATTGAAAATAAATTATCCTGTCTATGTACTATACAATATATTTCAACCAAACAAGCTGATTACCTCTGATTACAAGCATAATAGCAAATAATGAAAAAAGAAAAGATGGATTATGGGTTTGCAATAGTATCTATTTCTTCTAATCAGTTGTGATGACTGTTGAATTTACTTTTTGTCTTCCATGTTCTTATTATGGATTCCACACCAAGACTCTACAGTTGCTGTTGAAATTATTTCTCTCCTTTTATTCTAATAGTCAACATTTACTCTCTAATAAAAAAGGTCTTTTGGGAATGTTTCCAATATGTAACTATGGTTATACTTAAGAAATAAAAAAAAAAAAACAAAACAGAAATAACATCAAACTTCATTATCTTTTCCTTGATGGATCAGCTCTCAATAAAAGAACCTGGTAGATCTGTATTGGCAATTTTTTTAGCTTGACAGTTAACCTTAGTTAAAAAGGCAGACAACTTAGCCAGCTCCATCAAAAAAAAATCACATCGTTTAATAGTTCATCTTCTTCATGTGGCAAAAACACATATGTCTTAAATCACCCTTTGTGTGTACCTTTATGCTGCAGAACAAAGCGTAGCACGCAGCATGCAGGCTATGCTTTCACATTACAACATATTTGAAATAATGCTAAAACAATAATGGTCTGAGGTATGGTTGTTTCCCTTTTGCATCCTACCAGTCCAGTGTGGTAAGCACAATAAGAGGTTATACCACAAAAGTGTGAACAATTTAAATAAACATTGCCATCAAACTCCTTGTAAATGCAAGCAACATCTCAGGACAACAAGAATAACATCCTTGCTCTCATATGTGGTGAACTGCTAGTCTGGACAGCTTTGAGATATAATCCTTTGCACCCTGCACTAGTGTAGGATCAAATGCATCACTCGAATTTGTACAAAAGCTAACATTTAGCTAACAATTACCATGTGAGAACTAAAAGCGAGAGCAGTTACACTGCTACCCAAGATAACCATCGCTCTAGTGATTCCAGCAATGAGACTATTTCCAAAATAAACATTTCAGGCTTCTTTTCCAGTGATTTGTTTCACAACTGAAAACATTTTAGTTTCATGAAAGACTGAAATTTTTCACCAGAAGGAAATGTTTTGAAATTTAAAGTTAATTTCAATTGAACTTGAACAATCATATGCCTTGTTGGAAAAAAATCCACATAAACCTCCCCCTACAGTTACCATGACAGGGTGGTATTTCTGTAAAAACTCTCTGATTCTGTTAAAAAAATCAGTTGATTACCTTGTCTACTGATTCTTGTGCCAGATTAGACAGAGAATGGCATCAGACGTGAGCTATGAAAGATTTATCACCAATCTCCCTGCTGGAGACATTGAAACTTTCTTACTCCTGGAAAAAAATCATATCTGCAATGTTTGTATCTAAAGGTTTCAAAGCACAATTGTTCTTCTGTTACATTTTAACAAGCTGATTACAGCCAAGCAGTTTTCAAAAGGGCAAGTGGCCACTCGTGTCCCAGCAGACTGTGATTGAGACAACAAGTGTTACTGACAGCAGAGCTCTGTGTAACTTTCTGCAGTGAGTTAGATGTGACTATCAGTGTGATTTTAAGATTGGTGCGTATTAAATTTGTAGTATGATATGGTGAATTAATGGCAGTGATCGTTCTTTCACAAATCAATCAGATTATTAGACTTTGTACTGTGTGTCTGTGCCCAGGCACTGGCAGCGGTTCCAGCCGGCTCCAACCGAACCCCCACAGAGCACAGCTGAGCCCCTCGGCCACGATGGTGGCACCTTCGGGAAATATGTTTGAGAAAGGGCAAAAAAAAAAAAAACACAGAGAGAGAGAGAGGAGAGGAAGGAACAAAAGGAGTAGTAAAAAGCAGAGGTGTTGCCTTCGTCGGCAACCTAACTACCACAAGGGGAACATAAGGTTAGAGGAGGAGCAGGCTCTCCATGTGCCAGAGCAAATAGTCAGTGCTGTTGGTGGAGGACCAACTGCTGGAGTAGAAGAAACTGCTGTGTACTGACCACATGCACCAACTGTGCACTACCATCCACTGCTGCAGTGCTCTGGGGAGAGAAGGAGTTAGGTAGGGAATCTGGAGTGAAGAAGAAAAGTTAAGATTGGAAAAAGGGAGAGGAAAGGTGTTGCTTTAATGTTTTTGTTTCTCATCACCCAAATCAGTATCTATTTTAATTCACAAGACATTAAATCCTTTTCCCCAAGCTGAGTCTGTTTTGCCCATGGTGGTAATCAAGTAAGCAATCTCCCTGTCTTTATCTCAGCCCATGAGCTTTCTCACTCCTGATCTGTTTCCTTCCCCTGTCCTGCAGGGAATGTAGGAGTGAGCAAGCAGCTGGCTGGGAGTCTGGCTGTTAGACTAACCCCCCACAGACGGTTATTTTTTTTAGTTTCTTGAGAACTCTTTTGAAGGGGTGCTGTGCAAGCAGACTACTCCACAGTAAGTCTGCTCCTAAATTTTATTGCTTGTAGTGTCCTGGAATTACTTGTGCTTGTTTATGGGAGCTTTGAAAAAGCTCTTCATAAAGATCTTATGAAAGGTTTTAAGAGACTTTATATCTTGTCCTCCACTACAGTGTTCATGCAAAGTTTTGCTCTTCTGTTGCATGCCTTGGCTTTCACCTTTATTGGGTAGTTGGCATTGTTGCTCTACTCTGACTGGGTGCAAATAAAATAAGCATGTTTTTACAGGAAGATGCGTAAATATTCACGTGTGCTGGGTTAATATTTTATGTGTTTCAAAATTCAACACGGAAGTTTGGAATGGGAAATGTTGCCTCTTGAATAACTAACTCTGAATCAAATGACTTATGGGCCAGACACACGGATTACACATTAAGTTTCATTTGCCCTAGAATTATAGGAAATAGGTGCATAAGATTTCTGTAGTCTTAGCTTTCAAAATTTTCTCAGCTTTGATTTTCTCCTAACGTTCTCAAGAACCTTTTCTTCACAATATTTACTGTTTTCTTTTAAATTTACTTCTTCACATCTGTTTAGTTTCTGCTGACATGAAAAGGACAAGTGGAATCTTTAGTCTCTATGTACAAAATGATACAAGGCTGAAAGCCACAGATACCCTACATACATGATTCATGCAGTTAACTCCTATTAAGCAGAATCTTTAACAATGAAAGTTTCCCTTTTCATTAGGTGTATAAGACAGGCTAAGGAGCTGTCTTGATAATTACTTTTTTTAAAAATCCTTTTTTAAAAAACATTAGAATGTTTGTGGTGAACATACCCTTGATTTCTTATAAACTGAGAAGAGTAAAACGAACCATTGTGAACATTGTGTAGCTGAGCGTGACAAAATGTTTCTAATCTGCTGTTTCCAAAGTTTTCCCATTCATTAGTTTCATTCTTCTCCTATTATTGTAATTCTTTAAACATTTAATTGGCAAAATAAATTTTGGTTTGAGCAGTTCTGATGCTGTCAAAGCCAGAGAAGTTCATTGTCCTTTTTTTCCTACTCTTGTTGTCCATAGCTACAATTTATACAGATTCTAGAAAGCTTAAGTCCTGGAAACACGTACGTGGGCTGTACACACCTGGAAAAGTGTTTAAAAGTAATTATTAGAGAATGATGAGCAGCCACACAAAGGAAAATTGCATGTGTACATCTCATTCATTATTTACAATGTTAATGGATTTATTTGATATAGCAAACTGTGACCTTCACTTGTTTCTGCCTTTTAGAAAAAAATCAGTATATCCATATATAAATTAATCAAATAATTGAATTATCAATTGTGCAAGTTCTCCGCTCTCTAGGTCTAATCCAAAGCTAAGACAGCAATCACATCAAGTGGCAATTCTTAGAATCGTAGTCTTGTTCATCACAGACTAAATGAAAAGTGGTTCCCAACTCTTGAAATTTTTTTCCATTATGATTCAAGTCATGATTCAATCCCACTCTTTTGTGAAACAGCTTCCCTCACCCCCTCAGATAAAAGAAAACATTTACTTTATTAGTTTCAGAGCAACTTAATAGGATTTTTTTCACCTTCACTAAAAACACTGTATATTTTTAAATAGTCATATGATCCAAAACAAAAACTGTTTCTCTGTCACACTTTATCAGACAGGTAAGATGTGATGTTTCAGCATGTCAAAACTAATTTAAGAACAAAACTGAAGTGGAAAATTCACAGAAATTAATCTTACAGACGGTTTGGGTTTTGACAAATTGACATTTTTAGAGGAAAAAAAAATTCTACTGAAAACTTCCTGATGTTTTTCAGTTCTCTTTGCTGATCTTACTGCTGTGTGTTTCCGTACTGTGACTGTGTGTCTATTCAGAAGATTATTTTCTTGCTCATGCTGGCACATTGACGCTAAATTGGTGAACAGCCAATTCTTTTGTTCCCTTTCGTTTATCTTCCCCTTGTGTAGACACCCACAGTACTCAGAGTACTTTTGTTTGTGGGTTCCAAGATGATTTTTGGTGCTATAAAATTTTTGAGGTTTTTACATATCCTCAGATTATTTGCATCTTTTTAAAAAAAAAAAAATGTATTTCTTTCCAGGTCTGTCATTGTCAACCTGATTCTTGTTACCAGGTCTGTGTAATTACTGTCTCAAGAGTTTTGTACTCTTACAGTGTTGTCTGTCTTTCAAAATGTCTTCTTACACAACCAAAAGTGAGTGTTTCTGTGGTTTCTTAAACCAAGTTGTGATAGATCATGATATCTTTTCATCTGGCTGCTGTCTCAAATGAAGACAAAACTTACTTTAAATCATATTTACAGAGGAGTTTATCATCATTGGAATGAAGCAAAGGAGCAGGAAGACATTGGATTTCATCAACTGTAGCCTTACATAATTCTGTACATTGGGACAGATTTATCTAAATCACAGCCCAGCTAACCTCTAATCGTTCATGCTGACGTATTAGTCAATTCTTACTGTTTTGTCTGCAAAGGCCTGTTGAGTTCATTCTCTAGCCATTTTTATGCTTCAAAAGATGTCATAGCTAAATAATTTTTTTTTGTAATCACTGAACTGAAAGAGTCACTTTCTCTAAAGTTTTTAAAAGCCAGAATAAAATGTTTCTCCATTTTTTGCATTACTAATTCAAGTCTATTAGACATGAACTTACTTTCTAATCTTTAAAATTAAGATCCTAGAATTCTCATTATCTAACCTGTGAATACAGATGTATATAAAGCCTTGTTAAACATACTAGACAAGATTTCCTACTTATTTTCATGCACTCAACAGTATGTAAAATGCAGATTTAAATAAGTCCATAAATAATTTGTACTTTCTTTCCTGTTTCCTTTAAAACTATTTGTTAATTCTATTGCATGTAAAATGAACATCCAAATAGACAATCAAAAAATTATATGTCTTTCTTCAGAACACCAGAAGAGAGTTCACTTCTCTGTGAGTTCCCTGGCAAACAGCAATGGGATTAGGACAACTGTCAACTGACTTAAACCTTTTCACAGCCATTTATGTCCTTGTATTAATTCCAGAGACTATAAAATGAGAAATCCTTAAGATGAAGGTCAATAAGGAAGCAGCACACGCAGCTATAATTGCCTTGAAAGATGTTTATCTGTTGCTAAAGTGAGGTAATTATGCAATGGACAAACCCGGAACATTCTGCAAGAATCTCTAATATAAATAAGGAAGAGCCAATGCCTTTGTTCTTTGAGCATGCTTTGAGATGGCTTCTGGAGCATTTGGATGCCCCATCCCTGAAGGGGTTCAAGGCCAGGCTGGATGAGCCTTTGAGTAACCTGGTCTAGTGGGAGGTGTCCCTGCCCACAGCAGGGGGGTTGGAACTTGATGATCTCTAAGGTCCTTTCCAGCCTTAACCATTCTTTGATTCTATGATTATCTGTTTTACTTGAACATTCACTCAAGCAGCCATGTTTTTTTGAGTGATAGAGGCAATGAAGACCTTTTTGTGGCCTAGAAGATATTAGTCTTTCCAATCTACAAAAGTAAATCTTGCGAAGAGATATGAATGCTGAAAAAATGTATTATTTCAGCACGTCCTAAGAAGGAAGCTGAGGATTATGTTTATCGTTACATATTAATGTTGTACCTAAATGGAAATTAAATATCAGCAAAAGAAGTATCTAAAATGATAATGCATTAATTTAATCAAGGACAGTGAAAAAAGCCTTTGGCTTACTAAGGAGCGAGGATCCACAGCAGCATTTCAACAGAAGAAAAAAAATTACTTTTAAGATGGAGCACCAGCCATTTATAAGAGAAATTATGTAATACGGTGTTAGAAGTAAGAAAAATTACAGAACTCAGTGATCCAAAAGGCCTTTCAGTTTTACAGTCCCTGACACTAACTACTGTTTCAGGGAGGTGTAGGCTGCTGATCATTCCAAGCTGTGATGACTTTTTCTAATACTTGTATATTTACACCTCAATGGAGCAGAGCAGATGAACTTTAAGATGAGAACAGAGACTGGCATGAACTATACAATACCAGACATATCTTTTTTTTTGTTCAAGTTTTTATCCTCTAAATGATCCCCTGCTTTTTCTTTTGACTTGTCCCTAACTACTGACCACCTGAAATAGTAGAGCCTGAGCAGTGAGGCCCTGAACCAAAGCTGACATGTAGATGATCCTCACAACCTAACAATATATCTAATATGTATAATATTAATCACATATGCAATGCATTACCTTCTTAAAATATGCCAGTTTATAAAACTTTTGTTGTAAAGCTTATAGAGCTTTGCTTTCGTGGGTCGAGGCAATCCCAAGCACAAATACAGGCTGGGCAGAGAATGGATAGAGAGCAGCCTTGAGAAGGACTTGGGAATGTTGGTTGATGAGAAGCTGAACATGAGCCGGCAGTGTGCGCTTGCAGCGCAGAAAGCCAACCGTGTCCTGGGCTGCATCAAGAGAAGCATTAGCAGCAGGTCAAGGGAGGTGATTCTCCCCCTCTACTCTGCTCTCGTGAGACCCCACCTGGAGTACTGTGTTCAG
>WKFP01014849.1:431914-450958 GCA_011057875.1 Pterocles orientalis | reverse complement strand
AGTAGGCTTGTCTCACCATTGTTTCAGCAAACCTTTTTGATTTATTTTTCTGTCTTCACAGAAACGAGAACTACTTCGTGTGTTCAAGGTATCTCTCTATAGAGGCAGGCTAACTCAATATCCTCCGCATCAGGAAATTATGCCAAATTAGGAGGTTTGTGAGATTAAATAACTAATTTGAAATAAAAAGTCAGACACAAATGCAAAGCCACGTTTTATAATCAGACGTTTAGAGGCCGATAATGCAGACACTATTGTGGTCAAGAGGGTAGTCTCATGGGAGGAAGGATATATATACCCTGTATATACTTAATCATTGTTTTATCCATACAGCTTTCTGTTTTGTTGATAGTTCACATTAACGATTTATAATCAGATGATTCAGAAAAAAAAATATACAAAATTTCTATTTACATTACTCTTTCCCATAAAATGTCAGAATGGAGCTATTTTCTGCTATCTTTTCCAAAGATCGCATCCACTTGTACTATCATCCACAATTTAACAAGCTTCTTTCCAGGAACTATCTTTACTTTTTTTATCTAAGCTTTCCTAATTTTAAGTTCTCTTCATATACCACTGGGGATAACTATGTACAGTGACAATAGTTTTACAACAAGCTAGTGCTAGACTTAAATAAAGGTTATGAGTTACTTGTTTATTTCCCCCAGCAAGCAGTTGACATTTGAACTGCAGAACTCAAGCCAAATAGATGCTTTTCTGTCAGTTCAGTGAAAAATATATCTAGCAACTGTTTTATTCGTGCTGAATTTTCTTGGAAGGATTCCTTCATATAATGTAGAGGTAGATATATTTTGCAATTTCTTTTCACTGAGTACCTTGTTCGTCTATGTACAAACACAGTCAGTAAAAGGTACAGTTGTTCCGCAAAGTTATATCTAATGTTTGTTTAACCACCTTTTTTTTTGTTTTACTGAACATTTTTCACTAGGATCAACATTTAACAAATCAGTTATTTGGTGAATTATGTTTCACGCTGGTTTTCCCCCTTCCTCAAGTCAGGTGAGCAGTGCTGTCACCTAACTGTCTGCTGTGTTATAAGTGAAGAATGTGTACCGAGGTTTTACCCCAGTTCTACACACAGACTGGGCATGACCAGATACCAGTGACACGTTTCACCAAGTATCTGGAACAGGACTGACGTTGAATGGTGCAGTGTCTCTCTGGCCTTCCCAGAGAAACTACTGGCTACAGAACGTCATCCTTCAACAAACAAGGATGGCAGGAAAGGCGAGTTTCACTTGTGTTCATTAAAAAAACACTAATTACTAGAGATATTTAATAAATAGGAGAAAGATTTAAATTCCTGGGGAGGGTATTTCTGTGAAATGACAAAAGATTCCAGAAAAGTGGGACAGATTTTCTTACTAGTCTGTGTCTATTGAAAATAATTCAATAAACATGACAAAAGAAAGACACAATATAAGTTTAGCAAGATTTTTAAATGAATGTTTTTTAGACACTTTCAGGGAAGACATCTTAAGCTCTTAAGGAAACCACTGTTAACACCTTTCTTTGTTCAACTCAGCCTACACTAAATAAAATTTGTCACAGTAAGGACTTCAACCATAGAGAGATTCCTTTTAAAAATACAAAACCTGGTATGCTCTTTCTTTCTTTTTATTTTAAAGGGGAAGAAGGCCTGGAAGGGGAGAGAGGTTTTATGCATTTGTTTTTAAGGTCAGACTTTTCTTTTTATTTATTTTTACATTTAACCTTGAAATCTAATTTACTCACCCACCCCTCTTTACTGTGTCTGAAGTCCAGAAACAGTAAAACTCTTTATCCTAGATTGTGACAAACTATGTGTCGGAGAGGTGGAAGTGATTTGAGACCAAATTTTCCCTTGAAACATCCTCAAAATAAGAATTAATGTATTATTTAAATGTTGCTTAATAAAAAAGTCCTCTAATGGCTTTTGGAGGGCATTAAAATTTTAAGCCTATTTGTAAGAAAAGCACAGAATGTGCATGGCATCATTGTGTATTACACACTTACAGAGTAAAAGAAATAAGGACAAAAAAAAGCCTGTTTCGACAGTACAGCCGATTTAATGTTTACCAAAAGGCTTTTCATAGCTCCTTGGTGAGTAAATTGTGTATCAGTTACACCAAACAGCTGAAACTTCAATCAATAATTGAAAAGGATGGTATTCCTTGGGTGGGGAATGTAACCACCACTTCCAACATTCTCCTGAAAGCCGCGATGCACCAAGGCCTTTAAAACACAGTGGGTTTTCTGCTCTTGTCTTATTATAGGTCCCTCTTCCTTTGTGCAAGTGACTTACTGGCAATTATATAATCCAGAAATTAAAAACAGTCTTATAAATAAATCATTAAAACTCGCATTTACCACTCAGAAACTTTTGTCAAATACACAGCCTGTCATTAAATTGGCAACACAGATCTACGGAAAAAATCTTTTTACCTCTATGTCCCCTGCCATTTCTTTTTTATTAGTAGAAATGATTCTTACAACAAAATCTTTCATGGAAAATGTTAAGGCAGAACACTCACAGCAAGAGTTTTTCTCACACCGTGAACCCTGCAATCTTATTATTCAAATCAATCTGATCATGTTATTTCAGTATCACATTATAAGCTCAGTGACACAGACGTTATTCTGCTCACTGCATTTTTTTCAGGTGTGCAAAGTAAGACAAGAGTGGTGTCGGGTTTAATTGTTTTTGTAGTAATATGGGGGGAAATTCACAACATTTCTGAAATGTCATTATTCTAAAAGTAAACTAGTGAATGACAAGGATAGTTCACTGTATTTAAACAACATTAAACCAATTGATAAATATTGGAGTTGAACCAGGTGCTCTCTAAGATCTCCGCCGTTCCTCCTCATTAAATCAATACATCCTCACAATTACTATAGCAAAGTTTCAAAGCACATTGGTTAACACTCACTTCTGTCAGCTCAGAAATCTAATGCTGATTTCTTCTGACACACAACACGTTACCTGGGGCTTACTGTTATAAGGGATTATGCTACAGGTACTGTTGAGCACCCTCCACTTCAGGTATGCAGCTGCACCAAACTCTTATGATGATATTTGGGAAAGGAGCATAGCCATAGTACACAGTTCTCTCTCTCCACACTCCTTATAGTCAACTTCAAGTGCAAGGATTTCAGACTACATAAAAAATATATTGCTTCCCACCTCTCACAAAGAAGTGCTGTACACATAAAACAGCATATCTGTGTCAGAGTGAGATTCCAGAAATACGGTGAAAGGGGATGTATTCAAGAAGAATAATTTAGACAGGCTGTTTTATCACCTGTGAAGGCTGTGTTGGAAATGTTGACTGCTTATTTTAAATACTCCTAGGTTTCAGTAATATTTTACTTAGCCTTTTGAAAGTTTTTAGGTGTTCAAAACATTTCTCAAAATGTTTAGTTATTTAATTCCATATTTACAGTGAAATGTTACTACTACTGCACTAATGTATCTCCAACTGTGAGAAAAATATCAGGAATAGATGAAATGTGTTCTAAAGATTCACAGGTCCAAATGCAGGTAAATTACAATGTCATGTGTTCAACTAGGATGCATTATTTCTCTAGGATTACTACTGAGAAGAAGAACTAACATCAAATCTGGAGTAATTAGGCCAGAGAATATGTACTTGGAAAGGTTTAAAATATCCGATACAATTTCTGCACTGCATATTAAAAGTAATCTAGCTATATTTTATAGACGTTTTCTTGAGTTTGTGGTGGATGTCCTCTTGCATTTTGTTCTCTAGGAACTGGTGTGATCACGGGATATCCTGTGTCCATTTTCTGATTTGTTGGAGGAAAAAAAATATTTTCTATGGAGGGGAGAAGATAGCTTAGCATACTGGTAGCTGAGATTTCTGCTCCCTGGGCTTGATATTACTGGTGTCTCAGAGACTCAGACAGATGCCAGTTTCTCCTCCCCCTACCACTTGAGATGAGGAAAGTCTTCAGTGAACTAATGGAAAAGGAGAAATAGCCATGAACTTTAATGTTATAGTGAATGCTTTTGATGGCAAGATTCACACGGATCCTTACAGGTATCTGGGATCTAATGGTCTGCATCTAAGTAAACTGAGGGAATTGAACAAGGTCTTTGCAAAACCACTCTATAGTTTTTGAATTAGATGGGTGTGGAGACTAGGGAGGCATCTGCTGTCTCGAGAAAAGCAAATGTTTCACCCACCTTCAAAAAAGGCAAACTGGCCAATCTGGGAAACCAGAGGTGCGTCAGTTTTATTTCAGTCCCGGGGAAAATAATGGATTTTCCAGCAGTAAATTGCACCTGATGAACCTGATTGCCTTCTCTGACAAACAGACTTGAACTGTGATTGAAAGGAGAGCAAGGGAAGTCATGTACCTCAGCTTTATCAGTTTTTCAGCAGTGGCTCCAACAATATTCTTGTATCCAAGTCAGGATGGCCCATTCAAGGTCCAGATGGATGGACCAGATGATTACATGATCCATCTGTTTGGATGATTGGACTCAGATGGTAGTGGTTAATGAGTTTGATGCTACCCAGAGTGGAGTAATGCAGGGATCTATCCTGGGGGATCAGTCTTGTTTAACACCTTCATAATTGATAGGGTGATGTAGGGTAATATCACAAAGTTTGCAGATGACACCAAACTGGGGTAGCCAGTCAATACGCTAAAATTGTTCCGTAAATATTAGACTACTGGAAAAGATAACTTTGTCTGGGAAATGGAACTAATGGGATTAATGAAGGAAATTTTAGTGAAAAGCTCTTTGTGCTTTTATTTCTAGCAGGAAACTGGGATTTGACTGAGGCTTGTGGCACAGGCTCATCACCACCTCTTGGAAGTGTGTCAGAGCTCTTCTCCAGTGTCGGGGCTGCAGCAGGACCTGCAGGGAGTCAGGCACTGGCACAGTAGGCACATGGAGTCCTGCAGCCAGGCACAAAAGGAAGGAAGGATTCTCCTGTACATACTACTCTTAAGGACCACCCTTTGAACTAAGGTCGTTTTGATGTAAGTGTGAGGAGTGAGGAGGAGGAGCCCTAAGCAAAATGCATAGTGCCAGTGTAGTTCAGCTTTGTGTAAGACAATAAGAAATTAACAAAAAACAAAACCAACATGAAAACGTATTACAGTGTAATTACGCTGATGCATAACTTCAAAGGCCTCTTTGTAAGTTTATGTAGAATGTTATGAAGTATGCAAAAAATAAATGGGAAGCTAGCTGCTTCCTTCTCTTTTCTGTGAATATGCTTGTTTCATTATCAACTTTTTTCCCTCCACAGCACATTTTATAACCAAAGTGTCATTGCATTAAAAATTTTAGCCTCCTTTGCACAAAGGCAGGTTTGCTTAACTACCCATACAGAAACAGGATTGCTGCAGCCCTGGAAGAAATGAATCCACGTGCTAAAAAAAAGAAGTAGCTAATACTAGACTGCCAGCCAGAAACCGATTTCACTGCTAATGAGAAGAGTTTCACTATCTCAACTAAGCAGACATGTGTCATTAACTCAAAAGAATGAATCCTAACATTCCTCTGCCTCACGATGCTCATACTGTGGGATGTGGGGTACTTGTTGAAATAATATAACAGGACTTAAGTTGAAAGCAGATAAAACATCCAAAGCTAGGGCACATGGTATGGCATTGTTATTTTTTCCTTTTTGAAGAGGAGATAAAGAATCTTCACTGGCCTCCAAACAGTGTTTCAAATGCTTGTCAATTAAGAGTAAGCCAGAAGACTTACAGCATGCTTATATTATGCTTATTGTTGTTACTGTGAATTCAAGGCACAGAGTGAGGGAAAGAAGATTTTCTTAATGTTATAGTAGTGAAATATTTTCACTAGGTTCCAATGGTTAAAATGCATCTAACTACACTGACTGATATCAGCTCTGAAACTTGCCTGCTGAGGAGGATGTTAATATTTTTGAGTTTTATAGGTTGGTTTCCCTTTAAACAAACAATCAATCAATCAAACAAGCAGACAAAACAGTCCTTCAGCAAAATTATGGAACAGTTCTGTTCTATTCATTAGAAAAAACATACAAAATTTTATGGGTATTTTCTGACTTTATGGTAGTGATATAAAATATACTCTAAGGGACAAAGTGGAATTTAACCAGATTAGGTGCTTCTTACCTATAAAAAAGAAAATATTTTTTTGAAAACTGTTACATAGTTCTTAGTAAATAATTGATGTTTGAGAATAAAAATGGGATCAGTGAGGACAAGTTAGTACAGAGGTCTATAAAACAGACAAAGTTATATTTACCATTAAGAAAATTCTGGTCATCCTCTAGAGGATGTCTTTTGGATTTTCTCCCATTTTCTCCAGTTGGTGTTTGTAGCTCTTTAAAACATTTTAGAAAAAAAAAAAATTAAAACCCAACTGAACCAAAACAAAATTCCACCCATGGTTCTCAGAAGAAGTAGTCCACAGAAAAGAAAATATTCTTAACAATAGGTGAATATTATGAAAGCATACAGGATCTTCTTTCAGGTGCACAAAAAAACCCCAACATGATCCTACTATTGCTCATAAAAGGAGTTTTCCTCTTTTTAAAAAACATCTGATAATTCTAGACATATTTTAAAGATTGTTGAAACATGTAAATTGTGAATAATGTTTATTATTTTAAAATTAGGGGACAAAGTACAGGTCATGGGTCTAAAGAAAGAAACATACGAGAGGATTGATATCGCTTAGCAAACAAGTGCTAACTATGAACTGATCATCATGATGGGAGCTTAGAAATATGTAAAAAAGCTAGTAGTCTCAAAAGAACTTCACAAAAGGAGGAAGAAAAAACTTGCTGATATGTTTCTGTAGAGGAGAGTCAGTTCTTGTTCAAAACAATTTAAGTTTCTCTCAGTCAGAAATTAGAGGAGAGAGTAGAAGGAAAACACATGTATTTTAATAACACTATGTGGTCCAAACCTGCCAGAATTAAAGGTATTTGCACTGGTTAACTATTGAACTATGTCCAGTTGTGTTTTGTGAACTGCCCCAGGAAAGAGAGAAAAGGGATGAGCAAATGGATTTCAAGCAGATAGTCCTAGGGGGATTAGGAGGCTAAAAATATTTGTCAAGTTTAAGGAAAAAATAACATTAAAAAAACCATAACAACCCAAAACTTCAGTTAAAATAATTAGTGCAGGGGTTAAAAAAAAAAAAGGGTGAGGTAGAAGGGGTAAATGAGAAGAGATGGCAATGGTTATGAATAGAACAGTAAGGGCTAGGCAAAAAAGGTTAGAAATTAGATAACATAAAAGACATTATCCATCTTCCAACCCCCTGTAGTTCTTCACTGTCAGCTACTGCTGGAGGCAGAAGCTCATTCTGTTTTTGCAATTGATGATACAGTAAAGTTATGAAACTTTGTTCTAGGATAGTAACTTGAAAATCAGTGGGACTTAAGAATGGATTTATCTTTCTAATCCACTTGACTTGAAACTTGGTTTTGTATTATGCATCCCCAAAAGAGTAGGTAAGAAGTATCAATTGAGAAAAGGGGTGACAGCGGATTATTACAGGTGTTAAATGTTGTGCATCTACAGTATTTAAATCTTTTTCTTTCCTTGTTGGAGTCTGACGAAGTATTTTCTTCTTGAAAATGAGTGTTTCTTACAGTTTTTTAGATAATTTTTAAATTGTTTTTATTGTGGAAGTTTTATTTGATTTAACAAAGTTATTGAGAAGGAAACAACTGAGTTATTCTGCTTGTCGAGATATACATGATGTTGCAAGGTAACAGGATGCTTTTACGCATTTCCATTTAAGTGGGTTGAAGTTTGGTAAGCAATTTGGCTGGGTTAAAGTTCGGACATTTTGCAGTTAGAGCCTGAAGACTTCTATTCCCTGCTTAATTTAGTTGAATTTCTTGAACACAGATCATGGATTTTTGTCTGGAGTTACTGGAAATAAAACATCTGTTTACTCATTAAAACAGTAGCAAGTAGATAAAAACTGAAGGTATCTCTGTAGTAAGACAATTCAGGTATGATATAGTACCCAAATGGAATTACCAGAATCAACCATCTGGTGTTTTTCTGGACATCTGTAAACAACAGGCTACAAGTGCTATTTGTCATTGTGGAATTATTTCAAGAGATCTTCACAGGTAACTCTGGTGAGTGAGAATTATGTCAAGAACAAAACGGAGTAGTGTTGAAGCAGAAAGTCAGAATCAGTTAGATTAGCAAGAGGCTCTCTAGGAGTCCTTTTCCTGGTGTATGAACTGCATATTGAAGAAGCAATGTGCCATCGACAGTACCATACTTCTCTTTCCCTGGTCCAGTTTTAACTTCGTTTCTTTAGCCAACAGCAGTGTCAGAAAGTCTCAAAGGCTTTTATTTTATTTTTTTTTTTATATATAGTTAAGTCGAACAAGAAAGTTCTCACTCCGAAACAGCCTGTTCTCTTTTTTTGGCAGCAGTAGATTTTGAATTTTACTGACAGTTTTTCCAAGTGTCATTAAGGGAATGGGCACATAAACAAACTGCGTCATGATCAAGAAGTATGGCAGTTTAAAACGCATCAGTCAGTCTATAGGAACTATAGGAACTTACCTCAGAGTAAAATAGTTCACGAGAAGAGTTTTTCTACTTTGCTCTTCTACAAAATGCCATTACAACCTGTAATTGTAGGCTACCTACCAAACTACAGTTTTGCAATTTGCCTAATGTACTAACTTGTTTGAGTGTTTATAAAAAAAAAAAAGTTGTTATGTGTTCAGTGGCTCAACACTGATTTGCACGTGAGCACAGCATATTAATACAAATTTAACTTTACAATTTGAAAATGAAATGCCAGTAGGTTTGGGCTACATGTGGAAATATGGCTGGAGCTAGGGAAACGACTTCAGGAAAGCAGTCAGACTTTCTTGGCAAAAGGGAAAATTGTAGTAACTCTAAAAGAGATAGATCTTTCCTAATGCTGACTGTACGTATCCAGCTCCTGGGAAACAGTATCTCAAGCATCTTTGTGAATATACTGATTGTATCTCAATTCTTCTTACTTGGTGTCCCCCCATTTCCTAACCAAACAGAAACCACTTCGCAAGTATCTGATCGTTGATCTAAATAGAAACGCAATTAGGCTTTGTAACTCTTTGGATTACAGAGGTCTGTAAGGCAGGAAAGGTTTTTTCTAATAAACATTCTAAGGGACACCTTCAGTAGTCAATGTATTATTTGATGCTACTTCTTGAAAAGCTGCAGGCTGATTTTCCAGAGAAGAAATATCCACAGCTATTTAGGGAGCTCTTTGGCTGAAATTCAACATTCAGCTGCAACAAATGATCAAAGAGCCTAGTCATCAAGGGGAGGAAAAAACATACAGGTGACACAAATCTCCTCTAGATTGCCTCTTTTGTAGGCTGACTAACCTCTTAACTTCATGCTATGGTTAGATTCTAAAGACAGATAAAGTGAATTCAACTCTGTACTGCCAGTTGGTCTACAGCAAGGGGGTTAAAAAGATGTGTAGAGACAACTACCAGCTAAACTGGACTTTTTTTTAAATTTTTAATAGAGTTTTTAATTTATGGGAACAGCAGTCTGGGAGTACAGTATAATTTATCTTTGCAAAAGATTTTTTTTTGGTTCAGATAGTTTTATACTTGCTACTGTTATTTTATAATTTCAATAGTCTTATGAAGCTTTTAATTTAATAAAAATAAATAGCAATAAATATTGAAAGCTGGCAACTTCACCACAGACCTCAGAAAAAAATGCATCCAGACAAGCATAGAATGATCTGCACTATCATACTGTGAAAGAACTTTGCTTGACAGAAAGTTTGACAAATTAAAGAATTGCTTTATTTATCTGTCAAATGTAAATAAATATCCAAGTAGAATGTTGCTGCCAGTCTCAGTTATAATACTAATCAAAGCAATACAAATACACAGCTCTTACATTTTTAAGCACAATGTACTGAAACCACAGTCTTGTTCCTGTGCACACTTGGAGGAGTAATCTGTGTAAGCATTCTCTGAGCATGCCTAAAAGATTGTGCTCTGCACAGAGTTCAGTAAGAGATTATAACTGTTTTTCAGAGGACAAATGAAACAATACCTACTTTTCTTTCTCAATAGCTCAAATCTTAGAGCAATTAGCCAGGATGTTGGAAACCCAGATTCAAATATTTTCTCTGCGTTAGTGTCCTTGAAATCATGTGTCTTTATTTTACAGAAGTATCCAAGCTAAATTCTCATCCCAAAAGAATCATTATAAGTGCATGCAGTCTCAATAACTTTTGTTGGAGCTATTATGTTTATTCTGGTCTGTCAGTGATTAATATAAAATATGTAACAGTCATGAGAGCTGGAGCTAGCTCTGAAGCCTGCTTCCTGTTGAATAACTATTGTAAGGAAGATTCGTGTCTATTTGTGGTCCCAATAGGACCAACACAGTAGAGCAGTCCAGAGAAACCTTGGAGACCCCGGGAGGAAACAAGTAGACAAGGCAGATGGGTGCTGTCAGCTGCAACCCCTGTGGCCAGGGAGAGTGGGGTGTGTGTCTGTGTATGTCCGTCCATTCATGTGTGTGTGACAACCTTTTGGGATTGGTTAGCAAAGGGTGTTTAGAAATTTGGGGGTGTGTATCAATTTTGCAAGTGTGTGTATTTTGTTGTGCATGTTGAAATTTTATTTTTCTCGTTAAGTGCACAGTTCTCTGATTACCTGTTAATTATGGGCCCTTAATAAATCAATTCAACTCTTCAGTCTGGAAGGAATAAAGGATGTGAACTAAACATTTTTTTCACTGCAAGACCTAAACTCTACAATCCAGAGCCATCAGTGAGGGCAGTGAAATACTGAATCCCCTGGTTGCCTGTGCTGTGGAGCAGTGGTCAAAACGCATATATATCCAGGAATAATGTTTAGAGTAGAGCTTATTTTAAATAAAACAGTGATCTTCGCTTCATTTTTGAAAGAAAAGTAGGCATACGTTAGTAGAATAGTTCTGTAGACTTTGAGTCATGAAAGATTTAGAGCGTACAATCCTTTCTCAACATGACAGGATTTATTTTCTGCCTATACCCAGCTCTAGCTTCCTACACATAAACTGGACTTTGGGCTTCAGTTCTGAGGCACTGTCTTCTTTCCGTTAAAATCTTGACACTTAATGCATTATCTGCCTTGCATTGTGGAGAGAAAAGTTTTGATGGTTTGATCACATCTTTTTCCTGGTCCTACTTGTCTCACACATGCCCAAAATTACTAGAGTAACAGCAAATTTTTCTATTTTTCAAGATCTAGAGGAGCTTTAAAAATGGGACATTTTTCCTCTTTTTTAGATATTTCTGCTGATAAACAAGAAGGATGTGAGCAAGATCTACCTCAAAAAAAAAAAAAGCTTTTGATAGACACAATGTATCTAAGCCATTTTAAAAATATAGAAGAAATGACTGGCAAGTTGAAAAACAGTAATACCAAATATAACCTACAGTTTTTTACATGTTTAGAAAAAAAAGGATGCTGAATTTTCCTTTGGTCAATAGAATTGACCTTTATTCAACTCAGCTAAACATGACCCACACAGAGGAAAAGGCAAATCTTTAAATTATGCTCATTTGAAAATAGAGCTCTCTCATTTATATCTTCATTTTACAACATAAGTGCTACTTTAATGGTGTTCCAAGTCTTTCCCAGGCACTTAAAATACGTATTTGGACCACACTTGACTTTTCATATGTATTGAGAATGAAATTATTCTCCTTTCAGGTTAACTAGTTTCTGACAAACTATTACCTACAAAAGTTCTTGGTTTCGTTTTTACAAGGGTTTCTAGCAAAGCACCAAAATCATAAAGAACTTTGGATGACAACAGTCCATAGGTCCTCTCTAAGTCATAGAATCATAGAATAGTTTGGGTTGGAAAGGACCTTTAAGGATCATCCAGTTTCTACCCCCCTGCCATGGGCAGGGATACCTTCCACCAGATCAGGCTACAGAAGACCTCATCCAACCTGGCTTTGAACACCTCCAGGGAAGGGGAATCCACAACTTCTCTGGGCAACTTGTTCCAGTGCCATGACTTCTCAAATATGATGGATAGTGCTTAGCAACTTCATCCGCCGGTTCCCTCAGGACCCATGGATACATCTCATCAGGTCCTATGGACTTGTGTACTTTCAGGTTCCTTAGGTGGTCTTGAACTTGATCTTCTCCTGCAGTGTGCAGTTCTTCATTCTTCCAGTCTTCGCCCTCGTCTGCTGCAACTTGGGCGGTGTGGCTTGAGCACTGACTGGTGAAGACTGAGGCAAAAATGTCCTTGAATACCTCAGACTTCTCCATATCCTAGGTAACCAGGTCTCCCATTTCCTTCCAGAGAGGGCTCACATTTTCCCTAGCCTTCCTTTTATCCCTGACATACCTATAGAAGCTTTTCTCGTTGCCCTTGATGTCCCTGGACAGATTTAATTCTATCAGGGCTTTAGCTTTCCTAACCTGATCTCTGGCTGCTCGGACAATTTATCTGTATTCCTCCCAGGCTTCCCATCCTTGCTTACACCCTCTGTAGGCTTCCATTTTTGGGTATGAGTTTGTCCAGGATTTCCTTGTTCATCCATGCAGCCTCCCAGCACTTTTGCCTGCCTTCCTCTTTGTTGGGATACATGGCTCCTGAGCCTGGAGGAACACTAACCAGCTTCCTTGTGTCCCTCTCCCCTTCAGGGCTTTATCCCATGGAATTCTCCCAAGCAGAGCCCTGAAGAGGCCCAAGTCTGCTCTCCTTGAAGTCCAGGGTACTGAGTTTGCTGTGCACCCTCCTCACTGCCCTATCTGATTCTCCAAGAGCACAGAGATGTATAGTAAGGAAAACATGTATTGTTTGAGCTCTGTTACTAAAACTCCAGTTTCTAAGCACTAAACAGTTTGTGCTCCTGCATCCTTCCACCTAAACACAAAGCCTGCCTGAATTAGAGAAGTTAGTATAACGCAGAAAATTGAAAATCTCTGTCCTTAACTGTACAAGACTACACAACCTATTTTCTTTCTAAAATCTGCTTCACAAAAGATTTTTCTTGTTAATGATACAATTGAGAGTCCATATGAAGGACTTATTGATCCTTTCATCAGAAACAATTCAGTGAATAGACTTTCGGTTCTTCACACTTCCTACGCTCAATGAAGCTAAGCATGTTTAACTGGTTCATGAGCTGTATTGTATGAAAGTTTTTGGCAGTATTTGGGTCCACTGTTGAGTTATCCATCCTAAGAAGATTATCTCCAGGGCATCCTCAAGTAAAACTTTGGTCTTGACTGATCAACAACAGCTCAAGCTAAGATTTCACTTACAGTTTGGAAAATGCCATTTAATATTAATTCTGAATTCAAGGTTTAATTGTTTTTCAAGCAAGATAAATATACAAATCATTTTATGATTCTCATAGAAGCTCTGGGTAATACTTTGCTGAAACATATAGCAGCAGTGACTAGGTGATTTAAGATTGCCTGGGAAAGGAGGTTTGTTCATTTCTTTGTTTTCTTATGCAAATAATCTACAATTTCAAAATTTAGAAAAAAAGAAAAATATATGGAGTTGGTGAAGTGGAACAGGAACATTATGTGATGTCCATTAACATTTTTTGTTATATGGCATACAATACAAAGAAAAAATAATGCAAATTATACTGTATTAGTGTATTGTAATCAATGACAAAAAATCATGCAAAAAAAAGAAAATGCTAAGATAGCATTCCTACAAAAGGCTGAAATTAGATATTTTTTCCTCTATCATATTTTTAATCAATTTATTTTCTGAAAGTTACAATCTTGAAATTTGTTCACCCATGTAAAAGCATCTGTTTTCAGATAATCATAGCTTTCTAACAGGAAAATAATTCTCTCTGACCTGCTCTTCAGGTCTTTTTTTACCCCAGTCATGTCTATCATGCTCACAGTGGTTTTCACTTTGTCATACCATATCTTACCTGTCTTGTCATACTTCAGCCCAAGGATTCCTTATTGGCAGGGTAATGTTTTGCATCTCTTGGATGATGGATGCTTGTCAGAGCATCATTGGTGAAAAACTTTCACTTCGACCATCCATACCCCTCTGTGTACACATCTCTGTGTCGTCAGAGTTTGACTGCCCCTTCCTTTCTCAACGTCTGACACAGTACAACTTTTTACCTCATGTTACAGTGACAGTGATAGACTCAGAGCTAGGTATTTTCCCTTTTTCAGCTGTTACTTTCCAGTGCTCTTGAAAGTGGTAGCTTCTTGTCACCAAGCTCTTTTTTTCACAGAATACAAAGCCAGTATACAAAGGGACTGCCGGAGCATCAATTTTTAGCAGAAAAAATATTTACACACAGCTTTACTACTACAATTTGAATACACCAATACAGCTTCAAGTTCTCTGAAGAGTAAAAAAGTAAACAAGATTTAAAAACCACAAATTTTTGTTTACACCACCAGGGAAATTTGCTGAAGTCCTTGGCTAAGGTAGGTAACTCAGGGGTTAACTTAGTAACCATGCGATCAAGATCATGGCACAGTTTTCTGCTGTTCTCATACTGTTTGCTGAAAATATTTTACCTTTTCATCCAATAAAGTAATGTTCTTTCTGATAGCATTCAGATGCAATATCATGCTGATTTATTGGAGAATCTCCTGATTTAAAATGCTTACTTATGTCATTAAGGAAATGAGATTATGATAAACTGAGGTGCTTGTGGCATGGATCATTGTGCTAATGATCAATATCTCAGTCTTGTAGAATTTGCCACTCCTGCAGATGACATTTGTACATGCCAATTGCAACCTATTAAGGTCTCATTTCAAGCTAGTTCATTGCAAATTCATTAATAATAGCCGTTTAAGAGATTTTAGTATAAAAAGACAAATACATCAATTTCAAAAAGTGAGATACTGCATCATGAGTGAAATAACATGCATGCAGCATAGTGCTAAAAAACAAACAAAACAAAACACCTACATACTTTTACTGGTGCTTAAACAACATTTTTTAATGAAAATTAAGTGTATGCAACATGACAAGAATACACATACATAGGGCGTGTTCAGTTTGCAGACAGAGGGCAAAATATGAACTTTTAAAGTGAGGATTTCTTTGTGTTTCAATGGTCTAATTAGCATGCTTTGGTTCTTTGGAGAAAGAAAGTCATGTTGTAACAAAAAAACAATTATCAGAGTAGGTAGTGGAAGCATCTGTGACAGCTGAGTTTAACATATGCGACTATTATAGAAAGTTTAACAAATTATCTTAGAGTCATTTCAAAGAGAAGGTAGTTGATCAATGAATTATATAAACTTGGGAAATACTTTCACAAGGTCATACTGCGATGCTGTTTTCCTCTGTTAACCACCATTCAAGTACCGTTGCACAGAACTGACTACATTAACAATGGTGGGGCACATTGTGCCAAACCTTTCATTTCTTTTCCCTTCAGAATAATACAATATGACCATGAACAGCAGACAGAGACTGCTTGTCAGTTTGTACAGAACTAATACTTATTGTTTTAAGGAATGAAAATTTGTATCTCAAGACTGAAAACTTTGTTATTCAGACGTAGCAGGGAATAGAGCAAACTAGGTAGTGACAGAAAGTAAAAAAGAAAAAGTGATCTTTTAATATTACATCTTTTTTATTTAAGATTTATTTTAAAAATTTAAAACCCGTCTGTCCATCCGTACATCCAGCCATTTTAATTGTTATTCTTATTAAATCTTTTTTCTTTTATAGCTTAAATGCAATAATTGTCCAGGCAAGTCACTCATCCACGTATTAGCCAAGATAATACCCACAGCAAAATAGCTACACATTGATTGGCTGTGTCTTTACAATACTAAGATTAAAGACCCCAGAAGTATTTTAACCGTTAATATCTATAGGAGACAGAGTTGAAATAAAATGAAACAAAAACCCCATATACGCAGTGGAAGCTGAGACATGGTGCTTTGATTTTGGAGAACAGAGACTGTCGGTAAACAATGGTTCATTAATTGAGGTTTTACCATATTGCATTCTTGTCTCCAATATATTGTGCAGGACGATTTTACAATTTTATAGAGTGCCTTTGTGGCTTAGTATGTATTATCCCTGTTAGACCAACATTTTCACCTACATATATTACGTACAGGTATTTCTTGGCAATAGTGCCTCTCAAAAGTCCTTTGTAAGGATTTTTTTTTTAATTTCTGGAAGCTGAGTTTCCATTTTCTTCAGAAATCTTCAAACTCACTTTCTCACAGGGGTAATTTCGTCTGAGATTTTCCCTTTAATTTTACCCTAAGTCTAAGCTGTATTTCTGTGGCTGGCTTTATTGATTTAATTTAAAGCATCTTAGCATACTTGCATATCTAAAGTGCTATCTAAACAAATATTTATAGTATTGAAAAAATAACACTAAATACTAGTGCAGCTGGTTTTTGCTGTAGCTTTCCTTTGTTCCCTGCTTTTTTTGTGGCATTAATTCCTCAAATTCCTACTTCTGGCTAAATAGTAAATACCTTCTTCAAAATTTCTGTGTCAGATAGGTACAGAAAAATGCACAGGACTGCAGATTACAGAGCAAGTATAAATTCCAGTTGCCTTAGGGTGGGCTGAGAAAAGGAATCCATCAGAGATTGAGACAGAATCTACAGCACCGCCTTAAGAAATGTTTTCATGCTCATTGCTCTCTCTTTTGTCTTCTCTCCTGTTTCTGTGGTTTTTTCCTCACTTGTCTATTAGCAGTTTTACCGTACAGAATACCAATAAAACAGTATTTAATGAAATCTCAGAAGTCTTTGAAAGTGATGCATTGGCAACCCGGGTTACTCTGTTAGAAATGCTGACCCCAACATGTAGAGGCTACGAGCTAAAATTAAAAAGCACACCTGTGCAACTTAAATGTATCCTTGTTCTCACTATCTTGTATACAATGGATATCACTTAATCAACTAACTCAAGTTTAAGAGTGTATTAAGGATCATTTAAATGAACTGTTCATAAATATGTACTCCCCTGTCTAGATGCTTTCTGTACATATTCTTAGTTTTTCCAAGACACCAAAGGTTTAACAAAGAATTTACCCAGCGTGTCTTTCCACCCAAAAACATTCCGTTCTCAAACATTAGCTGTGTGATGCTTGTAGTTCAAACTGACTCTTTCATTGTGATGTCTGCCCAAAATGTAGGAAGTAATTCTGAAGCTCATTTGTTTCTTTTGACTATTAAAGGATTATGAGAATGTCTTCACAACATTTACTCAATGTAATGTTGTGATGGGTTAGCCCTTGGTTGGGGGTCAAACCACACACCCACTCACCCAGTTCCTGCCCCCCCCCCCACCCGAGGATGAGGGAGAGAATTAAAAGGGTAAAGGGAAAAAAGGACTCGTGGGATGCAATACGAACAATTTAATAACTAAACTACAGTAATATTGAAAACAATACTATGTACAAATATACAAATGAGTGATACACAGTGATTCTGCCCCCCCCCCCCACCAATGACCAAGGCTCAGCCTGTTCCCAGCTAATGATCCCGGAGCCAGGAGGGTCCCGAAACTGCATTCACGGAATGGAGATAACAGTCCGAGCGTCCCAGATCGAGAGCTGACCCGGGGTGGGGAGGGGAAGGCCTTGGGAGAGAGACCACCTGAAGCGAGATGACCTGGAGCAAAAGAGATACAGAACCAAAAAGGGATGATCTTCAAGAGGGTCCTCATCTATATACTGGGCACGACGTGTATGTTATGGAATAGATTATTGTCCACTGTGGGTCTCAATCCCAAACCTAAGATGAAATCCTGGGCTAGTAAATGGGGCTGTGCTCCCTCCCAGCTTCTCCTGTTTGCAGACAGCCAGAGAAGCTGAAAGACCTTGGGAGCCGCATAAACATGACTTTTTATCAGCTTTCTTCTGAACACAAATCCAAAACGCAGCCCCTTGCTAGCTATTATGAAGAATATATGAACTAGAATATTTTATCTTGATAATAGTCATCTGTCTTGGCTTGTATTTGGCCTACTAATAGTCCTTTTCTAGTGATTAAATATAAAAATATGTGGAGGCATACTGTCTATCTTCCTTGCCAAAACTTTCCTCTAATCTCACAAGCTCCTTCTGGTCATACTGTATATGTTCTTGCTTCAGTTTCTGGGCGTACATTATATGTGCTCATTTCAGTGTGGAAATGTCTGGAAATGTCCTAATGACAATCTACATAAAATGTTGGCGCTCAGAGTCAGAATTGAGCTTCCTGAGCTGGAGAACACCAGTTTTCCTCCCCAGTAATTTTTTTCCTTTTATGTTTCTTTGATAGGTTTCAGTTTTGCATAGTAAAGCATTTGAGACAATTTCATCAACAGCCATTTTACCATGCCCTTCTCTATATATATTTGAGATAGCTTTCTGCTAAACAGTGTACACTACTCCTTCTGCATCTAATTTTCCTGTTCTTTTCCCCAATCACTCCATTGTGGCCTACCAGTGTTTTCCCCAGTATGTTATAATCTCACATTTCTCCTATAAGGTCTTAAGCCTGGCAGCGTACTGGCCTTGCTGTGAATGAGAGGGCTTTGTTCTGTGTTGTATTGCCCTTGCAATGGGGTCAAGGCTCTGTAGTGGGCTTTTGCCAGCAGAGGGCTGCATCCTGTTTGAAAACTCTGTAAAGTTACAGCCTCTCTCTGAATGTAAAGCAGGTAAGAAGAGGAAATAAACACTGTACTGGGAAAGTACATAGATGAATATGATGCCGTTGATGGAAGTAGAAGAATAAAACTTGTTTTCTTCCTTTATTTTCACAGAATCACAGAATCACAGAATGTTAGGGATTGGAAAGGACCTCGAAAGATCATCTAGTCCAATCCCCCTGCTGGAGCAGGAACACCTAGATCAGCTCACACAGGAACGCATCCAGGCGGGCTTTGAATGTCTCCAGAGAAGGAGACTCCACAACCTCTCTGGACAGCCTGTTCCAGTGCTCTGTCACCCTCACTGGAAAGAAGTTTTTTCTCATATTCAAGTGGAACCTCCTATGTTCCAGCTTGAACCCATTGCCCCTTGTCCTA
>WKFP01014849.1:390998-428134 GCA_011057875.1 Pterocles orientalis | reverse complement strand
CTATGTTCCAGCTTGAACCCATTGCCCCTTGTCCTATCACTGGATGTCACAGAGAAGAGCCTGGCTCCATCCTCCTGACACTCACCCTTCACATATTTATAAACATTGATTAGGTCACCCCTCAGTCTCCTCTTTTCCAGACTAAAGAGACCCAGCTCCCTCAGCCTTTCCTCGTAAGGGAGATGCTCCATTCCCTTCATCATCTTCATGGCTCTGCACTGGACTCTTTTCCCCCTGTTTCCACCTTTCCCACTGAATATATATACCTGTGGTCAGGTCTATATGTGCAGCCACTTTTCCTGGCATAGGGAGAATTCAGCCCTGCCTGAAAACAAACGAGAATGAGATTTGGTATCTTATACTCAGTGGATGGAGGAGGAAAATATGAAGGACAGGGATGCTAGGTTACATGTAGCCTACAGTAGGGCATGTAGCTTCTGAGATGTGTTCAGTTTGTTCACTGTCTTACTCTGAGACTTGCCTCCTTTAGATGTTTTCGATTGGTACCATTTGTACAGTGAATGCTACACGAAGACCAGAATCTGTTTGGGATACAGGCTGTCACACATCCCCTTGAGGACCTTATCTTGTTAGCTGAAGAACAGCATATTGCAGGAGCACTATTCCTAGTGTAAACATATCTGTAATGCATATATGAACAATAGCTCTGGTTGCCCAAAGCTGTTTAATTTCAAATGGAAATATTAGGATCTGAAAACGGGCTATTAAAGATGGAGGTCTTTTTGATAATTTATTTCTGGATTTCTGCTCTGAACTCCCTCTAAACTCAGGTCTAGGCAAATATGAGGTTAGGTCAAAACATCTTTAATTCATTTAAACAGCACACAAAAATTAGGTATCTACCATCTATCTTCTGCATGACCTTGTTTTGTCATTTGAATGCAAGACCATTTAAAGGTTTGTATGACAGCCTTAATAATTGACAGTATAACACTACAATTTTGATTATGTGAATGTACTGCATGGATGAATATAATTAGACTCATTTTCTTATTTAAATATTATTTGAACTTATTTAATTATTTAGTAATTTATTTTTAAGACATCTTCAGTTTACAGTATGTCTACTGGTGGGTAACTGAGTGATGAAAGTATATAGTCTTTTGCTTTTTTTCACTAAAGGAAGTCTACTGAACAGTGTCTGTGTGAGACAGACCAACACAGCACAAATAAAAAGAAAGGAACAGAACAGTACAAAAGGTTTTCTAAGAAATAAGGAAAACCTGATGATAAATCCCTTTAAGATTCCTAAGTATACCTTTAAAAACATATGGCAGCAGATTCCTGAGAAGTTTTGGCTAACTCAAGTGCAATTTTTCTTTGAAGGACATTTGCTACCTTCTGAAGTAAGACAAGTGACATGTCTTTGACAGATAGGATATATGCCTACCTGTCACACAAACAACATAACACAGCAAAGCTGATAGGATAAATGCAGATGTGACATGAACATCTCCTGTGATGGCAGGAGAAGGGGTAATTTCAGATTGTCCTGAAAAAAAAAAAACCACAACCTTGAT
This sequence comes from Pterocles orientalis, assembly GCA_011057875.1. Classification (NCBI taxonomy): domain Eukaryota; kingdom Metazoa; phylum Chordata; class Aves; order Pterocliformes; family Pteroclidae; genus Pterocles; species Pterocles orientalis. The sequence continues at coordinate 426,593 of WKFP01014849.1, read as the reverse complement.
TGGTCTGGGAATATTATGGTTTAAAAAGATAGTTTTGTGTTCTGAAGGAGCAAGCCCTATTTTTCTTAGTCACAAATAAAATAAATAAATAAGAAAAAAAATCTTAAAAATTATTATCCATTATCAAGAGACTGATTTTTGCCTCTGACCAGTTAGTTTTCTGAGATTATGCATCCAGAAAGCTAATTTGCCGTATTCCTTTGGCAAAACAGTTGCTGTTTTCTTCTACTACCTATTAATTTGACCTTTGTTATTTCCTTGTTTCTGTTTTTTCTTTTACTTTCTGCCTGTCAGCCCTTCATGTTTATTGTTGGGATCAGGAAACAGTTTCTTTCCCCTGTTTTTGCAGAGTGCCTAGCATGTCCTGGTTCTGGTCAGTATGCTGTTATCTTTACTGTTGTCAGTTTCACTGTCCATGTCCATTGCTACAGCATTGTTTGCATGGGAAGTCCTTACTCAGAAGAGTGAGAAGTTGAAGTGTTGACACTTTTTGTCACACAGAAGCAAATATCCTGCTCTCTAATGGTTATCTGCTGTCGCTCTAGTCACAGTTTGAAGTAGGCTGAACATAAGAACTACAAATTCTTGCCATTGCATAAAATGTGTAAAGAGCTTTTCTTCTGGTTGCTTCTCCTGCCAAGAGTCCTGCCTCCTCTCTGTAGCATAAGTTGTTTCTGAGAGAAAGTCTGGCCGTGTGACTAACTAACAGGGTCTGTTGTCTCTGGCCTCAACTTGGGACTGACCTGGAGTGTGCAGGCATACGTGCGTGCTTGTGTATTTGCCTGTAATATGTTTCCATGTCCTTGACTTTCCTGTGATGCTCATCTTCATGGGTCTTCATAGAAGGGACCAGGACTGTATTTTTGCACTGTCTGGCTTAAAAATCATCCCAGTACAATCAAGAGTGACGATTCTGGGCTCTTGAGCACTATTTCTATTTGAGTAATAAATATATCTGGAGGAAGTTAGATCTGATTGATTGTTTTAGAGCAGACTGTCAGAATTGCTATTCCTTAAAAGGACATATTCTTATTAAAGGCAAGAATGCACTGACAGAACTACTTCTCTTCTGGAACAAAGATGTCAAAAATAAGAGACAAGAAGAGGATGGATATATTTGGCTGTCTGTTAATGTTAATTCTGTTTGTTAATAAGGGTAGAAGGAAGCAAGGAAGTAAACTGACACACAAGAGTATTACAGGAAGAGCCCACAGTGAGATTTACTAATCTGTTTTGCAAATTTCTAGTCTCCTTTTCAGATTAGTTATGCTGGACTGCTTGATAAAAATTCTGCTTGAGGTAAAGGCAAATGCCTGATTGCATGGGTCAGACTGTCTTGTGCTTTCGCCAAACATACCTGCACACAAGTACGGTGTGTAGTTAACAAAGTTCATATGCTTGCACAGTAAGGTATTAATGAAAATGTCAAGTACAGGAATCTGTCTGGAAAAACAATATTTTTCTGCTGGTGACACTTTCTCTTCAATATTAGATGTTGAATTGCATATTTTTGGACTGCATTACACCAGACCTTTCCTTTTTTTTAAAATGTGGGTCCTAATTCATCTCTTAATGACAGTACAATAAGAATTCTGTTTAGTCAGAAAGATGCAGACACTAATATGAAATATTTCTGTTGCTGAGGGTAGTCATCAATAAGTGATATTTCCACTCTTACTATTGCAGATGTCAAATCATATGCTTTGTTTCAGCTTGTAGACAATTTTGCACTGACTGTATATTTCCATTTCCCAGTGCCAATTAAGAACAGAGTGTAATGAAGAGAAAATTATATTTTTACAAGAAAATAATCCCCTGAACTCCTGTTATTGAATGTATCTTCTACAACGCCTGCATAATCACAGCTCCACTAAAGAAACTCTTACATGTGCAAAGTGGACAAAACATCAGTCTAGCTTGAAAGCAGTTAGTCATTCTTTGTGAATTTGTTCATAAGTCACAGAATTGCAGAAGGGTTGAGGATAGAAGGGACCTCTAGAGGTCATCTTGACCAACTCCTCTGCTCAAACAAGATCACCTAGAGCCGACTGCCTATGGCCATGTCCAGATTGCTATTGTATATCTCCAAAGAGGGAAACTCCACAACTTCCCTGGGCAACCTGTGTGAGTGCTCAGTCACCCTCACAGTACGAAGGTGTTTCTTGATGTTCATATAGAACCTGCTGTCTTTCAGTTTGTGCCCACTGCCTCTGGTCCTGTCAGTGGGCACCACTGAAAGGAACCAGGCTCCATCTACTTTACAACCTGCCTTCAAATATTTGTACACATTCACGTGGAACCTTTTGTGAATCCATGCCAACTACTCTTGATCAACTTTTTAACCTTCGCGTGCCTGGAAATGGTTTCCAGGACTAGTTGCTTCGTCACCTTCCCAGAGGCTGAAGTGAGGCTGACCAACCTGTAGTTCCCTGGGTCATCCTTCCCTGTCCTTTTGGAAGATAGGAGTGACATTTGCTTTCCTCCAGTCTCAGGCATGTCTCCCAACCACCACAGTCATTTAAAGATTATCAGGAACAGCCCCCAAGTAACATCAGCCAGCTCCCTCAACATTCATGGATGCATCTCATCAGGACCCATAGACTGACATATGTCCAGTTTGCTTGAGTGTTCTCAGGCCTGATCATCTTCCACCAAGAGTACATTTTCCTTGCTCCAGACTTTAGCCCTGGTCTCCACCTTCTGTATATTCCTTTTGGTGTCTGAGTTTTGTCCAACTCAGACAGCCAGCTCCTTGTTCATCCGTACAGACATTCTGGCATTTTTGCCTGACTTCCCTCTTGTTGGGATGGACTACTCTCAAGTTGGAGGAGGTATGCCTTGAATATTAATCAGCTTTCTTAGGCACCTCTTCCCTCCAGGGTCTTATCCCATGGGGATCTTCCAAGTGGTCTTCAATATTTTTTAAGAAAAATTTTGTTCAGTCTTTGGATTGCTTCCAAAAAATCTTTCATACTTTTCATGATTCCATTCAGTTGAAACAACCATAGAACAATCCTAGATACAGGCCAATTTACAAAACCTCACTTATACATTGCTAAGTTGACTTTCAGTTGTCTTCTTAACAGGGAATTCTACAAGTGGTTTTGTTGTTTTGTGGAGGTTTTGTGCTGGTGGGTTTTGGGCTTTTTTAAGCCTAATTGCCTATGTGTTACTAGTTTATATGTAGCACATAAACAAATTTAATCTGGTTATGCTACTATTATCTGCTAGCTTGACCTATTTTCAATTTCAAATAAATCTAACTAGTGTATAAGTTTCAGAGATACCAGTTCCCACAGATTTCATCAAAGTCAGTAGCTGGTTAGAAAGGAAAGTTTACATTAACATTCCTATGGAGAAATAGTCCAAAGAACTCAAATGTTATTCATTAGTGGGTGGATAGTTGGTGATCTTTGCCAAAATGCTAGCTGACCAGTTAGATCACCCATGTCTCCACAGGAGCCATGTCTCATTTCCTTCGTTCTTCTTTGCGGAAACAAAGATAGACATGGAAGTGAGATAAGTTATAGCAGCCAGGAACATGGGAGTAAAATAAATTAAGTCTGGGTTGAAGGAGGATGTAGAAATACAATGTGAGAATAAGTCAGAGGTTTAGAAAAAATCTTAAAGGAAGGAGCATGTGGATATTGTGATCCAATGAGATGGGAAAACAAATAGTTAAATAATTTGTGCTCTACATAGAAAACTTTCTGTACTCAGCAAAATTATACTTCAGAATCAGTGATTAGATATTGGCTTTTCGAAAAATTCACATCTACACATGATAAATTCAGATTTATACAGGACAGAAACATTTTAGTGGTGATGACAATCACATTTTATCCAAAATGTTTATATGTTATTTAATGAAAGTCTGAAAGTAAAAAATAATTTTAAATATATTCTGGTATTAATGTTAGCATGATATTAACAGTAACTTATGTTCTCCTATATAGGGATTGGAAAACCATAGAAAATGAGGGTATAATGGGGGTATGAAATGTCTGTTCAAGTTCATTACAGTTGCTACTTACTTAAAGAATTGCCTGTGCAGAGGAGGACACATACATCTTTCCTGTTGAAATCTTCATTTTATTTGAATAGTCTAGATATACACAGGTAGGACTCAAACCTTTGAACTGAAATAGATTTCTCTCCATTAGAGTTTATCTTTGCATGTTCCAAAGAAACATAATACTTTACACTTTATGTCAAGAAACCTTAACTGATAAATATGATGAAATCATAAAGTAACTGTACCCCTTAGTCTTTATAGGATCAGTTCAGGATATCAAGAAAGTACAAAAATTCAATTTCAGAAAATACAGTTCATGATTTCTTCATTTGAGAAATAGCATCTAGTGATTTAATTGTAGTGCATGTTTCCCACAACACATTCTATCATCTGCTGCGTCACCTGACAAAAGGTGTGCAATCATTTAATGACAGATCAGAATATCATGTATTCTGAATTTAATGTTTTCTAAATAGTAGCAAATCAGTTTATCTTACATGTACGATATTAGAAATGGGTTTCTAGACTTGTTTATTGAGCAAGTCTTTAAAAAGTCATTTGTAAAAATGTAGATGTTATTTCTTCCTATATCTTGTAGTCTAGTTAGCGCCTATGTATACAATCAGCCATCACACTCTGGTTGATCTGTACAGCTTCCTTTGATAGCAGTAGTTTATCATCATGACATGCTCTCTTACATGGTGTTTAAACAGTTAAAGCAAAAGTGTCTTTTTCTTGTTGCTCACAACAGAGCCCGAAAGTTCAGAAGATAACAAGAACTTCTCGCTGTTAAGAAATTATAAAATGTGTTTGCAAATATGTGTCTAATGGCAGTTGTCAGGAGCAATCAGTTTCAAATACATTTCACAGTTTAATCGTGCTGAGAAATGTTTCCAAACTTTGAGGATGTACACTAAATAATATGGGTATGGTTCCCTATAAAAGAGCATGAAAAATACTGGAGGAAGATTAATTGCCACAGATTAAACTGTTGTATAGTATTTATGTCTCATTCATTAGTTTATAAACTCTGACTCCTCAAGAGGGTATCAAGTAGTCATATAATGACCCCAAGTCCTAGTATTTTCATTTATCAAGATTGAATTTAATAGAAGACATGAAAAAAAAAAAGCTTTTCATTTAGGTTTACTTTCACAGCTTCAGCTGGATCATGTGTCAGCTAGTTATTGGTCAGCCAAAAATTGTCACCTACGTCAGTGTAGATGATATTAAGGATTCTAAAACATAATGTAGCTTTGCTTTGTTTCCTTATCCAGCATCCTTGCTGTTAAGAATCACAAAGAATAGATAGCTAGGAAACATGTAGATTGCATGAGTTTTATGGAAACAAAAAAAAAAAAAAAAAAAAAAGGGGGGGGAAAGAAGGGTGCTAATTTTCATTCGCAAAATACAATTAAGGGAAGCTACTAACAATAAATGGAGATGGAAGAGCGATGTTGGAGACTGGAGACATTCGGAGATGAATGTACAATTTTATATTTAACAGTCAGATAATAGAATGGACCTAATATTGACAGGAACAGATGCAAAAGTAAGAGAGGGAAAGAAAAATAAAAAGAGAAATGGAAGTGCTTCTCAGGTATTCAAAATCAGCCAATAGTTGAAAGATAAACTACACAGAAAAAGGTTATAACAGCCGTTTATATGATATGTATTCCTTGACTGTAATATATAGGAAAGCTTCACAATGTGGGTGGATGAGAGGGTGTTCCCTAAAAGACTAAAGAAATTTTCTTCTTGTCTTTTATTGACTCAAAACATCAGGTCATGATGCCAGTGATTTCTTTAGAGGACTTTTTCCCTTTTTTTTCAGAACCTGAGGACTATCTGTAAGCAAAAGATGACAAATTTTCCAAGATTTCTTAATGGCTGCTTAAAAAGCTACTGTATGAGAGATTGCAAAGAAGGGCCACTACAATGGTTAAGGAACTGGAACATCTCTTACATAAGGAAAGGCTGAGACAGCTAGGGCTTAGAGAAGAGAAGGATCAAGGAGGAACTCATTACTGTGTGCAAATACCCGGAGTGAGGTTGTAAAGAAGATGGAGCCAGGCTCTTGCTAGTGGTGCCTAGTGACAGGCAAGAGGCAATGGGCACAAGCTACAGGTTCTCTATAAACATCAGGAAAAATGCTTTTACTATGAGGGTGACTAAGCACTCGCAGAAGTTGCCCAGGAAGGTTCTGAAGTCTCCAACCTTGGGAATCACAAAAGTTGTCTGGACATGGTCATGGGCAACTGATGGTAGGTGACGTTGCTTGAGCAGAGGGGTTTGACCAGATGACCTCTAGAGGTGTCTTTCAAACTCAGCCCTTCTTGGATTCTCTGATTATGTGATACAGGTCAATTTACACGAAAAACATCTTTTTTTTTTTTCTGTTTAGGATTGTTTACAGTTATAAAACCTCTTTTAAATCTTAGTATACTATATTATGTTGGTCTTGCCTGGCTGCCAGGTGCCCACCAAGCCACTCTATCACTCCCCCTCCTCAGCAGTCCAGGGGGAGAAAACGCAATGGAAAGCTCATGGGTCAAGATAAGGACAGGGAGATCACTTACCAATTACTGTCACAGGCAAAACAGACTCAGCTTGGAGAAATTAATTTAATTTATTGCCAATTAAACAGAGCAGGATAATGAGTAATAAGAACAAATCTAAAAACATCTTCCCCCCACCCCTCCCTTTTTCCCTGGCTCAGCTTCACTCTTGACTCTTCCACCTGCTCCTCCTGAGCAGTACAGGGGGATGGGCAATGGGGGTTATGATCAGTTCATAATGCTTCATCTCTGACGCTCCTTCCTCCTCACACTCTCCCTCTGCTCCAACTTGGGGTCCTTCCCACAGGATAGTTCTTCCTGAACTTCTCCAACGTAAGTCCTTCCCATGGGCTGCAGTTCTTCAAGAACTGCTCCAGCATAGGTCCTTTCCACAGGGTACAGTCCCTCAGGATCAGACTGCTCCAGTGCGGGTCCCCCACAAGGTCACAGGTCCTACTGCTGTGGGGGCTTCTCTCCATGGGCCTGGAGCAGGAGCATGCTCCAGTGTGGGCTTTCTCTGGGCAGCAGCTTTCCTCAGGGCACATCTACCTGCTTCAGTGTGGGATCCTCTATGGTCTGCAGGTGGGTAATTGCTCCACCATGGACCTCAATGTGCTGCAGGGGACAACCTGTGTCACCATGGTCTTCACCATGGTTTGCAGGAGAATCCCTGCTCCAGCACCTGGAGCACCTCCTCCACCTACTTCTTCACTGGCCTTGGTGTCTGCAGTGTTGTTTCTCTCACATATTCTCACTCCTCTCTCTTGGCTGCTGTTGTGCAGCATCTTGTACCCTTTCTTAAATATGTTATCGCAGAGGTGCTACTAATGTTGCTGACTGGCTCAAGCTTGGCCAGCTGTGGGTCTTTCTTGGAGCTGTCTGAAACCTCTTTCTCCCATGGGGTCAGCTTCTGGCATCTTCTCACACAATCCACCCCTGCAGCCCCTCCACTACTAAAGCCTTGCCATGTAAACCCAATACATGTATGAAAAGATATAGAATACAAAAACAAGTTCAGGGACCCCAAAATGAACAATGGCTTGAAAACCAGACTTCATCATGAAGAATTTAAGGAGTTTGTCCTATTCAGCTTATTGAAGAAAAGAAAGATAATTAAACTGATCGTTATCATTACTCGTATGCTACTTAAAATGGAGAAAATATTTTGACAGTGGAAACAAGGCTATCAAGCAGGCAACTAATTTGGGGACCAACAGCAATAATGTACTGTGTCTCCAAGAAAATTTACCTACTCAGCCTACAGTTTCCTCTCCTGTTTCCAGTTTGTCTGATCTTTTGTACATCTGCTTTGGGTTGATCTACCTGCTGAGGCTAACGAAGGGAGAAGAGGCAAAGGACTATGTAACATGGGAAGAAAGATGAAGATCTGAGATGTTGTGAAGGGGACCACAGACTTTATGGTTTTTTGGGGAGCAGATAGCAGCCCTTTTTTGATTTTAAATACTACTGAAAAAGGATTAAAAATTAAATTTCAGAAACTTGTAAAAGAGACTCAAAATATATAACTTCAAAACAAAATGTACCTTCCTAGTGAGGAAGCTGTTTAAACACTGAAATAACGCAGCAGAATGGATTGCTTAGAAATGTCCTTTCTAAATACAAAGCACTTTGGGTCAATTTTTGGAATAAATTTTTGAATCCCTTTGTGTAATGCAGGTGATTATGGAAGCTGACTCAGTCTTTCTGGATTCCCCTACATATTCTCTTGCCTTTCGGGCCTGGTTGTACTAATAACACAACTGTCTCCAAATTCTGCGTTTAAGCATGAAGATATTGGTAGACTTGTTCATTGTATAGCTCAGCTTTGATTACTTGCTTTTGTTTGTTTGTTTTGCTTCTGAAAGAGTGAATATAAGGTGTACAAAGAAACACGCTATTGAGAAGGTCACTCCTGAAAGTGCCTGCAAATCCCTTCAGTTTTCTCGTGCTTGTGCCTTGCTTACTAAAATTAAATCCAAAAGAGGACTGAGATCAAAAGAAGATGAAAAGAAAGCACTAGTATGCACCATATCTACACTTTCTCAGAACAGTTTCAGCTTTATAACAGTCTTCTGAATTAGATGCTATGCATTTATAGCACATACTGAAAATGTATACAAAAGACACAGGTAAATTAACTTATATCTTCACAGATAATTCATAAAAAATATTCTTGGCAAAATTCTTTCTTCAAAAGCAACTACCTCAGAACTCAGTCAGAGTTATATACCCCAGAGCACAACTGCTTCAGGTGTTACTTTAAAATTTCAGCGTTAGTTCCTGCTGTAGTCTGTTCCATCACACTGACAGGATTGATGAGATTAGTCAAAGACAGCACTCATCTACTTAGGAAGAATAATCTAGAATGAAAATGTAGAAAATTCATCTGTCATAAAAAAATCTACATCATCCATCAACTTCATATTTCGTTAGGCAGTCTGAACACTTAGTAACCTGTTATGAATGCAAGGGTTTATCCTTCGCTTTAGTAGAGTTCACTCACTTTGCATGTGTGTAACTACAAAATTGTTGAAAACACAGCTGGTACCATCACATCCTCTAATATTAATTCTATTCCAGCATTTGGATTTGCTGGCCCAGAACAAATGATTTATGCAGGACTGAGCTAACAACAGCTTTCATTTCCACTTGAAAGTATTAGTATTAATATTTCATAAATGTTAACATACTTTTCCCTGATTTTTAAGACAAAATGTCTAGCTCCAAATTTTGTATAAGGAAATACCAAAGAAGTCCCTAAAATTGCACAAGAAGATTGAGATTCTTATCTTTTAATTCTAGCTAGAAGGTGATTGATGCCACCCTGAAAAAGATTTGTCTGTGACAAAGAGAATGATTTTTTTCTTAGATCTAAAGCCTAGACAGCTTGCTAAACTATACACCTAACTTTTGCATGCCTAAAGCTGGATGACATTAATCTTTTGCAGTGTTGTACCTTATTTCCCGGATTGCCTTGTCATCCTTCCCTGATTGCTGTTTGCTGTCACAAAGGTACAAATGAGTTAGTATTTTTATTCTACAATATTCTTACAATATTTGCCTTTGTCTTAATTATCAAAATATTACTTTGAAATAATAATTGTTGTCATAGAATAGTCCTCCAGAACATACATATCTTCTCTATCTGTGAGGCATATTCTTCCAGGAGAGAATTTCATGTCCTTAAAGAAAAACTCAGTAACATCATAAGACACAGCTATTCTTGCTGATACTAAATTACATAACTCCTGTGGTCTTCAAAAACAAAAACAAAAACAAGACAATTGTTTATATGATAGATATACTTAACATCTGTTGGGTTATTTATGCAACGTAAGAGATTTGAAGGAGCAGATTCCGTAGGTGCCATTTATGTTGACTGTTAGATTATTCAACTGAAATTAGTAATACTTTGCAACTGAAAAAGCGAAGCAGAAGTTTCAGGTTTAACCACATGCTATTTAACTTGAAATCTAGTTTACATTTGGGGTAACAGTTCCTTCTCATCCTCAAATCTTCCTGAATTCTTTTTTTTCAATCCTGCCTCCAAGAAAAAGAGGAGTACCACAGGAAACTTCAATTTAAAAGCAACAGAGCAAATTCACCTGGAACTAATTTCTAAATATAGTAAATAGAAGAAGGTTATTTGGAGTAGTTAGTGCAGATTTACAAAGAGGAAATCATGCTTAACCAGCCTGGTAGCCTTCTACAACAAAATTACTAGTTTAGCGAAAGAGGAAAGAGCAGTAGGTATTGTTTATCTTGACTTTGACAGGCTTTTGATGTTTCCCATAACAGTCTCATGGACAAACTGGGCTAGGGTAGGGTACAGTGAGGTGGATGGAAAACTGTCTGAACTGCCAGTCTGAAACTCTTGTGATCAGGAGCATAAAGCCAAGCTGGAGGCTAGTCACTAGTGGTATACCTCGAGAGTCAGTACTGGGTCGAGTCATGTCTGATGTCTTCATTAACGGCCTCTGCCCTTTATGGTGGGACAGAGTACACCCACAGAAGCTTTGCAGATAGCACAAAACGGGGAGGAGTGGTTGAGAGACCAGATGGTTATGTTGTACTCAGAGGGACCCTGACAGGCTGGAGAAGTGGGCTGACACGAACCTCATGAAGTGGAACAAAGTCCTGCACTTGCAGAGGACTTGGACTAGATGAACCCCAGAGGTCCTTTCCAGTTTCAAAAAATTTGTGATTCTGTGATTCATTTAGGCTTATTTTCTGAGTGAGCTAAATGCTCACTCAGAAAATATAAACACAGCATATAAACACGGCCACCATTTGTTTATTTATCTATCTGTCTATCTATTTATTTAGAATTTTCACTACAGTTAAAAGAGATTTGAGGAGTTTGTGAAGATGAATGTAACAGTTAAGAGTTCACATATAAAACAAGACTAAACTGGGCATTGGAGTGCAATACATAGAACTTTTTTTTTTAGCTTCAGACTGAGAGTAGTCCACATGATTTGCCACAGCCCTCCTACCATGGCTTCAGGACTTGGATACAATAATGTGCTAATACAGTCAGGATGCTTTTAGTCCAAGGATTCTTTATATGAACAAATTACTCTGCAATGAATTTCCACTCCTGGGACAAGCTCACATGTTACCAAGGCAGGATTTGTCTGTGCCAACAGCACATCACAATTAGGCTAAAATCTATTCTCCATTTGAATTGGTAAGACCTTTGTTATTAATTTCGGTGGGGTCAAGATGCTAATCATAACTTCACCAGGGCACACTACCACACATTAGAAGTGAAGATTTTTAAAACCATTCTTTCCCACTTCTTACCAAACGCATTCATCAATCTCCTCACATATCTCATCTCACCTTTTTATCACAGTCAAAAGTTCATGCTTTTTTTGCACACTATTATCTTTCTTTGAGAGAAGCCCTTTCCATTGCAATAAGTATCATCACTAGTTGGTAATTTCTTTCCTTAAAACTACTGGTGGCAAAAGATTATTTAAAACAGTTGATTGTAAAAAAAAGTCCCAAAAGAGACCAAACATCAGAATAAGATCAGTTTTATAATCTGGAATGTTGTCTTTTCTTTTAGAAAATAAAATGAGATCCTTAGATTCAAATTATAAATGGAGTAATTGGAATAATGTTGTTTAAAAGAAGTGAAAAGTCTCCATTAATGTGTTCATTGAAATAAAACTTTTTACTTTGATATATCTCAGTTTAACACTTTCCGTAGTTTAGGCTGCGGTTCTAGCCAGTCACATTTTAATTGCTGCAGAAAGTCACACAAATGGAAAGGAAAAGCAGGCATTTCTATATCTGAAATTAAAAAGAAAAAGAAGTGTAAAGCAAAATCTTGTAATCTACATATTAGCAGTGTCAGAGCTCCAAATTTTTGGCTTCACCAAAGAAACTGTTTCACAAATTTTAAAAGGAACATTTTCAGGAAAGCTCTAAAAAGGAATATCTTGTAGTATATAGACCTTTATAACCTTCATCGCCTAATCCACATCTTCATTTAAGTTTAGAGGTAATTACATTATCTCAGAATAGAGTACATTTGTATCTTAGGCATTGGAATGTACATATTAGGTCAGACCAAAGTTACGGTTGACATATTATCCTCTCTTCACCTGTAATTATTCTAAGGTGCCTATAAAAAGATTTTAAGAAAAGCGAAAGCAGATCATTATACTTCTCTTGTATAACCTCCCAGCTTTAAGCTGACTGATTTCTTGAGTCAGAACTGATATCTTTGTGCTTAACAGCTCTTGATATATTTGTCTTTCATGAATTCATCTAACTTACATCACTTCCATATCTACATCTGTCTTTAGGATCACAATGCCTTCATAAATATCTTGTCAAAATTTGTCAGTGTCATGGTGACCTTAAAAATTCAGTCACAACCGTTGGTGTCAAAAAACCACAACCGCATAAATATTTTATCAAAATCTCCTTATCATTCACTGTCAAAAACAGCATTATTACTTACCACATTCACATTCTAATCCGATAAATTAACATATGACAAAGACCTTTTTTTTTCTAATAGAATGAATTGAATTTGCTGTCATTAATTATACAACTTTCTTCTCTTTTTCTTAACTGTGTGTACTAAAGACATTTAAATTATAAAATCCTTGCAATTATTAATTTAAAGGAAATGAAAATGAAATTAAACCCTCAACATGGATAGTAATATACCTCCAGGTATGTGATAGGGTACCATTGTTCAGTCCCCATGAAGCTGTCTTTTCCAGGCTGAGCAAGCCCAGCTCCCTCAGCCTCTGCTCATGGGACAAGAGCTCCAGCATCAATCCATTGTGGTGGCCCTACACTGAACTCTGTCCTTTTAACTGGAGGATAATCCCTTCCCTTGGTCTGCTGGTTCTGCTCCTGTAACACCTCATTGATGCCAGGTGACTACCAGCTCTTGTTCAGATTACTGTCTCCCAGAGCCCCAGTGGGTTTTCTAAAGAGCTGCTCCCCTGTCAGTCAGGCCACAGCCTGTGTCTGTTACAAAGGGCTCTTTGTCCCCCAGGGACAGGGTTTTTGCATCTGACCTTTCTGAATTTAATGAGCTTCCCGCTAGACCATTACTCCAGCCTGTCTAGGTTCATCTGGATGGCAGCACTACCGTCCCCCATACCAGCTGCTTCATCCAATTTGGTGCCATCTGCAGGTTGGGTGAGAGTATGTTTCATCACCTCTTACACTGATAAAGATGTTAAGCAGAACAGTTCCCAGGATAGACCCCTGGACTGCTCCACATGTTACAGCCTCCAGGTAGATCATGACCAGTTAAACCACGACCCCCTGAGCCAAATCAGACAACTAGCTTTTACCCATCTAGCTGTTCAAACATCCAGACAGAAGTGTTCTAACTTGGAAACAAGAATATTGTGGGAGTCCGTGCTGAAAGCCTCGCAGAAATCAAGGTGAATGGCATCCCCAGCCTCCTCTCAATCGCATGTCCTGCCATGACTGTCCTTTTTTGAAGATGAGTGCAACAATTTGCCTTCTCCAGTCATCAAGGAACTCTCCTGATCTCCATAACCTTTCCAAGATGACAGAAAGCAGCCTTGCAAGAATCATTACTCGCAGCTTCCTTGTGCAGCATATGGATTGGTACGGGTCAAGGGATTGATCTTAATCCACTGCTGTGTATTCTCCTCCTTGAACCCTGCTTCTAAATACAGAGGTCTGAGAGACCTTGTTGGTGAAGACAGAGAAAAAGAAAGCAAGGAGTACATCAGGCTTGTCTGTGTCTGCTGTCACTGTGTCTGCTCTGAAGCTGCCTTGCTTTGCACCTCAAAATTTAAAAAGAATCTTGAAATCTGTTACGTCTGAGATGACCTTCTCTGAACTGCCTCATGTCAAATCATAGGTAGGTCATTCAGCCCATATATCAACTTATTTAAGAGCTGTTTGTAACACATAGGTTCATAGTAAAGCTCTAGGTTTTCGTCTGCAGTGTTAGATATTCCTGGTTTGTCTAGGACTGAAGTTTATTCAGACTTTACAAAAGTTACAGATTAACAACGAAATACAGCTTTTATTATGAGAGAATTAATCTTTTTTCATAGCAGACTTTTGTGAAGGCTTTAGTGTAATTTGTTGTCTAGTGAAAAACTTTTTGAGAAGAAATTAAGAATTCAGCCATATTCACTTGGTAATTAGTGTTTTGTAGCTATAAAATCTATTTTCTCATATGATTTCTTCGGGGTGCAATGCTGCAATAATTTTTTTCCACTTGTGTCAGCAGTTCCAGCACACAGCAGATTTCTTCAGTGCTACCTTGCTTATTAATTTCACAGTTTCAGGAGAGGTACTGTTTGCCCTGAAAAATAACAGTTAAAAATCTCTTTCAACATTGATCTAGCTTTGATACTGAAATGACTTGAAAGATGAAAAATATTTGCTTGATAGTTTCCCACTAGCCAGAGGAGACCGTATATGCTGACATGCACCATTATAACTTTCCCTTTTTATTTCTTTCATGTGTTAGCAGATGCTGGGTACTGAGTAATGTAAGAGCTTGTTCCAGAACCGGGACATCACTAAACACCACTATTTGCTATAAATTGCCATACTTTCCTGTTGCTTCCAGGCTCCTCTGTGCTATCCAGACTCAAATGACCTCAGGAATACCATTGTCTTTAGGTTATTCTCAGATAGTCAAGGTCTTGTGCTGTAGCTCAATAGAGCTAAGTAAATCAACCATTGAAGCCCACAGGATTACGTCTTTAAAGTAAAAGTTTCTGTAATCAGAAAAGTGCAGAACAATCTTAAGTGTGAAATCAGAACTTCATGGTGGATTTTGAGATTCGGCCCCTCAACTTTCAGCTTCATAGGTCTGACCGTGCTCTGCTGTGTAGAGTCTGTAGAGAGATGTGGGGGGCAAGGATATAAATTACAATTCTAGGCAAGACCTGTAGCTAAATGAACCCTCGTACTCATCATAAATGAGGATCATATCGGAATACCTCTGCACCGTAAGGGTTCACCAGAAGGGCTGACTTACAGTGAAGTCTCTGTACCAGCCTTTTGTATACCATTTAGAATTATTACCACCCCCTGTGGTACTGCTTTTGCAGCTCCCTGGAAGAAAATTCAGAAGATGATCTTCTGGAAGAAAATTGTCTATATAAGTTTTTGGACCTTCTAGAGGGCTAATGGAGCTCTACTTTTCCCTTTTACTAGAGTCATGCATTAAAGGCCCAGTATACTTCTTTAAAGATAGTTTAGAGGAATAAAAGCATTTACAGGTGCAGAGTACCAAGCTGTCTGTTCCATCTGAGCAAAGGGAAACCTGTCACCAAGAGGGAAGGAAGCAGAACTGGATCTAGGGTCGGATCAGTAAAAGTAGGTTAAAGTATGCAACTGGGCTAAACCTCCCCGTCTGTGTGGTTGGGCCTCCCAGTCTATTTGATAGTGAAGACTGATGGTGGTTTGGATAAACAAAAGGCTTTAAAATCTCAGGTTTAAGAAAACAAACAAGCAAAAAGCAGAGCCCAACTGAATCAAATGACAATAAGAAGAGGAAAAAAAAAAGAAATCCAGTGAGATATTACAACTAGTAGGATGGAAAAAATGGAGAGGCTTGTGAAGCAGTGTAAAGTATTCTGGAAGATTGTTCCTATAACTGAGCTTGTACTTTGGCATATTTGTCTAAAATCCAATCTAAGATTGTCTTTCCACAGTTCAAGCCCCATACTACTTTTTTCTTCTCTCTCTTTCTTGAAATGTCTTAGTACAAATTTCCTGGGAGAGTTATCACATCCTCTGTCAGATATTGTTTTGGCAGACTACTCTTGGTTTTCTTATGCTTTCTTCTTCAAAGGTTTTATATTCTAAAACCATTAACAATTTTTTCCCCCCATACAGCAATGCTGGTTCCTGATTCAATGTAATGTTTGACTTCAGGGCTGAAGTAGAGCAAGATAATTGTTTTCTGTACTTTATATTCAATTCTATTAAGACTAACCATTGTGGCAGTCTCTTTTCCTGTAATAGTTATACAACTAAGTCATACTCAGTCCTTAATCTGCTTTAATTTCCACTGGCTGAAACAATTGCAGCTATCTCATGAATCAATCGCATTTTGAAAAAGAAGTCACTGAACTTGTCTGTGTGTCATCACCTTAATGAAGAAAAAAGAAAAAAGAAAGATTATTATGAAACTTCTTCTTCAGGAAATGAGGAGCAACAGGCATTTTGATATTGCTGATCCATGACTTCATGGCTTTTAAGATATCTATATAAAGGCCCCTTCTGTCTCACTGTTACTTGTATTTGTAACTGAGCTCCTTCAGAGGCTGAATCTACCTCCTCTACCTTTGTTTCCCGTGTATACGCTTTTCCCAACAGCTGCTGGGGCAATAAAGAAGCATACAGCTGGAAATAACGCTAGAGCAAATCTCTGTCCGTAATGAGCACTTTTGCCATCTCAGAGACTAGTAGTCTTCCTTTCTGTAGCTCATGTCTGGAATAGCTTCCCTGTCTCTCTCCTTCACTGAATGCTTTTGTCGTGTCAGCTTGTGGTAGAGATGCATTCTGGACATGTGACGTGCCAGGATCCTAATCCACTTGTCTTTCCAACCTTCACAAATACCTTTATTTCACTTAATTGCCCTAGCTAGAATGTGTATTCCTTGCCGCTATAATTTATTTTCCACGCTTAGAGATCAATGTCTGGGGCAGGGATCACCCCACAACTAATTTAATTTTGATTATCAGAGTAGCACCAGTTTGGGTGTGATACAGCAACAAAGCAATCCACGAGAAGGAATGAGGAAATTTCAGAAAAATCTTGAAGCATAGCCATTCCTGAAGATTTCATAATGTGCTGCAATAGATCAATGTATTATTAATGCTTTCAGCCTGTTGCTAACTTTGGGTGCATAGCCACAACTACTGATTGTCGGTAGGACATGGGAAGTTTTCTTCATCGTTCCTTACTCACTCAAGGCATGGAGTGTCTGCCTCTGCCCAACCTTCCTACCTTCCTGAGTGGCATAACTATGTTCAGCTCAGCGTGAGACACTACTGTGTTTAATTCTAATTTAGCCACACATAAGAAAGGAAGAGTCCTACCCTATTTCTCCACATGGAAAATATAGTTTATTATTAACTATAAACTCCAGCATCCTCTTTAGGAAAGTAATACTACTTTTAGAAAAGTAATACTACTTTTAGTAAAGTAATACTTGTAATGCTACAAATCTCTTGAATTACAGTTAACAGCAACATGAAGAGAAAGAGGAAGTAAGTTTGGTTCAGGAATCCATGTAATCACTAATTGGATTTCACGTGTAAAGACAGCACTTTAAATCCACAAAGTTAATTAGCTGTTATATGACTCCATAATGTTCTGTGTGTTTATTAGACCCATAAACAAGTCTCCTCATTAGAAACTGATGTGTGCTGAAATTGTTGCATCACAGAAGCAGCTCACACTAGAAAAATGAGGGCCTGAGTCACAGGTACAGCTAATCTAAGTATGCAGGCAAAGTCTCGTGTAACACACCATGGTTAAAAAAAATAAATAAAAAACACAAACCAAAAATGGAATATTTATGCTCTTAGTTGTTAATTGGTCCTATTTTGAGTGCAAATTCATATCCTGTTTTAAATGAAACTCAAATTATTTTCCATTTATGAGTGTGTCTCAATCATATTTCTTGCTCTGCTCTGAAATATTGATTAAATGGCTATATCCTGCAGTGTCTGGCTACGCACTCCTCCCTATGTCGAGATTATTACAGTTTAGTCATCCTCCTAAATGCATTCTTATAGGACTGGGCCACTAACGAAACGCACTATAGCTGTTCTTTTCCTTGAATTTTACAGTGGGTAACCGCCTGATAAACATCAGACATAACTGTGGTAGCAGAGATGAGAACCAGGACTCCATTTTGCCAGCTGAACACCCAAGCTAGAGAATTATACAGCAGCTGATGTTCTTTCCTTTTGGTCCATGAATCACACATTCCTTTCTAAACATGACACCAATTTGAATGACACCTTATTTGAAAAAGAAGGCTACACGGCGTTTTCTATTATACAGTGCTAGGATGCTCTCTTCCCCTCAGGATATGTGTTGACCATGAGGGTAAAAAGAACTTGGAATCCAAGTCTCTGAGTCCTTGAGAAAAGCTGCATCCACCTGGTAATTATAAAAAGGAAGGAGGCAGGAAGAAGGCAGTGAAAAAATTTATTCTGGGTATGTTTTAGAAGGAAACCACTAGCCTTGATTAGTCCTTTGGTAATACACTTACTAGAAAATTTGTCAGTTTCTTTACAAAGTTATTAGTGTGACATAGATGTAGGATATCATTTCAGCTCTGAAAAACAGTGAGAAGGGTTGCTACCTCCCGTGCTTTGTTTGGAGTTTATAATCATCCAAGCCGTTTATTAGATATATGTGCACTATATTACTCAAAACCAAGCACATTTATTTTAACAATAGTCTTAGACATCTTATGTGCAACTGGCAATTGACAGTAAAGAAAACACGAGGAAGCTCTAAGAATAAAGTTCTAGTGTCTGGATATATCATTCTTTCACAGCTGCAGAGCAATGTGAAAGATTCTTAACACAAGCCTAAGTGAGCACAGCAAAAGTGGCCCAATTTTTTAAACAGAACTCTAATACTCAAAATTCACATATTTCATGGCTTCACATGCACCAGGTGTTCCTTGTGCTACTGAAACAGCTCAAAGAGCACTTACATTTACTTCCGACAGGCAGCTGAATGTAATTTTATATTTTTCCTTTAATGAAACAAGTGTGTCCCTCCCACAGCGTGAGAGAATCTTTAGTGGCACAAAGCTATCTTAACATCACTTTTTCTTCCCTATCAAAGGAAGTGTATCCCAAAGTCAGGCAGCACAATCAAGGGCTGAGCCAACACCAATTGACCTTCCCAGGCAGGAAATATCCTTGCACATTGTAATTCAAACATCCTTGATTCAAAGCTGAGAGTAGAGGGAAAGTCTGCTATCACATTGCAGCTTGTTTTGAAGATTATAACTGAGTACGGATGCTTCCTTTTGCCATGGCTGCTGTAAGGGGTCAGGTTAAGATATCTAAGGAAATCTAGAATCTGTATTCCTGTATTTCCACTGATAGCAAACACAGGAAGAAAGCAAAGAAATAAACATTACAATCGCAGCTGTGAAAATACTGTGGTTTTGAACATGATATATGGGATGTCACTGATTCACTATTATTAGACTGAAAGATCTGTTTGCTGTAGTGGCTGTATGCTTCAGGTTGAAATGCAATTGATTTTTGTACCTGACTGATGTTACATGTGATGTTCTTTTTTTGTTTTCCTGCAGACAAGGAATATCTGCTGACAGCACTTACTATAATTATACAGTCTTTAAAAATGTCATACTCTGCACATGCTAACCCTGACTGTAAGATATTCCTAGCTTTGTGCTCAGGAGTCTTGAATCATAAATTATTGGCGAAAGTGTGTGTCAACTTCTTTATTTAATAGGCATGTCTGGACACGAAAGTATACAACTCACAAATTACTTGAGACAGCAGTTACTAGAAGTGTGTTCTCCTTCTTGTCTACAGTTTTGTGCCATAGCAAATATGAATAGTGATGGATAGATAATAAAATGAAAAGGTATAAAGATATCATGTTGAATTTTAGAAAGCAAAACTGTCACTCTCACATGTGAAAAATTCCTTGCAGCTTCCTTTAGTGTTTCTTGTTAAAGAAAATTCAGATGAGAATAAGTGTTTTTTTCTTTCTCAAATGATATTTGTGTGTGTACACAACTAAATATAAGCATGTTTCATATGAATGCATATATATCAATAGATAAGCATCAGAAATAAAGCACACATACGCACACATATTCACAGTCTTCCTATAAGTTATTATTATTGTATCTGAACTGCTGCTTCTACTTTTTGTATCTTTCTTATCAAAACACAATGTGGTGCACAGATATCCTTCAGCATCGGTAAGCAACACAAAATTTCATCCTAGTAGCAGTGCTGTGCTTGCTTGGCCACCAATAAGAAAAAAAAAGCTGCCTCTTTTAGCATGAAAGGCTGTTTCCCTAACACACTTGAAAGAGCAGGTCTCTTCGCGACAATTGCAGTTCAGATTAATTAGGCAAAATTGTCACTGAGTCCAGAACAAGCATCAGGCATCATTTGTGTAGAATCAGGATATTTAAAGGGATGCTCACTGTGATTATTTCTTCACTCCTAACAGGTTCAAGCACTGCTTTCTTACTCATGTCTAGATTAAATAAAAGTGTGATCCAAATAAGATAACAGGATCAGAGAAGTGTAAAGAAATTCAAATTTTTGAGCAGTATGATGTATTTCAAAGGTCCTGGATAACTACATTTGACAAATGCCTGCAGCCTTTTTATCTGCCCTTTCTTCAATACTTGCCACTTCTGTTTTTTTTCCTCTTTTACTGTTTCAAGATGTGACATTTCCTTTGGTCATTTTTCATGCATTTTCAAGTATTAGTTTGGGTTCAAAATTATAAACCTAGTAGCTGTCAGATAAAATAATTAACCTTCATATTAGAAAAGGACCTTTGTAGTATTTCCAAAATAACTGTTTCTACAGAATGTGTCATGTAGTACATCACTGTGTCAGATAATAGTTTAATTGACACTTGTTTGATACCTAAATGGCAGATCTGCCCAAATTTTTATTGCACTGCTGTTTATTACTCGCCAGCTATTTATAGATATAATATGCTTATTTAGAGTATTTTCTGTCTGTTTTCTATATTTATGCACTGTGAATATGCAGTAGGTATAAAAGTCCAACTGACACAGACAAGAAAAACATACCTTTTTAAGAGGAGAGGAAAATCACAAGTAAAAAGCCCTTGACGCAATGATAAAGAGAAGACCACATCTATGCATATGAGGAAGACAAAGCCTGGCAATCCCTACACCCACGGTCTAGATCAGGTATTTCTTTACTTCATTTCAGAAGCAATATAATCCCTACTTAAGCGTCATTGGCCTGGGCTTCCTCAGAAGTTTATAGATTTTTGTGACTTGTAGATTGGTGTCAGTTCCTGGGAGGCTGATTTAGAAACAAGACAAAAGAAACATTACTATCTGAGTCCTTTCAGAGACGTATCCTCAGTCAACCAAATGCTTTCCATGTCTTATAGCACTTAACTACTTAGGTACACTAGTGGAACCCCAAACTTTGAACTTGCTGTCTTGGTAATCATAGAATCATAGAATGCTTTGGGTTGGAAGGGACCTTAAAGGTCATTGAGTTCTAACCCTCCTGCCATGGGCAGGGACACCCTCCACTAGACCAGGTTGCTCAAAGCCTCATCCAGCCTGGCCTTGAACACCTCCAGGGATGGGGCATCAACAACTTCCCTGGGCAACCTGTTCCAGTGTCTCACCACCCTCATAGTAAAAAATGTCTTCATAATATCTAATCTAAATCTGCCCTCTTTCAGCTTAGAACCACTGCCCTCCATCCTATCACTACATCCCCCAATAAAGAGTCCCTCTCCATCTCTCCTGTAGGCCCCCTTGGAGTACTAGAAGGCTGCTATAAGGTCTCCCTGGAGCCTTCTCTTCTCCAGGCTAAGCAAGGCCAACTCTCTCAGCTTGTCCTCACAGGGAAGGTGCTCTTCTGGACTCTCTCCAATAGGTCCAGGTCTTTTTTATGTTGGGGGCCCCAAACCTGGACACAGTACTCCAGGTGGAGTCTCATGAGAGCAGAGTAAAGGGGCAGAATCATCTCCCTAGACCTGCTGGCCACACTTCTTTTCATGCAGCCTAAGATATGGTTGGTTTTCCGGGCTACAAGCACACATTGCTGGGTCATGCTAAGCTTCTTATGTACCAGCATCCCCAAGTCGTTCTCCTCAGGGCTGCTCTCAATCCATTCTCTGCCCAGCTTGTATTTGTGTTTGGGGTTTCCTCAACCCATGTGCAGGACCTTGCACTCGACCCTGTTGAGCTTATTGAGGTTTTCACAGGCCCGCTTCTCAAGCCTGTCAAGGTCCCTCTGGATGGCATCCCTTCCCTCCAGCATGTCCACCACACCACACAGCTTGGTGTCATCAGCAAACTTGCTGAGGGTGCACTCCATCCCACTGTCCATGTCTCCCACAAAGATACTGAATAACACTGATCCCAATACTGACCCCTGAGGAATACCACTCATTTTATCATTTTATCAAAGCATGCACATTCAATTTTCTTGGGAAATATTTCATTCTTCTTCCAGCTCAAGGTTTGGTTGGTTTTTTTGAAATGTCAGTATTTCGTATGAAATAGAAATGTTGACTCTTGCTTGTCTTTCTAAATTGACTCGCAAACTGTGGAAGCAGAAGAGGATGGATGAGCATTCTTATTCTGAATGAGATAGAAATATTCCCAATACAATTAAAATTATTTTAAAAATGCAAATAATAGCTACATTAGCATAGTCTGAATCTTAGCATCTCTCTCTGCATACTTGTAAGTAAATAAGACTAGAACTTTAGTTAAAAAGTATTTTCTTTTCAACAGAGGGACTATTAATTGAATTATCTCCAGGAAAATAAGAGCCTATCAGATGTAAAAAATAACCATAAAGGTCACTGAATTAAAGCATTTAGAGAGTAGAATAGGTGCTTGGAAAGTTTATGTCCTTAGCAGACAAAACAAATAAGGTAACAACAACGAGGACATTCAGAGATTGCCTTGTGTGACGATGGGAGGAAAAGGTAAGATCTGTGAACTTCACTGAAAATATTGCCGTGATAACACCAAGTGGTCAGCGCTTTGTGTTGTAAACAGATGGCCACACACACTGTATAATTAACATAGTTGACATAAGGAGTGGTTCTCCTTATTTTTAAATGAGAACATTTTTTACACAATCACGATCATTAAATAACAACAGGACCATTGGTTAAGGGTGTTCTGAACATTTACGCAAGCATATAATCTAGGAGAACAGTGCAGCCTGCTCTGTTTATTTCAATAGATGCTTTTGTAGAGATAGTGACATGTCTTTGTTCCTTTCTAGTTCTTGAAATATCTTCCTTCTTGATGGTATCTCAAGAGAAAGGAGACTCTGTGTTCAAAAATGACAGACATAGCAAAGGGCTTTTCCTTCCCTTCATATTACTAGGCAATAACATTCTCTTTTACTTCATCACGAACACAGCCCTTCCAGTGCTCATTAGAGTGAAATTAGATAGAAGTAAGGTGCAAGCATTTTAATTCAGATCATGGAAACTAGGATTTTTATTTTGTGTAGCTAGCTAGTCGTTATCTTCAGGTTGTTTTACGAGAAGGCTTTTTCTCACACTTAGAGCTATGCAAAATCATTGCATGCAAAGTAAGAAATGTTAGAATCTTCTTGAAATATTATTACAATGTTTTTTCATACTCAAGTATGCTGAAATAAAATACTCATGTGCCCTTGGTATCTCAAGGCAGTAGGGAAACAAGACCTTTGGATTTGTTCAGACCACTTAGGAACCTGCTGCAACGAAATGAAAAGGAAAAAAAAGGGACATTTTTATTCTCACAGGGAGCGAAAAGAGCATTTCTTTGTATTGTGCCTCGGTCAAGAATACTGCATCCAGCTGAGCCTAATCAAACAGAGAGAAATATGTGGCAGTGTTTGTGTCCAGAATACACACATACTCCAAGACAGGATGAGACATAATGCCTGCTGTCAGGATTTCTCTCCTCTGCAGTGTATTATTTTTTAAAACCCGTTTTATCACATGAAGATTTTCTTTGTGATTTTATTTTTTTCTTTTTTAACTGAATGCACCTAGTCATGTTTTAGACATCCATTAAACAAGTAAGCCTTGCTTTCTGTCTCTGGGATGAAGCACAAGGATGACAGCCAGGAGACAGTTATTTCTTTTCCCTGTCTCTGGACTCAACTGAGTGTGTTACCTTGGAGAATTCACCTTCTTTCTCTTGGCCTCAGTTTCTAACATCAAAAACTGAAAAACCACTGAAACCACAACACCATTATTGGCAGGTATTTATGTGAGATACTGAAAAGAACATGAAAACGTGACTAAGTTATGCCACCGCCTCCTTCAGTTTCCAGTGATGTGCAATGCTCAGTAACAGGAGATTGCGAAGCCTATTTGGACAAGATGGAATTCTGTTTCTAATACTCCTCAGTTGTTTTCCTTGATTCCGTGTATTCACCCGCTCCATGCTTGAACCTGTGCAAGGTTTTAGTATCAACGATGTCCTGTGCCAATCACAAACAGTGAATGAAGAAATTGTTTAAATGTTACCTTCTCTTTTTGGATGTTCATTAGTTCTTATGATAGTCACCTCGCATGTGTTTTTTTCATGACATGCATGACTTTATGTATCTTTATATATCTTTATATAACCCACTCCCTTCTTAGCTGGGCTGGAAAACTGTAGTCTATTCAACAGTTCCTTCTACAGTTTGATATTTTTGAACATTTTTGTCACACATCTCCAGACCTTTTCCAGTTCTACTCTAATGACTTCACCAGTAAGAACTGTACACAATGTTTGGATGTACATATATAATGGATTTCTACAAAAAGGGCATAATGGATTTTTCTATTTTGTTTTCCATTTCTTTCATAATTCTTAAAATTACGTTTGTTTTCCTGACTGTTGTTGCACTAACCTGACATTTTCTTAGAGCTCTCTGTTATGAATCAGAGATTTCATTTCTCAGTAGTGACTGTCAGCGGTCAACGCATCACTGTATACACAAAGATTTGTCATTGTTTTTCACTAGTCATGTTCAAGTTCCAGTTGTGTCTGATCTGTAATCTTTTAAAAAAATCCCAAGATTCTTCTATGTTCGGTGACTTTCCTAATTCTGATGTGGGTTTGATTGTACTCATTATCCCCCAGTGATTTCTCTTGAAGCTGTTCCACTCTGTATAAACAATTTACCGAGGGAAAGATTTAAATGTTCACGGTAGTCCCTCCATGCTACCCCGGGAATGGCTAATTATTTGTACAAAATGAAACAGTTCGAAAGGAAACAAGACAGAGTGAAAGGAGTTTAACTTTCATAGGATTCCTCTGTATTCAAGAGAAAGAAATTTGTAGAAAGGACTACCTGGGTGCCCTAAATTTGTCTCTACTGGCTATTACGGACACTTTGCCTCCTTTATGAACATCCTCTTGACTCAGCTCAGTGAACAGAGCATTCATCCGAGCATTTACAGAGGTAACATAGGGATTCCAACAAGAGTATCCACCATCCAAGGTAAATTCCCTGGCTACTGGGAAAGTCACTCTTCTAAGGAAACTCTTCTTCTTTCTTTGCTTTGGACAATACACTCTTTACTGAATCCAATAAACTTTTCCTAATGAAAGTTATGGGATATGAAATTAAGATGTACTACCACAAAAACGAAAGTGCTGAATAGGAAGAAAGTAAATGAGCAGATGAAAAATAACTCCCCTGGAGTTAAAAGGGAAATGAATCAGATATCATAACTAAGAAAAGTGAAAGAGTTAATATAAAACAAGCCCAGTATTCTATCTGAATTTTTAAGATTACTTACAGTCACCAATGTGGCAAACTCAACCTTAAACCTGAATTTCCAATTTTCATTTCTATGTTTTAGGTGGGATTCACAGTGAAGACTTTGTAGTAAATGCAGCCATGGCCTGGGACATCGGGCACCTCCCTGGGCCCCAGGCTGGGCTTTTGGCCCACAGGTGGTTGGGGCTCAGTGGGGCCCATGACCAGGCACATGGCTGCAGGGCAGCAGGAGCTGGAGCTCTTGCACAGGACCAAGGTGAGAGCCTCAACTGAAAGCACCTTCCCAGGACAGGGTTCAGCCCCATGGCACCTGGGATCCTCTCCCCAGGGTCACTGCTAGGAAGGGGCCACACTTGGCTGCATGGGCTCTGAGATGGCCCAGAGCCCTGACAGCCAAATCTCTGGGAGCCCCTGCTGATGCTCTCATGGCCCTTGCAAAAACTTCTACTCAGAAATGTCCTAGGCAATTAGCAGAGGTTGTTGTCATTATGTTTGGTGTGGCCTGTAATGTATACAAAATATTCTGAGATTATCCACAAGGTGAAGCTCATTAAATGTTACGGACAAGGACTAACTAATTTCTAATGAGTCATGGAGCATTGGCACGGTTTAGGCATAGATCTTTTTAAAACTGCCCAAACTGAAGCCTGTCTTGACAGCCTCATGAACAGAACTTCATGTGTGAAGGAAATGCTGATGTTGAAAATGTAAAGGATGGAATATTTTGTTTAGTTTGGAATGCAGCAGTAGATGAGACAGAATGGGAATAGCGTCATAACTGAGAAATGAAGTACTTGAACTACACTTCAGTCATTTGAGGCACTTCATTTGTTTTCTGGACCACAGTTCTTTGGATCCTGACAAAAAAGCTGAGCTACATTTAGTCTTATAAGCAACATGCTCTCTCTGAGCTCTGTCTCTTTCTACAATAGTATTTACATATTTTGTGTAGTTTCTGAATAAAACCCCAGATTAATGCTGGGAATAGGCGTCCTTCCCCTGAAAACTTGTTCATGGAGTTTTGTTTCTTTGCTTGATTTCTGACATCAGCAAAGTTGGATTCTCTGGTGACAGCTTTCATGAGCTTGAGAAAGAATTGTAGGTGAACTGCACAGCAGCTGGTGTTTGCTGACAGCAAAAAGAGCTGTCAGGCTGAGTAGTTTGATGTCCTGGAGAGGTCCATGCCTCTTTTATTATGGGCACTCTCCTCCTCTCATGACTGTATACTAAAAAAGAAACTGGTTGCAATTGCTTTTCATAATGGGCCCAGTCACATCAACTTAGATGGAATCTACCTTGCCCAACTTCATAAGGTTTTTTCACAGTTAAGACAGAGTAATCAAGAGCCTGCAGTGGAGCTGGATACTGGGATTGATTTAAGAACCCTTAATACTAGAACTTTTATCCTGTTTGATTATCTCACGCACTCATTCACCTGTTCTACAAAGTGTTATGTTCACTAGTTCTCAATTTCCCTTCCCTACAGTAAGGTCCCTGCTGCCCTGGAAGATGGGTAGAAAGTTGTGTCAGTTTGTGCTGCACAGCTGCTTGTAGCCTCAGCCAAAGTCCCTGGGCATCCCCCAGCATTCACCTCTACTGAGCTCTTTGATCTGCAGGATCATCACTCACTTCCAGAATCTTTCCTCCAGCCAGGACACTCACCCCCTTCTTTGCAGATGCTCTTTCCACTTCTCAGGAGTCTTTCTGTTGAACACTAGCTTTCCTCCCAGAAACCCAAACCCTGGGCTTTCCCACCTAGATATCTTATGTGCTCAGGTTTAGCTTTCTAATTGGTGGTTCTCTCTCATGTCTCTCTGTTACTTTTAGGATTCAGGATATGTCCCTTCTCTTCAGTCCAAACTTTATCAGAACTTATGAATGGTCCATACGGGTTGAGGCTAGCAAGTAGCAAGTTTCTGCTTGAAAATGCAAAAACTCAATTTCAGACGTTCGCCCATACACACTCATGCACACACCCAATTGTCTGCTGCCTGTCAGCATTTACAGTTTAAGCTATTTTTATCACCTACAACAGGTTTCGACAGCTGCATCTATACTAATCATGGCAGAGTGCCTTCAAAGGCAGTAGAGAGGAAAAGGCATTTTTAGCATGTCTCATCTGCTTTAAAAGTGCCATTTGAAGGTGTCATGGACTGAGCCATTGAAATGCCAGTTGTCTTCGTCTGCAAAATAAAGGAAACACTGGGGGCTGACCTCCAGCTCACTTGATCAGGTGGCTCCAAATTTTCACAGCTGACTACAATTTAAAGATGTAAATATTATTCTACCTAGTTTTTGGAGCCAAAGGTTTGGGGTTTGAGCAAGTCAGACCAGGTCTGAACACAGTGTAGCATTGCAGGTGGCAAGAGAATGCCCAGGTAAAGATGGGAGCTTCCTACATGGCTTAGGTTTCTTTGCAGTCAGGAAATGTCCGAGAGAGATTGTTCTGGATCTCAGTTTCACATTTGAGCATATAAGATATTTATTTAATTGCTCTTGGTCCTTAAATCACTTTTCAGAACTGGTTTACCTGTTGGTTTTGAGGCTTTTTTATTTTTTCTCTGCTGTTCTATTTCTAGTTCATTAACAGGAAAAAAATGATAAGAGAATCAAAAGAAGAAACAAACCCACCTTTCCTGTTCTCTTTACTTAGGCCCTGAACTCATGACCCTGACTCATAACTATCTTAAGTTAGAGAATTTTTTTTCTAAACTTTCACACGAATACAGACTGAATAATTTGTGTTATATTTTAAATATGCAATGCAACATAATAAACTGGAGAGTTAAAAAAAATCCTTTTAGCACAATAGGCTTATTCAAATAATTATGTCTATGTCTTTGGTAGGTATTTTTATGTATAGAGAGATAAGGAGACACACACTCCAGCACAGGTAATTTGTTATTCCTGTTGACATTCATATCAGACATTAAAGCAGCTTATAATCACACTGAACTTTTCTGTTGGCTTTAGGGAATGGCATATGTACAGGACTGCTCAAATGTCTGTTTATTTAAAATTCAAGGTGCATTTTCTAATTATTACCAGAGGTATTGTAATCTTAATAGGTCATAATAGGTCATATATGTCATACTGGTTTATATGTACCCAGGAATCTCATTACAGTACATAGAAATGAGATTAATGAGATTTTATTTTATATGTCAGATTGACAAAAGGTAAAATTGTTTATATCTATGACTTAAAAGTTACAACATGTCTCACATGGAAGCCCTACCTGAGCCTGTTAGTATAAGGGGCAGAGGTCTTGAATAGTAATCACTAGGGAATAGCTTAGTATTCTCTTTTCCTGTGCCTAGCATATGTAGTAAACAAACTTCAGTACATTCAAACAGGGATTTTGTACCTGTGATTCCATTTTCTGACTGTCTTTTGGACAGTATGGCTTTAGAAAACATGAAACAACAGGAAAAAGACTAAAAATGATAATTACTCTAATTGTTGCAAAATTATCATTTGGGAAGGAGGAATGAGAAAGCAGTGTCATGCAATTTTTGTACTACAAAAATGTATTCATTTGTATGCTTTACTAGCATACGACACAGTTGCTCTTTCTGTACAAATATTGAAACTCATTTACTGGAAGCAATGGAAGGGTCTAGCTCTCAGGTTAGTACTGCTGGGGCAAAATGTGTACTCCAAGAGAGCTGAAGGGGGTCATGGGGAATGACAATACTTTCTCCCCTAGGACTTTTTCACATGCTTACTGTGTATACATTTGTGAGCCTGGAAGATGGAATATTTGTGAATTTTGGAGCAGATGTTCCTGACGCAGTGTGACATGTACCAGGGCTATGGCTTCAGCTTTCTTCTTCCTTGGTCTTTTTTGTGCAAATGGTCCCTGTTCCAAGGAAGGGAAGCCATGGCATTTGCGGTGGGTAGTAGGGAGTTCCTGAGAAGAGAGCACAAGAACTGCAGTTTTTTAAAAGTTTGTAATCTGGTTATATAAAAACAGATTTTATGTGCCTGGCAAAATACACGTTACTTTGCAAAGATGACCTCTTTGTCAAATTGTCCTGGCACCACCTCAAAGATAGGACTGTTCAAAGAAAATATTTTAACATGGGTAACACCACATTTCTCTGGGTTTTATTGTTAAAGTACTTATCATGTTGGCTAAAGTGTTTCAAAAATATACTTTGACTCTAGGTCCGTAGACCATTTGTGTGCACATTAAAAAACTCTACACAACAGGGAAAACTTTATTTTGCCATTTTGCAGAATCTTAGAAGAGATAAGCCATGTTAGGTCATCCAGAAAATATTTCTTCCAAAGTAAGAACTCTTCCACTAAGCTTTCCAACTCTAACTGTACTCTACATCCACTCCTGTTTTAAATATTTCAAGGTACATTTTTTACTTATACTCTAATCTGTTTCACATTTCCACCTCAGCTTGTTACGGCAGTGTTCAGTGAAGAGAAATCTCACAAAGATCTAAAATAATTAGTTCTTTCATGGGAGAGAATAGATCAAAATTTCCCTAATTGAATATTGGGTATATTGGCTTAGTGAAGAGAGTATATTTTAAATTTAATTTTTAAAAGAAAATTTTTTCAAACCAAATTTTTAGTGTTTATTTTTAAGAAGTATGTTTAATAAAAACCTTGTGTGATTTTTGAGGTATTGGATATGTGTCTGTTCATGCTACTGTTTCTTTATGAGAAGCATCTAAAACCCGAATAATTATTTGTGGTACTAGATATGTAATTTTATTCTCAAAGATGAAAACCCTAGATAATCTACTCTATCATCCAATGAAAAAGGCACTAAAGTAAAAATGAAGAGAAATGGATAGCAAAAGGCAAAAATTGTAGAAAGAATATATGGAAATGCCTCTAGGGAAACTTTTTAAATATTTTGGCTTACTGTTTAAAAAATGAAAACTGTTCTGAAATTCATTTACTGATAACTGTTTTACTCCCCCATACTTTGTTACAGATATAAGTGCAGAGTCTGCTTATTACAAGACTTCAGCTGTCCTAGGACGTTCAGCATTCCTGACCTAGATATCTACACATTTTCTTTCTTTTTCCTTTAACTGTGCAATATGGTTTGGTTGAGTAGTAGCTTGTACTCACTATGCACTTAAAAAAGCAAAAAATTCATTTTGCAAATGTAAACACTTTTATTATCCCTTTATAGTTATTAATCTGTGTCCCCAGCTGTGCCCGTGTACCTGGCTTCAGTTCAGCACAAGTAGTCAAAACTGTGCTTGTGCACATGAGAGTAGATTTTGGCCCCAAGAAATGAGACTGAAACAAGCAACTGTGTCTTTGTAACTACAATGGCTTTTGCCTGCTGCTAATGTACTTTATCTACCACTATAGACACAATCTACCATTGCCTCAATGGCTGTCTTCCTCTGATTTTTGAAGTTACATCATCAATCTGAGTCTGTGCTTCCAGTCCTCCCTGAAAACTCTGCAATGTTGCCATCTTAAAGCTGGAAATTCACCCACTTTTATATCCATTTTATTCTCTATATTCATGTTATTAATATGAATTTGTATTATGAATGTGAAATCATTTCCAATGACCCCAGTTAGAATACTCTGCCCTGATTTAACTTTACTCTGTGTCACTGTAGAAAAAAGCTATTCTTTTCCTAAAAAATTCAGTTTGAAATACTCTTCCTGTGTCGTTAGGATTTGTTCCTTTTAACAGGGCAAGGCAATATTTTGCAGTTATTGCCCAAAAGTTTGTTAAAAATTTGAAACTATTCTGTGGACAAATATGCTGAAACACTACACTAGTCTATTAGGAAAAGGCTATCAGATATTTGCTGAAATGTTGGTCTGATATTCTGGCTCTATAGCACTGTTCCTGGGTTAAGAAGATGGCCATAAAACTGGCATTTTCTTCGTTTCCTCTATGACTTCAGGATAAATTATTGTGAGTATTCCCATTTCATCTAGCTCGGCACCTGGGAATATCTTTTTTATATTTTTGTTCACTTTCATTGCATACAGGAAGTAGTTC
Source organism: Pterocles orientalis (assembly GCA_011057875.1). Taxonomy (NCBI): domain Eukaryota; kingdom Metazoa; phylum Chordata; class Aves; order Pterocliformes; family Pteroclidae; genus Pterocles; species Pterocles orientalis. The sequence continues at coordinate 395,002 of WKFP01014849.1, read as the reverse complement.
TAAAGTTAGTTCATGTTTCTGTTATCTCAAAAATGAACATTTGCTATTGGGAAGAACAAATTTTATTCAAGTTATACATCAAAGTGTTACGGGAGCTGTGGTCCTTTATGCTAAGTATTAGCCAGAAAATTTTAAGACATTACTGTTGGTCATATGTATGATTTCCTGATAGGGTTTATGATATACATGGCTGAATACTGGGTTCGTAAATACTTTTAAAATACTAATTTCATCTGCAAATCCAATACGATAGAGGACCTAGCTGCCTGAAGTGTTTTAAGTTTATGAAATATGTTAAAGGGATATACTTCATACCTACCAAAATAATTGTAAAAGACTTGCATTTTCCCCATTTTTCTATTAGATTAGAGGTAGAAAAGCCTGCCACAAGAATCATGAGTCACTTTACTCTTAATTTATGTCTCATGCAGAATACAGTGGTGAACCTGACTATGTAGTTTTAAGTCTGCCACAAGGCTGTTTGCTAAACAGAGCATAAAATTTTAAAAAATCATTTTTATTTTAAAATTGCTTTATAGCAAGACTTTCTATTAGTATTTATTGGGCAGAGACAGCTATTTTCAAAATAGTCATCTATGTTCAAAGTATTACATTCAGTAAGTTTCTTACAGAAGACCTCTATGGGACCTTAGATCGCATTGACCACTGTCAGACTACCTCTCATACACACCTTCATCAGGTAATTATTTAAAATTATTTGGTATAGTTTTGTTTCTTTCATTCTGATAAGTTCTCATCAAATATTGCTGAATGACTAGATCGAATGGTTTAGGTCTGTTCCCAGTGAAAAGAACCACAATGCTGATCTGATCAACACTTTGAATGGATCACTGAGAGAGCTGCCAGAAACACTTGACCTTATGAATCATGTGTGGACAACTAATTTATTCAGCTTATTCACATCAGCCGAGTTAATAAAGAATCAGGTAATCAAAATAGTGCCTTAATAAGATCTGCAACAGAACTGTTTAGAACATGTATATTTTGCTCTTGAGGAAACAGAAAAGATCATTTAACCTGTCAGAGATACAGAGAAGCAAGCCAACAAGTTCTTATGAGGCAAATGCAAGTGTAAAGCTCACATGCAAGGCCGGAATGGAGAGGATTTCTAAACTGAACCAAGCTCTTCCTGGATATACACTGATGTATAGCTGTCTCTTCATGTCCCTACATTATGTTCGCTGGTAGTTCTAAACCTACATTTAATTTGAGAGGAGCCAATATGGGTATCTCACCATATGCTATGTAAAACAGGTTAATGATAGGAGGAATTGTACACACTTGGTGCACGTAATTGTATCATACAAGATCAGACCCAAAGTATCCACATCAGTAAATAAAGGACTCGTCTTGCTTGCTTTAACGGCTCTACAAGGCTGTAAGGACAATCTGAGCTCAGCCTGCGAAAGCTTTCTGCTTTGACAGTGCCTAATACCAGCTCTCACTTAGAAAGGTGTGGCAGACTACTCTGTCTGACACTGGCCTCATTATATTGGCACTATTGCATAGAGGCAGATGAGAGACACAAGGCTTTTGTAAGTATGCGCCAGGGTCTGTCTAACAGAGATCTTGTTATTTCTCTATTTTGTTATCAAACACCATCTGAGAGTGGCTTCTGTTTGCACAGAATGGAATGGGCAAAATTTAGACTCATTTGTGGTCCTGGGACTTTGTAAAAAGTAAATACAGAATCAAAGAGGTGTTCTATCCAGTCCGGTAGATCATAGGAGCACAGAGCAGAGCAGTCACTACAGAAAACAGTGATGGAGCCTTTGCAACAAGTAATTACATTGTCAAGTTCCTCTTCATAAATCATAAGCTTTAAAGCTTTTGGAAGTCTTGACTATACGGGATTTGCAGCTGTTGTTCTGGATGGAATTCTTAGTAAAATACGTTACTCTAGACAAAAACCATTGCATTCAGATATGGTTTTCCTCTCTGTTTCTCCATTATTGTTAGATGTACTTTCAAATTATATGTGTATGGTCTTTAACTGCATCTGGTATTTCCTTCCATGAAGACACAGTCATTAGATCTCTCTTCCCTCTTTTTCTGTCTGTCTCCCCCAGACAATTTCTTGAAGCTTTCATTGGTCCTTTTGCCTCCAGAAATCTTCCTTTTCCCCAAAAAGAAAAGAATTTTAGATAAGAATACCATAAGAGAGAGAAATAAGATATGAACATAAGTGTAGCGAATAAAAATAACATTATATGTTCATAGATTCTCTAAACCACCACACGTGAAATAGTCGGTTTCTTTAAAGAGGACTGTCTAATTGGCTATCAGTTACATTAAATTATAAATATTTGACCCCCATTATAGAAGTAAACATCTTTCATTAGTAACTATATTAATTTGCTTTATTTTTGTTACCTTTTATTACTTTGTTTAGCTTTTGAAAAGAATTTTCTTCTACGGCAATAAGTGACACCGATTCCCCTATATTATTGTGATTAAAAGCACTGCTTAGAGAATTTCTATATGTATTTGCCTTTTATTTTATCCTCTTATTTTGCTTAAGAAAGTTTAAAAATCAACTCCCTGTGTAACCTGCTCTCCTGTGGCAATTTTATTTCCTAGTCACGCGCTGCATGCCTTTTTAAGATAAATCTCAAAAATCTCTAGTTTCTTGTCATATAAAAACACACTTATATCTCCAGACCTAAGCACTCTGAGTCCATGTTGCACGTTTGAAGGAGGTGGATCAAGTGAGTAATAGGTCCCTCTGCACTTGAGATCTCTGAATTTTACATGGTGAGATTAACATGAGTCTAAAACCAGATGACCATTAAACATTACTATGGATAAAAGGCATGGAGTGTCATCATCTGCTAATTTGACACATTTGCTGAACTAACAACTTTTGTGGAGCTGCAGTTTGTAGTGTAAGTAAAATTACCTCATTCATTCAGATGCCATGTTTATTATCTGGCTGTGATGGGTTTGCCCTTGTCCGGACTCGTGGGTTGAGATATGAAGAGTTCAATAACTAAACTACAATAGTATTGAAAATAATACTATATGCAATTACAGGAATGAGTGATACACAGTGTGATGTCTTCCATTATAGTCAGTGAAAAGCAAATCATCCAGCATGAAAGTCTTTTCATCTTACCCTAAACGAGACACGTATGGTTCCACCATAATGGAATAATTTCTGCTTATAACACCCTTGTGTCCTTCAAAGAAATTTAGGAAATCAGAGAAAAAGAGTTTTTTCTATAAGACCCATTTTGATTATTCTTTATCACAAATTATTGTTCTTTGTATCATGTTTATCAGTGTTTCAGCTTCTTTTATACTTCATTATACTTTGTACTGGTTTCCTTAACACAGAATGCTAATTTACTAGTCTGTAGTTTTCCAGATTCCACTGAGTCTTGTAAAAAAGTAAATACAATACTTGCCACATTTCATTCTACTGATAATGAGTTTGATTAGGTGACATGTTCCAGGATTAGTAATTTGACGATTACATTTTTAATTTCTTTCTAGGCAGGTGGATGAATACCTGACAATTTGTTACTATTCATCTTATCATTTTGTTCTAAAATATCTTTAGTGACATGTTAGTCTGAAGCAGTTTCAGTTTCTTCAATTTAGCTCTAAGGAAAATTTCCAGGAAGAAACCCCTGCAGGTCCTTTGTAGTGAACACCAATGCAAAGAATGCTTTTAGTTCTGTCCTCATCTTTCTCAAATGTTCCTGTCACAACTTTCTCATCTATTGATCTTACAAACCTTCTGACAGTCTTCTTGTTTCTGTTGTATTTGAAAAAAAAAAAAAAGATTTTATTACTACTTTTCATGTATTTGGCAAGCTGTTTTTAAAAACATTCAAAGTATTTTCAAAACATTGGCCTGGAATGGCAAAGTGGCAGGTAGAAGTCTATACGGGGAAAATCACTGGGTTTTGGTGGTGGCTGAAGACAAAGCATTAATTATCTTCACCTCTTTTCAGTCTTTCATTTCCATGCCTGAATGA
>WKFP01014849.1:348960-388379 GCA_011057875.1 Pterocles orientalis | reverse complement strand
AAAAAAAAAAAAAAAGAGGAAACAAAGAAAATGGGGGAGTGGGGGGAGATGGAGAGAGAGAACAATTAAGATTTAATTGCTTTTATGCATTGTCTCCTAATACAGGAAAGTTTCTCACATCCAGACAGAAAGGAATATTTTTTCATTCTTCAGCTTTGCTTTAGAAAAACAAGCTCAGCATTTCCTGGACTCAGGAAAAAGCAATTTCAAAAGAGTTGGCTCTCTACGTTCAACATACGGGTCTTAATCTCTCCATTGTAAAAGTAACTTCATACTAATTGCTAAATTTTATCATAATTTTCAAGAAAATATAAATGTAGATCTAATATTAAAGTAGTTTATTTTTATCCTTATTTTTTAAGAGATCATCATTCTTTATTTCTACTTTTGCGTTTCACATATGTGTGATTATTAAATACACAGCAAATAACAGCTGTGGCCATTAAAAAAAGGCAATTGAGAGGAGGAGAGGAGAAAGAATGAGTGCTGATACTTGTGCATATTTTGATACTTGCATATCAACAGAAAAGAAGTATAATAATTTTGGTTTAAGTCACGAATTTCAAGACATTCTCTAGTCCTTTCACATATAAAGTACTATACAGAAAAGAAAAAAAATACCCGAGGAGTTCAGACACTGTGTTGACAATAGCCCTCAGTGGAATGAATTAAGATACCTTTATAGAAAAGGAAGCATGTTTTTTAATGCATGGGTGTACCATAGATAGAAGTGAACCTGGAAGAACGTGTTTAGTCTAGCTAATAAAATGAGATCATGAAATCGCAACTTTATTTAAAGTGGAGCCAGAGGTTATTTTCCTGGCTGTCATAATAAAATCAGATCTGGTTTTAGTTATACTATTCCTTGGGGGCAATGACTCTCAGGCAATTGATGAACCATAATCACAATGTACAGCATTGTACTGAGTGGAAATTCTGTATTAGTACTGTAAATGCATCATTAAGCAGAAAATAAGCACCAGCGACTTTGGTGCATCCCTAATAAGCATGTGGAGCTTTCTCCGTGAAAATGAAATTGATTTGAGAGTGGAATTTTTTATGGCCATAAACAACAACGTTTATGGTCAAACAGAACAAACAGTAGGACTCTGGATGAGCTGTGAAAACCGACTTAGGATCTGCCTGAGATGTCTATCTTTTACTTCTCATTTCAATAAAACACAAGAAAAACAAATAAAAATAGAAGTTTTCCTCCAAGGCCAAAGGGGGATATTGGCCTGCATTTTCAGATCCACAAGTGATCACATATTAAATGAAGATGATCCATATGACAGCTAAGAACTGACTCAGGGTACATGAAGAAACAGAAAAAGAACATCATCAATAATCAAGGAGTGTTGGTTAGGTTAATATCAGCCTTTGCAGATGAAAAACTAAACTGTGGATACACATTGCCGGCATAACCTGACTTGAGAAACTGAGCAGTATGGAGAAGGGATGAAAACAAGGGGAAGAAAACACTCCAGCAAACATAGCTACATTTATTATCGTGATTCACTGTCAGATGAATTCTTCAGTGAGGTCAGATCGAGAGCTTAATAATTTTAGAAGTATACATGTGACCTCAGAAATGCATGAATCTTGCTAATATCCATCCTAACACACTCAGATGTGGAGACTAAAAGCAAGTAAGTTTATCAATTTCCTAATAGCTTCAAAATAATTTTACGGTCCTTGTATTCAAATGCAAACAGCAAGTCCAGAATTTTCTTAGAAAAAGAAGTATTCCAAGCTGCAGACGTGTTGCAGGTCTTTCTAAGCCTCCATTGTTACTAACTTTAACTGCTTGTGTGTATGGACATCTTCTGGAAAAGAGGCAAAGGCACAAAGAGTAGTGAATATGTGGTAATTCTGTAGTGCTGGATATCGTATATTACAATTGTCATGTGTATTACCTTGTCAAGAGCAAAAGTGAAGATTTCCTTGTCTTCTCCATGATAAATCCTGACCTAGGAGTATTGTTTGGGCTGTTCCACAGGGCAACGGATAGGAATCCATCATGCCTGTTATAAGCCAGGATGTTATTTTTGCATAAACAGAAGATAAATGTTAAACGCCTTTTTAGCTATTCTCAATTTATAATACGAAAAAAAAAAAGTAAAAGAAAAATTCTACATCACATCTAAGTCCAGAATAAGCAGACAATTTGGGGAAAGCTGGAGCTCTGGTATTTAATTAAATATAATTTCTTAATTAAATGTAATCTTTCTTTCGCAATATGGGACATTCCATCCTCTTTGCAATAGCAGTTCTGACTGTTATACTAAAAAGGAAATAGGAAAAACAATGCATTTAGTACAGGCTGCTGCTAATGAACTAGCCATACAAGCAATCTAAATTTTTTTAAAAATAAGTTTTCAAAAGGAAACATAGCTAAAATATTCTCATTTGTGTTTTATAAACATGATAACACTTCTTCCCTCCTCACCCCACCCTGAGAAACTGTAAGACTACACTCTGGGAAGCCAGTCTGATATGTAAAATAGCACATTAGCTATAGAGACCCCATATTTACCTGGCCAGCTATTGGGAGATAGAAATCCTGCCTCTGTTGCCCCTCTAACATCTGCTGTCAGGATAATTGTCAGGAAACACAACTATCCCCCAGGAAGTTAATTTTTACAAAGCCGAAAATGCCCCCAGTCTGTGAAATAAAGGCAAAATTCAACTCATTGCAATTAACAAATCCTACATGCAATTTCTACATGTCCCTCCATCTGAACAGTCTAATTAAATCTCAAGAGGAAATTAAAACATACCTACATGTTCATGAAGTTCTCAGTTCAGATCACTGTTAAATGAAAGTGAATGCAGCTATAACAGTTTATACACGGTTGTTTTCTAGATTTCTCCTGAATGTCTTAAAAAAAAATTCTAAGTAAAAAACCAAGGTTGAATTATGAGTTATTTTATTTTCCATCTGCATACTCTGTAGTAGCAAGCAAGTAAAACAAGCAAGATAGCAAGCAGATAATAATAATTATAAATAGATAACACATAGCAGATAAAAATAATAGCAGACAAATCTCATTTGAAATAGGGTTAAGTTAAGATCAGGCCTCTGTTCTGCTGATCTAAATGGTCCATTCTATATCTCCAAAATCATCTGCCCAAAACCCATCTGGATTCATTCTCACAAAGTTCCTCAGAAAATTTGAAGTTTTACAGAAAATAATTCTGGCAGTCTCTAGAGAGAATACATTGTGAAGACAGGAGCCAAGATCACGTCACTGTTCTTCAGTTGTTCAGAACACGGGATTTATATCTTTTATTATAAACTATTCTGCAAATAATTCAGATACCATGACTCCTTTCTCCTCTTTCACCCACATAAAGACCATTTCCTTTTTTTTTTTCCCCCCCCTTTTTGTATCGCCTTCTGTGTCTTTCATCTGCAGGGCATTTTACACAGCACATTTCCATCACTCCTGATAGGGGAGCTGACAAGAACAAATCTTACGCTTGATTTTATGTGTCCAGTACGTCAGTGAATCTCTCCTGTTGGGTGGTAGATTCTGCTTCTGAGTGACAAGAAACCTTAAATTATATCTCTTTTGTTATTACGGCACATACTAATTCACTCTTATTTTCATTCTTAACTACATTCTTGGCAAAACCTCCCATCATAAATCTCTTCTTCTCAGAAGCAACAGACTGGCCTAAGGCTTTTGGTAAAAGCCAGAAAATTGTATTCCCTATCGTAATGGCTTGGAAAGGTAATTGTAAACAATTGGATTTCCTTGTGTGGCCTATGAATGGAAACGACGACACCATTTTTCTAGCTGAACACTGTTTTGGGTCAATATTTCACAAGAACAAAAAGTCAGCAGCAGACTACAAGAAATACATAGACCTGGTTTAGCAGAAATTTCATCTTATCATCTTAAAGCCTCTGTACCACCATGACTTTAAAGCCTTTAAATCAGACTTACTAAACAGGAATGTTCCTAGAATTTTCAATCTGCTATATTTATTGGGAAGACAAATTAAATGTACTGAAACAGCTTTCACGTATAATTACCTTGCTATTGTAGACCTATGAAACACTCTTTCATTTTAATTGATTTTTATATTTTAATAACTTTTCTACATCTGTAATCCACTCAAAATATTATTTTGCAGTAAGTCAAACTGTTATTTATCTGCTGCTTATACAGATAATTTACCATAATTTTTAATCTCTAAATTGACAAAATTAGGTTATTCCAGTCACCTTTCTGGTACTCTGTTTATTCCAGAGCTTTGATACTTAGTTTTACAGAACATTGGGCTGTGAATTCTTTCACTAACTTCCCTTTCTCCTTCTCCTGTCTTTCTTGTGGTTTTATACAGTTTGTCAGTTTGAATAATAGAACTATTGGTGATACTTTTGAAAACAGTCCAAATTTCCAAAACTGGTGTCAGAGGAGGGAAATATTAATTATTCTTTTTTCATAGAAGCTGTGAGTAGCTTTATGATTGTATGTGGAAGGTGATGTTCATATGCATCTGAATTCTTAGAACTAAGCAGTAAATTTAGAAAGACATATGAATTGCTTAAATCAACATTATGCAAAGAAAACAATATTTACTGAGTGTTGAGAGAAAATTGATTTGATTTGTCATGTGTTGTTTTGCTTTGTTTTTCCCTCACTTTTTATTTATTTACCATTTCATAACCTGCTTTGATTTTGGAGGGGTTTTACACATTTTTATCAAAGCTATGGCACTTCATCCATGCAATGAGGGTGTGAAGGTGTGAATTTCAGTAAAACAAGACTACTAAATGCTAATGAGGATCTATTTGCGTTATTTCAGGCATATCAAGTTTAATAGAAGTCTTATTAAACAAAGTGATCACATCTAGGGAAATGGTCCTGTAACAAAATTAATTATGTGTATTCAAAGCACCAAAGCAGGTCCTGAATTGTCTTGAAAGGAATAAACTCAAGTAAATGTTCTAAAAAAGAAAAATACAATTACTGGCAAAAAAAGGTCTTTATTTTTCTGGAATCTGTAAAAAGCCTTGACTCAGTTCATCTATGTATACCTTTGAGACTGCAGACCTGAACTCAGGTTTTTTTTATGTAAGGGTTATTTGGGATGTGGGATTAAGTTTCAGATGGTTTTTTTTGTTGGGATCTTTTGATTTGTTTTTTTTCTCTCAACTTCTTTTCTGTGCAGATTTTGGAGAAGCTGGTAAGAAGAACAAAATGTACAAAGTTATAGTTCAGTGTCTGCCTGAGTTTTGCATTTGATTTTCTGGATGCCAGCAAACTCTCTAGGACAGTAATTTATCAGTTGGGTGATGTTATCTGCGCTTTCTTTTTTTTCTTTTTTAGTGTATAATCTGCCTTCAAACTAGCCATGGTTGCATCAATGGTACCCATTGGAAGCTCAGTGTTACATTGACGTATATTTTATATTCCTTGTTCTATTTACGTATTTCAAATTTATTGTATCGTTTTAGATGTTTCCACCACAACTTCTACACTGCATTTTGTAAAGATCAGAGCAGCAAACTGTCAACAGCTCTGCTTAAGGGATTTTTATTGTCTTTTCCTCATACAAAAGATGAATGATGTAATTGCTCTGTGAATCTACATAGTGCAGTAGACAAAGCTGAAAGAGCTGTCCTGCTCACTGTGTCAGTATGAAATGCAGCATGAACTCCAGACTATGAATTTTCAGTTCTTCACTCATTTAAAACACGAAATCATGGAATTATTAAATTATTGACCAATTCCTTTGCAATAATGAAATCTGGCTCTCAGAGCTCGGAGAACCAGAGAACAAATGCTGACACAGTGCAGCACTGTGTGTTGAACAGCACTAATTTTCTTCTTTTGTAAAGTCCAATTAACTGATCCAGATTTTTTGTACTCACTACAGGTATAACTTTACAGGATTTAGCTTTACTATGAAATAATACTAAGTTGCTTTTTCTGACAGCATTCTTTTTATGCAATGAAGGTAAAATCCGTACAGTTTCTGGTATCTTTGAAACATGGTTAACTAGTGCCAGGGGTTAGTGAAAGCAGACTCTAGTGAAACCTTGATGGCACTTAACATACTTATCAACATCTCTGTCACTCAACACCAAAGTTTTCTAGTTAGAATGGTCTTCAGTGTACATTTAGAGCATTGTAATGTATGTCATTATTCTCTGAATCTTCAGTGTTACTAGCACTCTCTTCCTTACTGAAACAATTTTTTTGCCAACAAACAAACAAATTTCTGGTAGAAAGCTTTACCCAAACCATATTGTTCAATGGGCAGCATTTCTGTTTACTTCTAAAGAGGTGTGTGTAAAGAGCTTTTCCTGTTGGCTTGAATAACAGGTGCCTTAAGCCAGTGATCAAAGAGAAGATAGAACTCTTGAAGATAGAGTGAAATCAAATCGGAAACATGTTGGAGAAACCAGACAAACCATATGATATCTTAGTGATGGCTCTTCACATTTACCTACAAACATTTATGGGATTTAAGGACTGAGGATTTACAAAAATAAAATTGGATAATAAATACAGATGTTTGATCCAACTCAGTATAGATCCCTGAGGTGTCTCCATGTGTGCTAGCTGTCTAGACACACTTTACATTTAGTGAAGAGAAAAATAAACCTCCAGAGTGTGAGTAATTTAATTCTGCAACCAATGTTGTCCTCCAAAGTGTTTATTTTTCTCTTGGCTATAAACTGAATTCAGGACTTGTTAGTCCAAATCTGGAGTTACATATGGAAGTCTAAGATTAGATGAGTTAGTGTATTCAAAGTCAGCAGAAAAGTTTTTCAGGGTTTGTTGTTTGGTCGTTTTTTTCTGTGCATGTGTGTCTTGTAGACATCCTCTGTGAACACCTTGGAGAAAACTCTCCAAGGACAGTTGAATCTTTTCCTTCATCATGACGTAGACTTACAAATGAGCACAACTCATGTTAAATTTATAATGGTAGTGTATTTTATTAACCTAATTACCCTGACAACCCCTCCCTCCTTGGAAATGTAGTTTCTAGACCATGACTTGTTAGACAATTACACAATACTACTTATCTAGTATTCTGAGATGTCACTTTACAAACTCACTTGAGGAAATCACCAAAATTATTTTGAAGAGATTTGTCACTGCTGCAACTTTCATGAAATAAAAGAAAAAAGTCAATTTCAATCCTAATGAATCCACTGGATTCACTGATTAACATGAAAATTTTGCATTCACTGCTGCTTTTGGACATTTTTCTCATTTTTTTCTTTTCAATATGTTTTTATATTTTAGCATTTTCCTAATTGTTTAATTGGGAATACAGTTTTTAACTTTTCTTTTGGACCTCAGCTAATTCAAAGAGTAAGAATGCAAAAACTTAGAATTTTAAAATCAATTTACCATTCAGTATACAAATTCCTTCCCTACTACATCAATCATTAGGAACATTTGAGTGTTGTCTGTGAACAAAGTAGTACCCTGTTACTTATCAAAGGCTATACCTCAGATAAACACTGTTTCAGTAAGATGGGGAAAGAGTACAGCATCCCCACACAAATTCTTCATACATGCACCGATTAAACAGTTCTTCCATAAATATGTGGTAAATCCAGACTGGAACATTTAACAGTCTTCCTTTGTGAAAACTTTTTAGAAAAAGAAATGGGTGATACTGAGGTTATACTATCTGCTTATCTAAGACATTTTCAAGTTTCTAAATTTGATTGCTGAAGCTGTGTGTTACACGTAAAATTATTTCTACTGAGTATCCAGTAGTTACCATATAAATTAAATTCATTATATTGTCTGCAAGTGTGTTGAAATAATTCCTTGGGGGAAAGTCTCAAAATTCAATAACAGTAGCCACCATTCTCCCATTCAGTTGTCTGCGTTCACTGGAGATTCACCTGCTTCACACTGCTTGTTGCTTGGTCAGTAATCGATACACAAACTTTGGATATGTTATTAGCAGCCCAGTAAATATTTTAAATTTTTCATGCTGAAGACTTTGTTTGATTTCTCTTTCTTTGGAGAAAGAGAGTTCATGTAGAAGGAAAATATATGAAGTGCAGCCTGCAGATTTTGCTCTGCTTGACTCTTCTTTCTGGTCAGACAACTGAGCTGAATCTTGTTTTTTCTTGTTCCTTATGGAAAGACTAAGGTTTGACTTGTTGCAATCCTATGGCCTCGTTGCATTTCCTACACATAATGTGTTTGCTGCATGTGCTAGGATTGTGAACAAAGTTTCCACCAACTGCCAGTGGTAGGCACATACTTTCCTGGTAACTGTGCATTACCTAAAGGAATTAATATTTTCTGTCAAAATTCCTCACATTTTCTAGCTACTGGTCTTCCCAAAATGCTAGAGGAATCTTATGTCTTTTTATATTATAATCTTTTCTCTTTTACCTGGGACAAGAAACATTAAAGATATAAGATAAGGAAAGCAATAAATATTATTCCTGAATTCACAATTATTCATAATTATTTAGTATTATGACAGGAGTAAAATATCTTCCACAATTTTCTGAATTTTAGAGGAGGTTCAAGATCAATTCTTGGTTGTAATGATTTTTTTCTCATTGTAATATTTCTTGAAGAACTACATGATGTGAACTTGCTCTCATTTCTTTCTCCTCGATTGTCTGTAAAATGAAGATTGATTAGTGTAGATTAAGCAATTTTTTTTCTGAAGGGGAATGATTCAGGATGGCTTAGTACGAGCAAAAAGTATGTGCTTAAACTGGAATTCTGTAGTACACACCGATACATGTTGATACCATCTGAAGTAGATGAGATAATCTTCTGATACAATTATTACTGTATCTTCTTATGCAATCTTGATAAAAATATGGTATATTCATTGTAATAGACAAAACATGAAACTAAACACTGACAAAAGCAAATGCATGTATAGTAGGGTCTTTTCTGATGCTCTTTTTTCTATTTTGTTCATATGTTAAGAATGTGTTTGCTCTCCCCAGACCCTTTTCCTTAACTACTTCCTCAGTTTCCATTAATATGCTTCAGTCATTCATAGTAATGTCTACTACTTCAGCGCTCATTGAAAAGGAAAATTATGTTCAAAATCTAAAGTTTTAAGCCTGCAGAGTTTCTTACAAATGTGGGGAAAGGAAAATTCTTTTACAAAGAAACAAAAATTTTAAAATTAAATAATGTAGCCATTCTCCCCACCTCGTCATTCATGAGCTTACACCAAATAAACAAAACATTCTCCTTTTAAGGCATTAAAGAGATCGTTAGAAACACCATAAAATGAAAGTCACTGTAAACTTTTTGCTTTACATTTTCATAAGGATCAAGTAAATGAAAATAAGCTAGTTTTCAGAGAAACAAGAAAACAGTGCACACAGCTATGCCACAGACAAATCATAGGGCAGTTCTGCAGGCAGCTCCAAAGCTGTTACACTGCTTCCTTGGGGATAGGCCAAGGAACGAAATCCTAAAAGCTGGAAGGGATTTGTATAGCTTAACATATGGCCTTCATCGTAGCCAATAAAGGCTTCTGGGTGGCCTCAGGTGCTGTCCCTTCTGCAAAAAATGGAGGAATGGAAGGGAATCATGGCAAAAAGAGACTGGCTTGTCTCATTATGACCTAAAGCCATTCAAAAATAACTCTGAAGGTGACCACCCAAGGCACAGTAGCAATGATCTGCAGAATCTTCTCTCAAATATTCTACATTTACTTTAGAAAAGCAAAACTTCTGCTTATATGCAATGTTCACTGATTATTGTTGACATTATAATATATCAAGGAAATACTGTATCGTTGTTTACTCCAGACCAAAGTTATCAATCATTTTTTATAATCACAGATAATTTACTAAACATTTTAATTAAAGAACTCCAAAAGAAGAATATAATGGGAATGTTTAGAAATAAAGAAAAAGGTTTCTCCTGTTGAAATTTCATTGCAAGAACTTAGGTGGGCAGAAGTACAGGACAGGCTACTGTTCCTTTTTATTCTCACAGTCCTTTCCTCCTTCCACAAACTTATTTACTCTCCTAGTTCAGCAGATACACTGCATCAAGCAGCAGAGGAAAGACAGCAAGGCAGATTTACTGCATTATTTCACCTTCTGTTCTCTGCTCTTTTTTTTTGTTAATTGCCTGTGCTTTTTTTTTTTTTTTTTTTTTTTTTAACGTCATGCATAAATTCACACTGTGCTGGATCATGGGTTTCAGTTCACGTTCAAGCACAGCTTCACCTATCTGCATCAACGGGTTTTAGACTAACCTTAGTGCTGGAAGTACAGACTTTGAAAGGTGATTATTCTAGATTATCAGTTGTCAGCTAATGCAGTTGTATTTAATTCATCTAAACTTTCTTTGGGTGCAAACACTTTCTTCTCAGATGACTGTGAAGTTTGCTGTTTTAAACATGTAGTAGCAGTGTGTGATGAAGCATTCTGCTGCAGTGTATTACCCCTATGTGAAATAATACTGAACAATTCTCAAGCTTCGTTTTGTCAAGAAACAAAATGAGAATGAACCGTACAATGAAATGTGATTTACCTTCAAACAAACAATACATATGCACTATAAAGAAAAGATTCTTCTACATAATGTTAAAAATGTCCTGAAAAAATACAGCCAAGTTACTGGCAGCTGCAGTGCATGAGCACAAGATCTAAATCTTCTCTACTGTACATCAATTTATATTTGATAGTAACTGCTAATTCACTATGGGTTTTATAGGCACTTTTATGACATATTCACATTGCAACAAAGAAACAGCGCTGTTCTTCTGCACAATATCTAAGGAAGAAATGAAAGTGAGTAATTGGTCCCACGGCAGTAACCTTCAGTAATTTATATTTTAGATATCCCAGGTGGATCCATTTTATTTTTTTTTTTCTGTGGTTATAATCAGCAGTGGAGCAGAGCAAGGAACAGCGTAAGATGATAAAAAGAGAGCTCAGTGTAATGCTAAATATTTTACCTTAAATCTGTTATATTGAATGTCCATTACATGATAAATATTTTATACACTTCTAAATTGCAAAGAAATTGATTTAAACGTTTTAGAATATGAGTCCATATTTTATGCCTTATTCCTCCATAAGAGCATAAGAATATGCTGTTCCAAGAGATGCTGCATGTTATCCAAACCATTTTTTCTGATTTAGGTAATGGGAAGGTCAATGAGCTATTACAAAATACTTAACTCTTATCTACGTATTTTCTTCCCCCAAAAGTAAGATGTACTGAAAGATTTTCACGTCTACTCTTTTCTTTCCTAGTTTACACTTCCCTTTACCTCAGAGAATATTTCTTATGCTTCAGTGTAAAGTTAATTATATCTGGTCTTAACTTGAAGCAACAAAACTACTTGCATGTCTGCGTGCAGAGTTCACTAGTAGACATCAAGGACATCCAAAGTAGTACTGTGTTCATTTGTCACCATTACAGAGTCAGACACAATGATCTATCAGCACTAACTAATTCTCAGGAATGATGACATTAGTCATAACTGTGGAAACATGAAAAACATTTCGTATCCTGTGTTGTGTTGGATGCATAGTAAAGATCATAAGGAAGATATAATTCTTGAATACAAAAGGAAGAAGAAAATCATAGCACAGACAGGAGAAAAAACTGTTGTTGGCCGTGAAAATGCAGCCATTACTAAGTTTATCAAGTAATTATAAATTTACCTTAAGAGCAAAAATTATTCTGTTAGACAAAGGAAGTGTTAGAAACACCGTGGAGTAAAATATCAAGGATGAAATATTACAAACTTCAGAAGAAAAGCACAAAGATATTAAAGTACCTAACTCCCTTTGATTTCAATGGTGCCTAGCACTTTCTGGATCTGGTCTCAGATCTTTAGCTGCAACTGAAATATACTCACCATGTGGAACTCTGGTATACCCGTGTTTGCATTTTACCATTCTTGGGATGTAGCAATAGTGCAATACCCTTTTCCTTCTGGAACCAGCTTCTTCATTAATGGTCCTGGAAAATATGTACTGTAGAGCTATCCTGGCAGCTTTACATTGGTGTAGGAATTTCCCATACAAAAGCAGTTCTCAGAAAAACAGTTAATCTAACTTTCAAACTTCATAGGTCATGTGACACTGATGCAGACACCTATGATGATCCAATGATAAAACAGCTTTCAAAACCTCATAATATTTATAAACTCTGAATTCAAAAAGACAACTTTAGGTTTTCTAAATCAGTGAAATACATTACTTGTTTCTAAAGTGGAATGGCCCATAGAGTTTGGCGAAAAGAATATTATGGATAGGAATATCTCTGTGCTTTTTATAGTGATGTCAGTTTCATCCTCTAATTTAATGTTAAAATTCACGCTTATTTTATACCATATGGAGCAAAATGCCATTTTCCGCATAATAACAGAATGAAAAGATGCTAATACAGCTGAAATGTTAATAGAGTAAAAATAAAAGATGACATGTTCATACCCATGGTCTGGGTGAAGAGATCTTTCTGTTCTGAATGGTCTCAGCAACCAGTCCTCTATTGATGATTAATTAACTAGGTAAGAAATGAGAAGAAATACTTCAGTAGATCATTTTATTGTATGGGTTATGAAAAAAAGTTAAATTCTTCTCTTGAAAACAATAATTAACCAATAATTTTTCTGAGAAACACTTTGCAGCATGACACAACCCATTTACAGAATCACAATCGCGCAGTAAGCAGTTACATAGTAACAATCTTATCCCACATCATTAAATAAATAAGATGTTGAACATACATTTTCAAGAAATGTACATTGCAGAAATATATGCTTAACAGTACCACTTCTTTTTTCTGGATGAGTGCACAGTAAGAAAAAAATAATATTCAAAATGTGTCTGTAAAAAGGAAACCCTAAAATAAAAACAACACAAAAATATATGAGAAGACATTAAAGCTGGGAGAAGAGTTTGAAGACCCAAACGACTATGAGGCAACAAACCTTGGTAATAAGGTTTGGGAATGATGGGCATAATTTTGTGAAAATATTGCAAGGGTACATCAATCAAATTGCTGATAACTGAGGATTTTGTGCAATACTTCCTGTACATCTTTTCCTTGTGCATTATTTTGTATTATGCCGATAGGAGTAAACACTATCACCAAAATGTTAAATTTAAGAGCAAAATAATTTCCACAATGTGAAGACACATAATGATGTGAAGCTACATCATAAGAGATGTAGCAATGCTGAAAAAGAGAATATGCTTATCACACGTTTATAGCTGTCTACTACTGCCTCCTTTAAAGTAATCCTCACAGTGTCATTTTTTTCCCTGCTGTGACAAACAGATTAAGAATTACAAAAAAAAAAAATCTAATCACTAAAAGCATGTCTCTAGCAGCCAATACTCATGTATCTTGTACCTACAAAACAATTATTTGGTGGTGATCAGTTTGAGTAAAAGGAAGTGTGCTTTAAAAACACTGAGAGTTTTAACTCTCCAGAGGTGACGAGATGGGCTGAAACGTACAGAATGGCTGCATATCAGGTAAGTTGTCTCCATATCCTGGAAGTCAAGGTTCATGCATTGTAAGGAAGGCGGTCTCACACAGATGTCATTATTTTATGGTGGAAGTGATAAAAGCATCTTAGAATGATATTACAAAACAGCCTGTGTGTCATTCTGTGGTCGTTTTTGTTGTGGCCATGCACTACGTTCACCTCAATCAATGGAAATAAACGTGGAGGGTGTAGGCATGTCAGAAATCTTGCTCTTATTCTAATGTATGGAATTCATTAGGAATATGAAAAATTGGTTGAAGATAGTATAACACGATTTTAGGCTTTCTAAATATGGAGTTAGAAAAATTAAGTCGCTTCAGTCTTCTGTGTGTGCAGGATTAAAGCAAGGCTGGAAGAATATGGGAAGTGAAACAACCAATCAATGAGCCAAACATGAAAAGTAGTGTGCAAAAGCAATAAGCACTGAAAATCTCACCACCATTCTTTTTCTTATTTTTTCCCATTATCCTCTTTTCCACCTGTATGTATCTAAGACAGGGAAAAAAAAATTACATACAACAGGTTTGCAATAAATCAGTGTTCAAAAAATGGCATTTAAAAATAAGTGTATTGTAGAGGAAGTAGGTATGATGACCTATGGAAGATGGATGATAAAGGTCCCTAATAAAGCAGTAATAAAAAGTTTACATACATGTTTCTTCCTATCAACATTTGCATTTAGAGTTTTTATTCATCTTATCTAAATTTCGTTTCCTACATTTGGGCACTTTAGTCAGTTGCACTCTTCCTTCCTTCTCCCAGTCACTGCCTTTGCCTTCTGCAACTTGGGCAGTGTGGCTCGAGCTCTTGCCAGTGAAGACTGAGGTAAAGAACTTGTTAAGTACCTCAGCCTTCTCTACATCCTGGGTCACCAGGTCTCCTGGTTTCTTCCAGAGGGGGCCCACATTTTCCCTAGTCCTCCTTTTGTCGCTGACATACCTATAGAAGTTCTTCCTGTTACCCTTAATGTCCTTGGCCATATTTTTTTTCAGTGGGTGATGGTATTTAAACAAGTTTTCTTGGCCAAGTCATTTATCTTTTGCAATTTCACGATATGGTTTAAAGCCCAAGGTTTTGTTCAGTTTTCCCATTAATACGCAAAATATGATGATTTGTCCTCTCTACTGAATGACAGCTAAGTATTCAAGGACATAGTACATGCAAATTTGTGTTGCAGGCCAAACAGAAGTAAATCAATTAAGAAAGAAAACAAGGAAAAAAATTAGTATGCAAGTCTAACAGTTATACTATTTTATCCTGATTGAGCAAGTTGTGCATTCAGAATCCTCACGGTCACGCTTACACAGACTAAACCTCTTATGCCAACTCTTTGTACTTCAGAATTACTTACTGAGCAGAATTAGTTTTTCTTCTTCTAATTTCCCAAGAAAAAGACTCTCTGTGCTGAGACTATTTTGTTGCTTTCACAAGACGTATGCTGCTATGCTAGTTTGAAGATGGTGTTCTCTTACAGGGAAAAAAAACCAACACAGCAAAACCCATAAGTGAATTGCGAGTAAATTATATGGTTGAAGAGATTGTCTTATAAGGCCTAGCAGGCACATGAATCATTCAGATTAGATATGGGTGGAATTACATAACCACCTTCAGTAAATTTTCACTCTTTTCTTCTAAGCCACTAAGCTTTTTCTTCCAAGTGTTGTGACTGGTTAAGAAGTCTTCCACTTTCCCACTCACCTGAATATCTCCCACTCTGGCAATGGATGTAGTGAGCTCTTAAGTGGCATGTGATTATGTCTTTAGGGAAGAGGACACGAACATCATGATTGATTTACTGTGGTTGCTCATTTAATTTAGAATTAAAACAGACTTAATCAGCAAAACATTGGACAGAACTGAGATCTGCACTGAAGACTTCTTTTTTGTCTTTCAGTAGCCTAATCTATGTGGCGAAAGAAAAAGGAAATTGAATATTTGTTAAAAACTCAGAAAAAATCTAGAAAATTGTTTAGGGCTTCTCAAGTTTTGCAACAACCAGATCTGAAACCATTTTTTCTGCTCCTGAAATTCCTTTAAAAATATAATTTTATTTTATTTTATTTTATTTTAAAATTTCCTTTTTGAATACTTATTCACTACTCTATTAATTTGGAATGTGATTGTGGGAGTGTCATGAACTGCACTGGAATAATCCAGACAAGTGAATTCTAACACCCTGCCCTGTAGCTTTCTGCAGAGAGGCACATTAATGAGGTTGAAGCACACTGTGATGCCTCCCTGAAATAATTGTCACTCAGCACTCATAGCATGGGTTGATCACAAGATAACAAGACTTTATTCAAACTATATAGACAATACTGTCCCCACACTATTTTCAAGGAGAAACTTTGTAAAGCATACACCTTAAACCAGAGAGTCCCTTTGTACTGTATATATAAAGCAGAACTTGTTAAAAACTAATGTAATCTAAATTTAAATGTTTTGCTTTTAAGTGGCATTTATATTATTCCTTTAGCATCCTTTCCAGTGAATTTTTGCTGATTTTTTTTTTTTTTTTTTTTTTTTTTTTTTTTTTTTTTGTACAAGAACTAGAGCCATGATAGAAATGTTTTTGGGGTTCTGCTGTAAACTGTGTCCGGCCGTGGCTTTCCAGAGGCACAGTTTTTTGTCTGAGGATATCTTTGAGGATATCTCAGGTGCTGTCAGTATTCTGCCTTTTCCACAGCATGATCTCCATTAGGAAACAGAAGTTTCAAAACAAGGGCAAAGTACCTGACAAAACTGCACATGACAGTCCAATATCTTACTTTTGTAACCTTGTACCAGATAGTTTATTGTGACAAATTAAGCTTTCTAAAGCTTTATGTAAATTATTTTACTCCAGTAGAATCTAGTCCATTTTGTATGCCTTGGCCATCAAAATAGAATGATTTTTTGGTATCTTTTGTGTCTGGCAGGCAAATCTCTGGCACAACAATATTGTTGTTTCTTTTGTCTATTTCACAGGGAATTTTAGAGGTTTTTTACCATAATTAACAAATAATAATAAAAACTGTTATGCATAGCAAATATATATATCAAGGAGTAAGAATAAGAATGACAATAATGTGTTACAAAGTCCCCTAATTCTACCTGCAGATGACTGTAATATAAATAGACCTTGTAGGTTCATGACTCATGTTAGTAGACATGTTGTTCATTAAACTGGTCTGGAGAATGATGGATATTCTATACTGGAGATTTTTGATGAAGACACCTGATGATATGTTTATACTGTACTTGTATCAGTGGGAAGTATGGGTCTCTTTTCACACAAATTTGGACCTGCAAAAGTTAGATCTCAAAGTCTGAGTCAGTCACCCTACACACTCTTTCTGAATGAGAATGGTTGGAAATAATGGTAAGTCCTCTCAGCTATCTTAGGGTCCTCTTTTAGGATATGACAGATTATCTATAAGAAATACATATTTCTTTTCAGTGTGTATAAAATAATTAGTTTTGAAATAAAGATCTATTTTTAAAACTCTTAGGTTAAAGCACACAGCTACTTTGCTAAGAATGGCTTTCACAATGAAAAAAAGTCTCTATTCTTTGCTAACGATGCATCATGTGTCTGCTGAATGTGGATTTACACAATGGATTAAAGCATAGCTTAAAACACAGATATCCTTCTGATACTTTAATGATTGTTGTTGAAAGATCCTTTTCTACATAATAACACTTGAGCTGATTTATTTAGATCAGATAAATTATTACTTGTAGGTTCAATTCACTTTTATAAATTGAGAATGCTTGCATGTTTTGAGTAACGTGAAATCAGTAAAATCAGAGCTGAAAAAATAATTCATAACTGTTAATTTATTTGACACATTTTGCCTTTTCTTTTGTTTGATGATTATCCCCCCATAGATGATGATAATATAGAGCAGATACCTTTCATGAATAATTAGTTAAGTACAAATACGCTTAGCAGCAGGTTTTCAAAACCTTCCATGATATATTGGTTGAATTCATGATATATTGGTTGATTTTGGTTGCACCTTTGGGTTACCTGTTACTGTTCTTGTCCTTTAGCATTGCAAAAGCACTACTTTTGCTATTACTAAATTATAACTCAAATGTTACTGGATTAAAATCAGTAATGTACTTCGTCTGCTTTTACTGCTCTAGTTTAAACTAGGTAGTGACAGTCATTTTAATGTGACAGTATACAGGGGAACATGGAAAAACATTTAAAAAATCTATTTCAGATTATTATAAAGTAGTTGTGATTAGCTATCTGTTTTGTTTGATATTGGTTTAATTCATTTTAACTCACTCTTTTCACCCCACAACAATAAATTTCTTTAAAAAATGTTCCTATTGACGTGACCAGGAAAGCATCACAATGTTTTACAGAATTAAGGTCTCGACAATTGTCAAAACTGACGATTTTTTCTCCATGAGTTACTGATTTTTCCATACAATTGCAATCATGGCTTTCTAAACAGAATCTTTTTCATGACCAAACTCTGCTACTGTTCCATTTTGTTGTAATTTAATCAACATTTTAAGTATTTTAAACCTTACTGCTCCCAGCCTCAGATTAACATCAACCCAGAGATTTGTTTTCCTTTGTGGTAAACCACACCAGGATGGCTGATCCAAAAGAATAACAGCTATTATGTTTTTGCTGGGATAGTTTTCAGCTGGCTCTGCTCCCTGAATAATTCACTGACTAGCCACTGAAATGCTTGTCCCAGTACGGAGAAGCAGAAAAAGCAGAGGTGAGAGGGAATGACTGTTTCTCCTAGTAACAGCATCGTTTCATGCCAGTGTCCTTTTATATTTCAGCTGTTCACGGGACATCAGTGTGAAATGCCAGTACTGTTATTGAGAAGCTGTTGTCTACTGGCAGGCTCATATGACCTTAAAAGTAAAAAATTAAGCAGTAGATCTGCTTTAGTACATATGGCAGCATATAGTTCTAGGATTCATGTCTGTTGATGTCTACCACACACAGTGGGATTCTCCCGAGCTGAAGAGACTCAAATTCAGATGTGTACATGTAAACATCCACAGGTATGCTGGGTGACTGAGCTTGCACTGACAGCAATGCACCTCTTGGCATAAAAGCAAGAGATCAGCCTTTGGAGCACCGAGAAGTTTAGACAGAAAAGCTGCCACACAGTCTTCAGCTGTTATAACTTTAGTATCCAAAGGCTTTCACAGGTGGAAACAAAGACATAAAGCATTTTGTGGTGTCTCTGTGACTGCCAGTATTCCTAGGAATCATATTCAGTGTCTAACGAGGTATTTAGTTGTCAATGGCCCCAGTGAGAGTCTAGTCTATAAAACAGATTTAAATGACAATAACAGACTATAAATTGTAATTAATTTTCCCTTTCTGTTTGTTTTTCTTTTAAAGCAATTTTAACTTGGTGTCTGTTCATATTTCAAGACAATTACTGGCTAATACAATGTTTTATTTGCAGGTTTTTTGAGGCAGCTGAAAGGAATCTAAGCATAAGAGTTTAAGTCATTTTTTAGCCTAAAATAACCCTGGCACCAGGAGATCTGGTCTCAAAATACTACTGTTCAAATTGCTGAAGAACTAGAAAGGGTGAGTATCTTCTGTGAAAACAGAGATGTTATACAGGTCGGTAGTGGCTAAAGTTTATCCCATTACATATTAGAATGTCAATTAATACTTGGTCAAATTCCTTCAATATCAAGTAAGGTAAGGCTTGGGCAGTGTACTTAAACAACTAAACTTTGGACAGGCAGAGTTTATCTCAGTTCAGAATATCTGATGGAAATAATTTCTGACTACAAAATATGAGACTGCTAAATAGAGTAATTACAATGTTTATCTTTGTCTGATCTATCAAGTCACATTCTTCTGATATACACAATTCGTTGTTCCATAATAAAATAATTGAAATAGAAAGGACTACAAAAGTATGTGATACACGTGACAGGTGCCATCAAAATGCTTGAAATGTTATGGGAACCCCAACCATTAGATGATGTCATAAAACCAAAGTATCTAATAAAGCACCTGAGATACACTCTTAACTTCATCATGTGAATAGCAGACTGCTTCACTGGTGCACTCAAGACATTTTAAAATAAAACATGAGCTCTACCTTTGCAAGGGTATGACCACTTACTACTTAGTCACTTTTTTAACATTCTAGTAAATACTATTTCAGAGAATGCTACCATCATTCTCTTTAATTTTTTTTAATGTGTTGGAAAATACAAAATAATAACACTTATTATAGAGGAAAGATTACAGATCAGAACAAATAGATCATGCAAACCTTTCCAAAGATTATTTTGCAAGATTTGTTTATTTTTTGTCTCTTAAACAATTTCCCAAATGTTTTATCATTTCTTTCAGTGAATGTTGTCATTTTATAACTGCTGATATGTGCCGCATAAAACCAATTTATATAAGATAATGGTGGAAACATTGCAATTAATTTATTTCTGCAGGAAATACTAATATTTTGACATTTTTCTACAACTCCTGTCTCGACAGGGAAATAATAGAAAATAATGGAATGTGAAAAATGTTCCTGAAACCAGAGAGCTAAAGGGAGAACAAGAGAAAATATGAATTAAGGAATAGTAAAGCACTTAATTTTGAGTCAGTTAAACTAAAAGGCATGTCTTTGTAGGACCAGAGTCTCTTTTGCAAACTGTAATTCAAATGCAAGCTGCTGTCACTGTTTCTTGAGAGCGTTATGGCTGTGCTATCTCTGCTGAATATAACATCTCAGCCTGAGAAATTTAAGTTTGCAGAATCAGATGTGCAGGTTGTTTTGGGCTGTAGTGTCTATGTGGCGTGTAACTGTTACGCAGGAGTAAGATCAAACTCAGGGAAAGATTAGTACAAGTAATATGACTGTCTCTGGATCAAAATGAACTATTTTGCTCCTGGTTTCCCAATAAGGAAGTTAGTTTACAGAAACCATATCCTTAGTGAAATTACTGTTTTGATTTTAATTGGAAATTACTGATCAGTGCCATCTGCAGAGTTAGCTAACAGGTTGATTATTGTGCTATTGACATTAATTATTTTTAAGAGACAGCTTTTATACGCCTAATCACATTGAACAACATCTTCTTTCCATAAGCACTCTCATGAGTGTTTACACAAGAGTGTTTATTCCTACTTACCGTGAGGAAGTTGTAAGAGTCTGGAAATCAGAATATAAATTACTGTGATAAACTCCACGATATAATAGTAAGTGAATATCTCCATATCTGTTTCCATGTGCTGTTTAATCCTCTGATGTCTTCAATGTATGTTTTTTATTGACTTGGACAGCATTAATTTCAAGAGACAATCTTGTTCATCGTCTTTGTCTCTCAGTGCTTGAATTTACCTAATCAGATACAGCTGTCTTCATCTAATCTCATACTTAAGACATAATTTACAGTCAGAGTGAATCAGGTGTTTCTTAGTCATATCCCAGGAGGAGCTATTTCTCTCCATCTCCTATGCAGTCTGGAACGATAGTTCTACTGATCAGAAGCCACGACTTGAGAAGCAAAAATTTTAAGATAAATACCATTCTGTTTGTGCATGTGTTGGTGCTTATATTTTAGATTTCTCTCTTATGAAAGGTAAAAAAAATCTATATCTGTATAAAAATATCTCTATTTATATCTCTAAATGTGCTGAGAAAGATCACAGAGGACCACCACTAAAGTGCTGCTTGTCAAATTTACTAGATTTGCGTGTCTTATTATTGAATGTGCACAGGATCACATGGGCTTCCACAGATGATTTTAATGATTTGAATTAAATGTGGTTTATCTCTATGGCTGTTAAAAAAATTCAAGAACCCAGAAGTCTGGACATTATTCTGAAGATTATTGGCTAGCTGTGACTGGAATCACACTGTATAATTTGTTTCCGGTGCTCATGTCCTATACTATGATTCATGATAGCTCCTGTCTGTGTTTTTAATATATAATTTCTCGTGTACATAAAATATAAAGTTGCCTTCTTACTAAATATGTTTACCAGAAAACTTCAATTCTTCAAGCATTTGCTTAAATTGAATAATATGGGGAGGTAAATGTGGCAAAAAAAGCTTTAGGTATAAAACAGAGTGGAAAGGAATAGAATCTATTTCTTTTTATCATCATTATTTCTACTTTGAAGCTACCGTGTACAGAATGACATTTATAGTTTTATTTCATCAAGCAGAAGACATTTATAGTTTTATTTCATCAAGCCTTTAAATGGAGCATAGATATCTTTCCTTTTGGAAGTTCTTATATCCACTAGTTTTCATGACATGAATTAAATACATTTGTTGTTCTGATAGAAATAAACACAAGCCATAACCCTATGCCAAAATACAAGAAATAATGAAAAATCTTGTCCTTATCTCCTCAGTTGCCAAATTCACCTTATAGGCAAAATGGGAATTTTTTTCCCAACACTGTCTACAGCATTCTTTGTAACCAAACACTGACTACATGTTTTAAAGTAGATGCATTAAGCACTTCTACAGATTCTACTGAGAATGTGATGATGTGTGCTCAGTGCTTATCATCCCTCATCAACCAGCTAGGCTTGTTTATCTGGTAATGACCTGAGCTGCTTGACAGATTGTCTTTAACTCAGTACAAAATTTGGAAAAAAAAGAAGAAAATTTTGCTATGCAGGTGGCCTTTCCTATTCTGTATGGCAATACTGGTGTTTTTTAACTTAATGGAAGAATGCTAATTGTGGTATAGCCTACCTCAAGACCAGTAAATTATTTTTACATTCTTGTCATTTCCTTCCATCTTTACATGTCTTCATTTTAAAATGAAATCTGTAAAAGCTTCTGAATGCTTTTTCAGCACTCTTGCTTAGTAGTTTTTAATCTGTAGATATTGCAGAATGTAGATAATTGATAGTTGCTATATGTGGTTATTGCTGTTAATTCCAGGCAATTATTTCAATTGCTGAACTATTCTGCTGTGTGGTATGTTCTACAATAAACGTTAACACTTTTCAAACACAATGGTTGCTTTGTTAATTTTATTTACAGCTCTTTTCCAATTTTCTCAGGTTGCCTTAGTGAGTGCCTTTGAAATGTTTTGATGATTCTTACTTCAGTGAATTTGGAAAACTACCTGTTTTTTTAATGCTAAGTGTGAAGCTTTAAATATTAGTCACTCCAGGCCCTATTACTGGAAAGAAAAAAAAGGAAAAAAATTCTGAATTTTGAAAACAGTTTTGAAGCCTTGAAAAAAATGCCATTGAAAATATTCTTCACACAAGACTTTAAGAGTATTTAGTTTTGTGTTGGATATACTGCAGCTAAGTATCTATTTTGACATTTGTTCATAATACTGAATATATTTTAGTATTTTCCAAAAAGACTGTAACAGGATTTAAGAGCTCGATCTATGCAGTGAGAGAGAGAGAGAAAAAAGAACCTTACTCCCAGCCCGTACACAGCCACAGAAGGACTTGCACTACAGCAATATGTGTTTAGGCACTTCTCTATGAGGTTTAAACACAAACATAGTAAATAAATTATTTCCTCTATGTCGGATATGTTTCTTCATTCCTTTAACTTTATGTTAACGTCAAACTTAAGCTGGTGTGTAAGCAATTCAAGTTCACTATAAACAGAACAGTCTTTTTTATTTCACTTCATCACTGTTGCCCCTTGTAGCAACAATTAATCGCAGTGCCCTGTTTTAGGCTCTAACCTCTCTAGCCCTTCATACACACAAGCTTTTTCTCCATATCAAAACCTGTCTCCCACTTCTTTTACCCACAGATAACCAAAGCAATCTTCACTACCATCCATGTTTTGAGGATCAAGCTCACTGGATTGTAGACATCTCAGGTGCTGCTTACCTTACATACAGCTGTGTATCCATGCTAGGTACCCCATGCTCCTTTTTTGGTCAGTGATAAGAAACAGTTGTTCAGTGGAAAGAAATTAGGATTAGATTAATCTAATCTGTTAACATACCTACTACACAATCCTAAAGATTATGATCAGATATCTTTATTTCTTTCTATTTCCTAAGAGGTTCTACCTGAGTTTTATGAATCTTAATTTGATGAGATTGTTATTGCTGTTCCTTCTCAGTTTATCTTTTTCTGTCTAGTTCTCATATCGTTCTTTTGCAATGTGCAGAAAACTGGTCAATAATTTTAAGGAGGAAGCAACTATATGGTTGAATATATTGGACTTAAAAGCTTTCAAAGGGAAGATTCTGTGTCTAAGGCGTTATGTCCGCTAAAATCGACTGAGAAACAGCAGAATTAACATATGGATTGTGTATTCATTCTGAGCAGACATGTAGCTCAAGCAATGGAGTTTACAGTTTTCCTGTCTCTTTCTCTAACCTAATAAGTATGTAATCATTTCTGCCAAAGAGAACTTGAAAAAAAATGAATGCAAATTCAACAATAATAGTAAAGCTCCACTTAACTGAAGGAGATGAAAGAGTAGGAATATACGTTCCAAATTCCTGTCTTCAAATCAGGTACTTAACAACAGAATAGTAGCTTCACTTGAGTGAAAGAACACAGGTTTTAATTTAGATTGATTTGTTTTTCAGGAAATTCTAAGCCTTACTGCAGCAAAAATAAATCACAGAAACTTTTTTTTTCACCTTGTGAAA
Source organism: Pterocles orientalis (assembly GCA_011057875.1). Taxonomy (NCBI): domain Eukaryota; kingdom Metazoa; phylum Chordata; class Aves; order Pterocliformes; family Pteroclidae; genus Pterocles; species Pterocles orientalis. Next base: position 364,286 of record WKFP01014849.1, on the reverse strand, counting down.
CTCGGGCTTTTGGCTTAGGCAGATGCCTTTTGAAAGTCTTTAGTGTGTCAGCAAGTGAGTCAGTGTCCAAAAGACAGTCACAGATCTTATTGAAGCTAATGGGTTTGTCAAACACAGTTTCAGGCTGAATGAAAGGAACAATTAAGTCTTTTTAAATATCAAAGATAGCTGAAGCAATGTAATAATCACCCAAGGCAAATAGCAGATCAGAGTTAGTTTGAACACAGGCTTTGGACATGTGAATAGATTAATTTATGTCAATTCTAGCTGTCCTGATTTTTAACATAGTCGTGAACATGCGACAAATATAAAAAATTATGTCAGCTCTTCTAGGTAAATGAGGGCTAAGCATCCTGGTTTTAGATGCCCATTTCTTAGTGAATAGTCAGAACATGTACTTCTAAGTCCACTGCCTGCTTAGTTTTACACAGTTGACATGATGTGATCTGTATCACTTTTAATACACTAAGTATTTCCTCTCTATATACCTATGAGCCTGGTTGTGTGTGACACTTGTCTGTTGAAAGCTGCAGACATTAGGCATTTGGATGGCAAAAAACCATGGAGTTAGATGCAGGAATCTGGGAATGACCTGAAGAAGTAACGGTCAATTTCAGTGTTCAGAGGTGCAACGCTTTTGAGATGAAGAGTTCTCTACCTCTCAGACTGTGAAGCAAAAAAATTGTGTCCTTTATTTCACTTGCAATTGGGAAAAGAGTAATTGGCTTCATATTCCTGTTGCAAATAAACAAGCCTATGTATGCAATGAATACATCTTTGATATGTAACTAATTCACCCCCCTAGACGAAGCAATCCTTCCTGCCTGCCTATTAACCAGCTATTCAGACCATCTTGGTAATCTATCTATAAAGCTGCAGCCAAGATTATCTTCCTTGCCTGCTGACTTTTACTACTCACTCCTCTCTCCAAATCCCCTTGCTGGTAAACCTTCACTACTCTACCAAGTTTGATTTTCCAAGATTGTTTATTTCTATCAGAGAATTACTGCAATCCAACACTGAAAGTTTGAAGTAAATTATAAAAAATAGGATCTCAACAGCGGTTATGTGGTTAGGAGACAGAATTATTAGGAGAATCACGAGTCTGGAAGCTGTTACCACAAACCAACACACAGCAGTGTGGCATTTTCTGTAATTTTAAGCATGCTTGCATTTCTCAGGATTTTTCTTTTGTTATTGCTTCGCAGTTAGCTATTTCTATACTATTAATCATATTATTGCCTTGTTTCTAGCCTGCACCCTAAATCATGCAGAGTATTATTCACACTACTATTCACACTAAGGGTAGATGAGGAGTGAGGCCATATGATGTCTCACAGGGACTAGAAAGTGTGTTGTGGTTTAACCCCAGCTGGCATAAGCACCATACAGCTGCTTACTCAATTATCTGCCCTTCCCCACCTCCTACAATGGGATGGGGGAGAGAATTGGAGGAAAAAGTTTAAAAAACTCATGGGATGAGATGAAAACAGTTTAATGACTGAAATGAAATAAAATAAAATACTACTACTACTGAATTGTAATAAGAAGGAAAAAAAAAACAACAAAAAACAAGAAAAGCAACTGATGCAACTGCTCACCTCCTGCCAACTAAAGCCCAGCCGGTCCCTGAGCAGTGATTGCACTCCTTGACCAACTCCCTCGGCTTATTTTCTGAACATTGCATTTCATGGTATGGAATATCCCTTTGTCCAATTTTCGGGCAGCTGTCCTATCCGTGTCTTGTCCCAATTTCTTGTAGAGAAGAAGCTGGGAGGGCAGGGGCAGTACAAGAAGCTGACAAGAGTCCTTGACTTAATGTAAGCATTGCTTGGCAACAACTAAAACATCAGTGGATCATCAACATTCTTCTCAGCAAAAATCCAAAACATAGCCTCAGACTAGGTACTATGAAGAAAATTAACTCTATCCCAGCCAAAACTAGCATATTCTGATACAGTAGGAAATACTGGAAGAAACTCTGGTTGATTCAGCCTAAATATGTCTTCCAACTTTTAAGAGCTATGTCTTAGATTAAATTCTTTTTCAGTCTTTAAAGAATGCAAAAGAAATGTTCTCCTTTCATGTGCTGTCTAGTGTTAGAGAGGAGGCATAACCATATTCCCCTAAAGCCATCATGGCTATTTAGCCGCCTTTTTTAGAGCAGTAGAAGTAGCAACAGTAATGACTATGCATTTGATTCTTTTCTTACATGTTTTTTATTCAACAATTATTTACACCTTCTCTCTCAATTCCTCACACCATTTTAGTAGGTGCACATGCAGGCAAGACCTACTTGTTGTGTTTGAGATCTGAATGAAAGATATTAGGTAGTTCCATGCAAAACAGGCATGCATTTCTAGCAGTTTATACATAGGTTATTTAGAAACATTTGATGAGGTGAACCCACGACGTCTTCTCCCTCATCTCCACAGCTCCAGAACTGTTCTACTGAACAACATGCGTGGCAGATGACATCATCTGACAAGGTATGGTGCGGAAAGGGGCAACCAGCAACCGGGAATCCAATGCAACCACAGGGTACACATTCCAAGTGTTCAAGCAGGAAGCCTGTAAACAGAAGAGGCACTCAAAGGGTGGGAATTGATTATCACGGTCACAAGTAGCAAGCCATATAAAAAAACGCATGTGCATATTACGGAGTACATAAATCTCGGCAGATACTTCTGTGACACCTGTGTGCGATGTTACTTGTAAAACACAAAATTGTGAGAAAGGGATTTGCAACGGAGGAAAAGAGAGCTCTTCTCCACCTGAAAAAGTACCAATTGCTGAAGTGGTGTTACTCTGAGAAATAGCAGAATATTTAATATTCCTCTTCATTAGAACTTTAAAGGTGAGCCAAAATCCATTGCATTCCAGTAAATGCAATAGCTGGATAAGACAGTTAATAGATAGTTAGAAAGCATCAGAACTCAAACTGAAAGAAGCATTATTATTGAGCAAATCTGATGAGGGTTTTAAAAGTAATCCAGACTCTGAATCAATACCTAACAGCTGAGGAATTTTACATATTTTATATGTACATGTATAAATTCTGAGCTAAATGTTATGGAGAAGAATTTGTACTGTCATAGTCCTGGACTTCATAGAGGTCCATCAGTTGGAGATCTGCCTGATAATTTAGCTTGCAGTAATGAGTGAAAAACAAACAGGCAAGCAGGGAAAGCTCACACCAAATGAACCTGGCATTACAAAGCATGAACCAGTTTGCCTCTAAGTTAGAGAATAGGAGTAGTTTCACATCAGGATCCTATGAATAATTAATTCACCTTTTGTTCAAGAACATGCTCTGAATGGAAAATATATGTGAAGTGGTATGTTACTTTTACTTAAAAGTAGATTTTTGTTGGCATGATTTAACCACTGAACTGTGGGCTAAGAAGAGAAAATGCCTCTGCTATTAATCTTTAATAATAAAAGCTGTAATTCAACAGGCTACAGCCAGTAATTCCATATCACCTTGGATGTTGTATAGCATTAATTTATTGAGAAAATATTGCCAATAAAAAAAGACAAACTGGTTGGACTGTATACAAGGATGCTAGTTTATAAAAAGTTAAGACTAAAATTTGATTAATGTTGGCAAAGAGACTCACTTTCCATTGCCAAAAGTATCATATATATTTGTCTAGGTTGTAATACTTCAGCTTTAATATAGTGAAACAAATCAGTTACATGTAGATTGGTTTCATGATCACTTTATGACATTATGCATGCAATTACCTCAATAACCCACATATTCCCAGACCTGATTTTATAAATGTAGCTTGCCCTGTAACTGTCCTGCGTGCTGTCAGCAAAACTGTCCCAGAAGAGCAAAGACCCTTGTAGCGTGTGCTCCAGTCTGTTGCACAAGACACTGTCTCTGCTTCATACGCTGATGTTTAGGCTCAGCACCAGACAGAAGCACATGAGCTCTGATCTTCTTGGAAGTGATGGAACATGTTACTACTATTGTCAGGAGCACGACATCCCCCTGGCATCTGTCCTGTGTAACACTGGGCATCGAATGTAGAGGGTCTTCTAGTCCAATGAGGAACAAATATTCTCCAGCCTTTTGGAGATCCACTGGCCTTTCAGAGACCCCCAGTAACAATGTAAGAAGATGGTCTTCATAGGCCCTCTGAAGATTGCTTTTTTCAGACTCACCTGAGAAACAAGCTTAATTGCAAGACAGTGCTCATCTCTAACTGCAGTCTTGCTAATGCTGAAACCCAGATTCCACTGAACTGTCTCGCCAGTGTGGTGTTGTTTCTCATGCCCATGCTCCCATCGTGTCCTTATGTACAAAACCACAATTTGCATAGTAATAATTTTTGTTATAATTTATAATTTATGTTAATTTGCACCTTGCCTTAGAGAATCTGAAGCCTGAAGTAAGCAGAGGGCAAATAAGAGTCATCCAAATGCAATACATCCTAAATCTTGTAGATACTTTTATAACTAAACTAAAATAAAACATACACAGAACCTTTCTTTCCATAATGAAAATTTTGACACTGATCACGGAAATGCATCTTTACTTATCTACATGTTCTCTCCTCAGTTTGAACATAACGTGGTCAAAACTGAGCTTGCTGTGTCCCCTGCCAAGGTCTCCACACTCCCTCTTTTGATATCGATCTATGCTGGTGATAGAAACATTGACCTTGCCACTTGGACCCACATACCAGGCTCACCCTGGGATGCTTCTGCTCCTTTCCTGAACACATCCACTCCCAGATCCTGCTCTGTCTTCTGCCTTCCTCCTGCCTGGTTCTTTTTCATGAAAAGTTCTTTTTCAGGATCCACTGCAGCTCTATTCCTTGCTGTTCAGTCTCTCATCTCTGTCAGCATCATTACCACATTTATCAACTTTTTGTTCATCTTTCCTCTTCCAATACTCTATCTTGGTTCTAAATACTTTTCTTAATACCTAAAATCCTCTTGGTCATTACAAAAAGCCATGATCTTTGTCCACTGATTCTTCAAATTCTTAGTCTTAAGGACAGCCCTATTGAACTCACCATGATTATTTTTTATTTTAGAAATTGTTGCAATAATTCTTTAGAATCACCAGTCACTTGGTTTGCTTTTCACTATAAAGACATACAGTGGAGGTATTCCAAATACATGATGATATTCTGCTTTTCAAATTTTTAAATGGAAGGTCATCATGGTTATAAGAAAAAAATACCAAAACCAAAAAAACCCAAGAACAATCCTGTGCATCTTAGTATTTTCCATTTACAAGAAAATAATATTTATCCTAAGCTTGGAGCAATTGTCTATTAATTTTGCTTTCCCCGCCTTATGTTATTTTTCTTCATTGTTGTTTAAATGTGTGGTGTTTTGTTCTTTTTCTTTGTTATGTTTTCAGATATCATCTTACAATGTATACTGAAACCCCTGCAGAGATTACTTAGAAGCGTAATATAACCATTAATACAATTACTCAGATGGACTGGAAGGAAGGATGGCTTTTCATACATTCTCTGGTAGTAAACAGAGATATCTTCATCAGCATAAAGATCTTGATAGATGATAAATGTTTTTTTCTAACTAACTTATTCTGATTGAAAGATACACATGAACCAACTCTTGTGCTTTATAGCTGGATTTATGCAAACAGAGTGACACCAATTCAAGGAAAAAAGGAAACCAGAGATATAGCAACGTACTCAGGAAAAAGAAAAATGAGGAAATTAAAACTCAAGCGTTCAATATATACCGAAAATTCTGCCCCAGGCAATGGCTGTGTTCTCAGAATGTGAATCTCAGACTTCCTTTTAAAACAGCCCCAGAATGTTTTGAGACAAGTACTTTCAAATTAAAAAGCAGTGTTTTTCATAAAGTCTTTGAAGAAATGAGAACGATTCAAGAAGAACTCAGAGAAAATGTAAGCAGTAGAAATGGCATGAAGATTTCTTCATTAAAATAAGACATTATGCTAGGTTAAGATGCAAAGAACTAGTAAGGTATTACTGACTAGACTAAAACTTTGTAGTATAACTATGTAGATTGCTGTACTGCTTGGATACAGTTATTAGCTCTGATCAAAGTCATGATGCATTATCATCAGTCAAACCCTCAGGAAAAAAAAACAATATAAAAAAAAAACCCCAACATATAACACAGGAAAACTACATTAGAAAATCAATAACATGGATAAAAAAGAAGGTTTCAGGCAGGAACTTAGAGAAAAAAATAGGAAGGAAACTAAATTAATTTAAATTTGTTTTTTAGGGAAATAAACAAAAACTTGGAAGAAAAATACTGTATCAGAGTTAATCACCTGTTAACACCAGTAGGCAATAAGTACCACACAGCTACTTGCTCATCACCCCTCCCATCACGGATGAGGAAGAGAATTGGAAGGGTGAAGGTGAGCTGAGATAAAGACAGTTTAATAGATAAAGCAAGAGCTACACGCACAATTCAAGCAAAACAATGAATTCATTCACTACTTCTCATGGACAAGCAGGTATTCAGCCACTCCAGGAAAGCAGGGCTCCATCACACGTAACAGTTTCTAAGGAAGACAAACACCATAACTCTGATCATCCCCCCCTTCCTTATTCTTCCCTCAGCTATATATGGTATGGAATGTCCCTCTGATCAGTTGGGGTCAGCTGCCCCAGATGTGTCCCCTCCCAACTTCTTGTGCACCCCCAGCCTACTCGCTGGTGGGGGCAGTGTGAGAAACAGAGATGGTCTCGACTCTGTGTCTTCCACTGCTCAGGAGTAGCTAAAACATCCCTGTGTTATCAGCGCTGTTTCCAGCACCAGTCCAAAACATAGCTTCATACTGTGAAGAAAATTAACTCTTATTCCAGCCAAAACCAGTACATCATCTTAAAGCAAGAAACTTAGAATATTTTCTGTTTTCAGAGAAAACAGAAGAGGATGTTAAATTAAAATATGGGGGAAAAAGTAATATTTATCAAGGCTATCATTGAAAGGTGAGTAAAGGTAGAATCACTCTTGCTACAAGAGATGATCAACCCCCCCTCCCCCAAAAGAGATCAGATAGAAGGGTAATAACTAATGGCACTTTACTATGTTTTTAAGATCAGCATTTTAAAAGAAACAGGGACGTAACAAGTGTGGAATCTATTAACACTCTTTGTATCAGAGCATATCTACAACAATCTATTTGGGCAAAGATATTTTCTCTGCGTTGCAAACAGAAAGCAAGAGGTACCAAGGTTCAGATTCTAATTGACAAGCTAGTTATAAAAACTGTCCAATACATTAAAAGGTAATTCTGGGGAAGTATGCATGGATTACAACAGTGCTTTTTATTCACACCTGTGTTTAGAAACATTGAAAATACTGAGACTGTACACCAGTTCAAATAACACAGCAAATTTTAGAATTTTACTGATCATCACTGAAGACTGGTATTTAGCTGTTCTTGGAATCAGCTGGGGATCCTTCAAGGAAGGTTTTATTTTTTCATTTATTCTTCAGTATTCATATTTTGACTCTCCTTTGAAAAAAAGTTGGCTGGACTTCAGCAGGAAAAAACATTTACTATTCTATGGGTAAAACCTAAAATACTTGTAAGGTGAGGCTAAGAGGACTGGACCAAGATGTAAGAAGAGATGGTCTGAAGCAGTAACAGATGATGTTTTAAAAAATGTAGTTGGTGCATCCTCAATAAGACTAAGAACAATGGATTTAAATACGTGAACCAAAAGGTCAAAACTATATAATACTAAGCCCTTCACACAGAGCTAGAATATTTCTGAAAAGAGTTGAAACAAGATATAAATAAATAGGATGGTAAGCGTGATATGATGTTATAATGTGTATCGTTAGTGTCTGTTCAGTGCTGATTCAGAACAGATACCAGAAAAATTAGAGCTAGATAAATTAGGTCCTTTGTGATAAGCACCATGTCCACAGGGGCTGAAAGAGGTAAGAACATTGCCTGACCACCAGAAATGATTAAATGAATTTTGTATCGGATTTCCAGACTGTTGGAAGCCAGAAGATCAGTAAGATTCGAAAATCTCTCTGTTCACAAAGCATACCCACAAAGACTATGAAAGAAATTGCTTTTTCATTGGACAAATACCTCCCAGAGAGAAAAGAAAAATTCCTCCACAAATCTCAATTACTGAGGAGAGAATCTGTAAGAATAACGAGAGAAAAAGAGAAAAAAAGACCTGTTAAAATACCACTTGTCACATATAAGTGCCCTGTCATCTAAAAGGCCTCACGTTCTTAATCAGTTGGAGTTTTCATTCAGCGTAGAGTCACCAAAAACCTTGATTTTAAACCTTTAAGCCTTCTTCCACATTTCTACAATATATTGACCTGTAAGGATACAGCTGACACCAACCACTGTGAGACTTTATTAGTTTATATCAATAAGAAATAAAACAAACAAACAAACAAAAAAAACCCATTGCATGTACAGTAACTATTTATTAGAAAATGTTCTTAATACTCTGTGTAAAAACCTTTTAAATACTGCAGGTCATATCACTCCCTCAAAACACTGTCAAGTGTGGCTTCCTGCTCTTGCTAAGTAGAGGTGGTAAGCACAGAAACATCAGTTATAGTCTCAGCATTAGCAATTCCGTTGCATTGACTGCTGACATGAAAAATTCTGAGGCTGAAAATTAAAAGTATACTGAGAGTTAGTTATTCATATGAGAAGCAACTAGTTGTCCTTTCTCAGAAAAGAAAGACTTAAATTTTTGTTTTACATTAATGTTTGACTTACGATAATACCTTAATTGAACCAACCCAGAAGAATAAACCAACATTTCTTGACAGGGATGACTGCAGAAACAATAATTTAATAATGCTTTTCTCTGTACAAAATTAGGGGAAAAAAGTGAAAAAGTTAATGGATCTAATTCTCCCCTCTCTTCTGAAAGTCTAGTACTAAACAAAATGTAGCATATAAAAAAAAGCAGAATACAAAGGTGAAGTTTTTATCACAGAGAATTTAAACCGGAAAGGTATAAAGAATGAATAAAGTCCATTACAAAGCTGAGGAATAAAATGATGCTTCAGGAATAAAAAATATCTTTAGATAAACAGAGCCAATGAACTACAAAACATAATAAATGGGGAATAAGAGATGTGAATAAATGTTAGGGATTTTAAAATCAAGACATTTTGCAGAAGTTACACTTTATTTCAAAAAAGATAACTTATCTTGAATGGATAGGAAAAATAATGCCTAAGCAAATATAAAGGAATCTATAGGATTTTGTACAGAGAGAATTTACTGTTAAAGGTACCACAATTACTTTTATTTATCTTTTTAAAAAATCCTTTTCCTTATATTTAGGGCCTAGCTGCACCCAGTTATTTAAAAGGTGACTGGAGTACCTAAGGACCAGACTCTTACTAGGTCTTGTTCTGAGCACATTCAGTGCTTGCACAGGTAGTGAATCCATTCAGAAAATGTGTGCACTTTTTAAAATCAGCATAAAGCTTACCTGGGCAACTACACGATAAATAGCAAAAAAAAGGTATAAAGTCAACCAAACTGTGGCAAATAGGGAAAGGATAAATAGAGGTTGGCCGTTATCTTGGAGGGAATGAGGGTGACAAAGAGAGAGAACCTGTGAGGAGAAAAGAGTAAGTGATGTGACTGGGACTGTAGGGTGTTCCCGTTGAGCAAACCTGCACAAGACCTGTGGAGTTTGCACCAGAGCAACAAAACTGTAATGTCTTTGATAGTTGCATCTGACTTCACCCTTTAGCTCGGGCACCTGGGCTGCTCTCCCTGCTACTGGCAAGGGAATGCTAAGAGGGGATGGAGCAGACATCTTGACTTCCTAACACCTGGCACACACACAAACAGGGGACAGATTAATTTCCTTATGAAATCAGATTGACGTGACTCTGGCACCCCTTTGTTCTTTTGCTGGGATCTGTTTTGCATTGTCATGCCCCTGTTTATACTAGTGTTGTTAATTCACCTTTACATTAGTCTGAGGTAAAAATCAGGTGCCAGCAGAGTTCCTGTAGGAAAACGTTCCCCTAAGGCTTTGCTCTTCACTCTGTCTTTCCTGCAGCCAGGTGCCCTGCATAGAGTGAATACTAAGTACTAATATATTTCTATGGTGAAGTTTTACATTGAAATTATAAGAATGTGGAATTATCAAAAATGTAAATTGAGTTTTCACACTCTGTGGCAATGCTTTTCATGGTTGCCATTTAATCTTAACTGTGCCCTTGTCACTACCAAAACCCAGTTAAGGACAATTTTACCTTAAATGTTCTCCTTTCACTAGAAAAGTCCATCAGGGAATGATAATTGGCACAGTGAATTATGTTACATCTTTCAAAGTTTGTGGTATAAGGATTCTTCCAAAATAAATGAGCATGCCCTTTGTGCATTCTCACATTCTGATGATTTATCCCTGTCAGAGTGGCAGTTTTGGAGCAGAGTTAAAGTAGCCACATACGAATGTAATTAGGTATATATGACACACGTAGAAGCTGAATGGTGACAAAGTTCATAGGACAATTAGTGAAAGTTCTCTTGAGTTCCTGAAGTGTTGTATTGATGCTAAACCCAACACAGTTGGCTAGTTCAGTCAGGTGAGTGAATATAACCAGTTTCACTTGTCCTTATCCACATCTCGTGCCTCATTATCCATGACTTCCTTAAGGAATTTTCATCTGCTGCATCAATGAATGCTATGTCTAACGCTATCTCTTTTTTTGAGGAAATATGAAGCAGTTTCAAAGCACAAAGAGAAAAGAGTGCACACGAGCTACATGGTTTGGACAGCAGAAGTTTTATGAGGCTTGACAAGGCAATTTACAGTTTTTTTTTTATTTCTGCATTCAGAATCTGCTCTGTGTCTAACAGGAACTCCTATTAATTACCACATGAAACAAAGTCATCATTGTATGGAAATAAATATGGAAGATTGTTTTAAAAACTACACATCTGATCATGTGTCATACTTGAATTAATTCAGAAATGGTGTAAAGGAAATTTGATAACCATTTGTCCCATCTTATGGTATATAAACCAAATCAAAAGCCTATTTCTCAGATAAGTAAAAAAGAAGAGTGGAAAATAAAGGGGAAAAAAAAACCCAAGCCAGCCACAAGTTAGTTGATTAAATTTCAGGCACCTTTAAAGCCAGCTTTCACAGATTACAGGCCTGGATTTGCTGCATTTCTGTTCCAATACAAACGCAACATAATGTAGGAGGATTCCTTCACTGGAGTATTTACTATTGAAGAGAAAATTGCTTTTAGAATTATGCATCCCTATTAAAATTTACAGAAATATTGAAGATCACTAAAAAAAATCATTACAAATTATAAGGTTTGAATTCTCTCAGTTACGTGTCCAACACTTTCACTACTGTTAAAAGGATTTAGGTACATGCACTGAAGTACAAACATACCTGAGTGAATTTTTCATTACAATTTGTGGTTTTTCCCATTAAGGATTGTCTATGGGTGAATTGCATTTGTTATAATTTGTGATTTTAAAAAATAAACTAGATATAAAATTTCTGCCATAGTACATGCATGAATGGCTCCCAGAAACTTCATTTCTTTCTTCTTTTATTCAATCCATAGGCAAAATTCAATATTTGAGCAGTGTGACAGACCATCTAAATCACATGATGTTGTTTCTGCACCCTGTATATATACACTTAACCTGTCCTGGTACCTACAATTTTTCTCCACCTGGAATTCATCTGATCATTAAAAACCACACTATCTTCTCACTGGATGAACTTCTATTTCTATTACAAAAAAAATTATAAATTGAACTTATAAACCTCTCTAACAATCGTTTTCTACTAACACTTATACGTGTATCTGTTATCTGAGTCATGTTATCCGTAATCATAGAATCACAGAATCATTAAGGTTGGAAAAGACCTCAAGGATCATCAAGTCCAACCCAACACCACCTAACTCACTAAACCATGTCCCTAAGCACCACATCTACACCTTTATTGAACACCTCCAGATATGGTGACTCCACCACCTCCCTCGGTAGCCTGTTCCAATGCCTGATCACTCTTTCAGTGAAGAAATTTTTCCTAATATCCAGCCTAAACCTTCCCTGGTGTAGCTTGAGGCCATTTCCTCTTGTCCTATCACTTGTTACTTTAGAGAAGAGGCCAGCACCCACCTCACTACACCCTCCTTTCAGGTAGTTGTAGAGGTCTCCTCTCAGCCTCCTCTTCTCTAGACTAAACAACCCCAGCTCCCTCAGCTGCTCCTTGTAAGACCTGTGCTCCAGACCCTTCACCAGCTTCATTACCCTTCTCTGGACCCGCTCCAGCACCTCAATGTCCTTCTTGTGGTGAGAGGCCCAAAACAACACAGTATTCAAGGTGTGGTCTCACCAGTGCCGAGTACAGGAGCACAATCACTTCCCTAGTCCTGCTGGCCACACTATTGCTGATACAGGCCAGGATGCCATTGGCCTTCTTGGCCACCTGGGCACACTGCTGGCTCATGTTCAGCTGGCTGTCAACCAACACCCCTAGGTCCCTCTCTGCTGGGCAGCTTTCCAGCCACTCACCCCCAGGCCTGTAGTGTTGCAGGGGGTTGTTGTGACCAAAGTGCAGGACCCAGCACTTGGCTTTATCGAACTTCATACAATTGGCCTCAGCCCATCGGTCCAGCCTGTCCAGATCCCTCTGCAAAGCCTCCCTACCCTCAAGGAGATCAACACACCCGCTCAGTTTGGTGTCATCAGCAAACTTACTGAGGGAGCACTCAATCCCCTCATCCAGGTCATTGATAAAGATGTTGAACAGGACAGGCCCCAAAACCAATCCCTGGGGAACACCAGGGATCTGTTTAATAATCTCTGTTATATTAAAGATATAAATATTTGTCTTGTTATCATTTGCACCAAATAGACCTATTTTGTGGCAACAATGGCTGTGCTATTGTCTTCACTAGGAAGGGAAAAATGTAAGCAAAGAGTTGTCTTAATGAGGTATTTTGCAGAAAAGGAGAAACTAAATCTTCCCCCCTCGTTTTGAAGCTGGAGTTGCAGTTGTATGTAATTTTGAAGAGGATTACTGATTAATGACAAAAAGAGATATTTACCTGTTGTGCCTTTTGTTGTGTCATGCAGTGAAATGGGATTAGGTGTCATATTTCTCTATGACTTGCAGAAGGATTACTGTGCTCTGAACTATAGATATGCTAAGTATAGAAAAGGCCACTTCTTGAGAGACATCTGTTAGTTTGGATGTTACTCAATTTCTGTTTCCCATCAAGATCATAATTGCAAAGGAGGGAACAGGTAAGTCACTGGCACAAAAGATTCTGCCTGAGATATTATATTGAACATATGGCTCCACTGTCTGTCAGGACTTAGACCTGTTTCACTTTATTTTGTTGCTGAAATGCTTCTTGATTTCTAAATGTTCTTGAGATATATATGATTCTCATGGATCAAGGGCTTTTTTTCATGGGCTTCACAAGAATATTTCTTGCTGTCAGGACCATGAAATCTATTTAAAGAAAGTACAAGAGATTTTAAGAGTGTGTTATGCTTAGTGCCATAAATTCTGTTATTCTCTTCTGAATGTCTCTAATAAATCTAGAGCTGCCTTTTGACACAAAACATTTTAAAATCTCCATCCAAGCACTTTTTCCTACTCTGTCAATTTTTGCCTATTTTTTCGTGTAGCCATGGATTTATATAGTATGACATTAGGTGATTATTTTTCCCCAAGCTTCAAGGTAATTAATTCATAGAATCATAGAATGATTAGGGTTGGAAGGGACCTTAAAGAACATCTAGTTCCAACCCCCCCTGCCATGGGCAGGGACACCCTCCACTAGCCCAGGTTGCTCAAAGCCTCATCCAGCCTGGCCTTGAACACCTCCAGGGATGGGGCATCCACAGCTTCCCTGGGCAACCTGTTCCAGTGTCTCACCACCCTCATAGTGAAAAATTTCTTCCTAATGTCTAGTCTAAATTTACCCTCTTTTAGCTTATACCCATTACCCCTTGTCCTCTCACCGCACTCCCTGATGCAGAGTGCCTCCCCATCTCTCCTGTAGGCCCCCTTCAGGTACTGGAAGGCTGCTATTAAGTCTCCTCGGAGCCTTCTCTTCTCCAGGCTGAACAACGCCAACTCTCTCAGCCTGTCCTCATAGGGGAGGTGCTCTAGCCCTCTGATTAATTTTGTGGCTCTCCTCTGGACTCTCTCCAACAGGTCCATGTCTTTTTTATGTTGGGGTCCCACATCTGAACACAGTACTCCAGATGGGGTCTCACGAGAGCAGGGTAGAGGGAGAGAATCACCTCCTTTGACCTGCTGCTAATGCTTCTTTTGATGCAGCCCAGGACACGGTTGGCTTTCTGCGCTGCAAGCACACACTGGTGGCTCATGTTGAGCTTCTCATCCACCAACACCCCCAAGTCCTTCTCAGGGCTGCTCTCTATCCATTCTCCGCCCAGCCTGTATTTGTGCTTGGGATTGCCTCGATCCACGTGTAGGACCTTGCACTTGGCCTTGTTAAATTTCATGAGGTTTGCATTGGCCCACCTCTCCAGCCTGTCAAGGTCCCTCTGGATGGCATCCCTTCCCTCCAGCGTGTCCACCACACCACACAGCTTGGTGTCATCAGCAAACTTGCTGAGGGTGCACTCCATCCCACTGTCCATGTATCCAACAAAGATGTTAAACAACACTGGTCCCAGTACTGACCCCTGTGGAACACCACTTGTCACTGGTCTCCACTTGGACATTGAGCCGTTGACCACAACTCTTTGAGTGCTGCCGTCCAGCCAATTCCTTATCCAGCGAGTGGTCCTTCTCTCAAATCCATGTCCCACCAACTTAGAGACAAGGATGTCATGTGGGACTGTGTCAAAGGCTTTGCACAAGTCCAGGTAGATGATGTCTGTTGCCCTTCCTCTATCCACCAGCGCCGTGGCTCTGTCGTAGAAGGCCACCAAATTCGTCAGGCACGATTTTCCTTTGGTAAAACCATATTGGTTGTCATCAATCACCTGCTTGTTTTCCATGTGCCTTAGCATAGATTCCAGGAGGATTTGCTCCATGATCTTGCCAGGCACAGAGGTGAGACTGACAGGCCTGTAGTTTCCCGGGTCTTCTTTATTTCCTTTTTTAAAAATGGGGGTTATGTTTCCCCTTTTCCAGTCTGCGGGAACTTCACCAGAGTACCACGATTTCTCAAATATGATGGATAGCGGTTTGGCAACCTTGTCTGCCAGTTCCCTCAGGACCCGCGGATGTATCTCATCAGGTCCCATGGACTTGTGCACCTTCAGGTTCTTTAGATGGTCTCGAACCTGATCTTCTCCTACAGCTGGCAGT
>WKFP01014849.1:311301-323634 GCA_011057875.1 Pterocles orientalis | reverse complement strand
ACATTGCCACCCTCAAAAGTTTTAATGAAAAAAAACCTCCTTAGTTATCAAGTTCTGTTTTTTATTTATTTAATACTTTTCTTACTCTATTGCATTCTCCACCACACTGTCAACTTTTGTCTATAAATTTCACAGATTGTAATGTCAATTTCCTAAATTAAGGAATGTGCCTTTAAACACTCATGTATTCTCCAATAGAAAACTGCATTTATGAGGACCAGGTTTTTTTTGGTTCAAACTTGTATTATTTTTTCTATCTCCACCTTCTTTCATCCTGCTGAATAACCTTCTTTCTAAACTAAACAGTCTCAGTGTATTTCATCTTTTTTGTTAGTCTGTGAAAGTTCATGTCTGGTTTTAGAATTCAAATTATAATGAACAGGAGACAAGGTAGATCTCGTGCCTCGTTTTCTGATCTAGGCTTACCAGATTGTATGAATTTGCCCAAACATCCCTGAATCACTTAAGGTGTTTTGACATCATTGCCATAAAATTTGTTCATTGCCATTGTTTCCACTGCTCTCAAACTCAAAGTATGAAGTGAAAGGAGGATTTGTTTCAAGCTTCTCCCACAGACGCTATCTGTTGTTGCTGTCCCTGTCTATTCTGTTTCTCATTCTCCACCCTATCTGACAAAGCTCAGTCAAACTGAAAAAATCTTTCCTTCTGTAGCTAAAGGAGGACCTGATACAAGACTCCACATGAGAAAGGATGCACTGCCAGGCTTTCATGAAGGAGAGCTTTCTAAAAAGCTTTCAAAATGTCCATATCTACTATTGAGATTCATCTAATTGATTTTAAGTCCATCTGTCTATCACCTGCTGAAGTCTACATAATCTAGGAGAACTAAAGTGTGTCATCGTGTGCAACCACATCTCTTCGGTTCACATATTTCAGGCTTAAAAAAATTCCAGGACTACATATCTAGCTGGTGACCATTTTGAAGGTTGAAAGACATCTGCGGTACTAAAGACTGACTTTTCAACATACAAAAATTGGGTTAACATTTCAGAAGACACTAGATCATGCTTAAATATTAGTTAAGTGACTGGATTTCTCTAAAGGGCTTAATAACTATTATCTCACGGATCCAAACTGACTGCATGTTCATCCTTCAGCTCCTTTGAAAAGCTGCCTCTTAGTCAGTATCTAAGAGCACCACTGTTAAAAAACAGCTGAGTTTTCTAATGTGTTTCAGTTTTGTCAGTGTGTTGGTGTTGTTTTGATATCTATTTTCCTAACTCATCAAATAAACACAGTGACATAACACTTGTGAAATTGTGAAGCTAATCAGTTCTGTATAAAAAAGCATGAACACTCACTGACTGAATAGTTGTAACAATATTTCCGATGTAGTACCTATATAAGATATGTGCGTCTGGCTTTGGTTTGCCATTATAATTTCTTTTGTTGTTGTTTTAGTTGAATGCAATTCAGCTACTCAAACATTTTTTCTGTGAGTTATGTAGCAGGTTCAGATTCACTTTCCAGTTTTATAAACAAAATTGGAAATTGTGTTTTATGTATTAGGTATTGTGTCCAGTGTGTATTTATCTGTCTGCAAGACCATTTCAACTATGAGGCACAGATTCTGCTGCATCTTTCATGAAGAATCTTACACTGTAAACTATGGCAAGATCACTTAGATAAATAGAGGCTGTTTTTTTGAGGTGACTTGTATGTATATCTATATCATATACTGAGATGAGAAGATGAATAGTAACAAGCTACAAAACAGAACCTTGAATATGCACGCATATAGTTTTGGATAGCTTATATTGGACATAATAACGAGTTTTTCTTTTCTTCCTATGAAGACAGAGCAATGGATCAGAATATGTTCATGCTATTTACAGGCAGGGAGTAAGAGGGCTATGAACTCTTCCCTTGGCAGAAGGGCTTGTCAAAGCAGCCATCCTGCAATCATCCATGAACCACACGCTGGGTTGTGTCAGTGCAAGTGTTTGTGGAGCAGTGTTCTCTTCAGTTTGCCATCAGTTTCTCAGTTCCGTTCACCTTGTCTGTCTCACCCACAAAATTTTTTACCAGGCCAGCTAACAGTTTAGCAGGAAAATAAGAACACAGGTTGTGGAAGGTGTAAACTTAAACTGAGATGGAAAAATGATTATCAAACTGGCCTATTCAGCAAACTTTGAAAATCTAAACTTTTGGCAAGCCTTTTGTCAGCTTTCAACAAGTGGCCATTCTTTGCTAGTCATTGAGCTAAGAATTTGATCCAAATGTAAATTCACTCAGATCAGCTTGACTATATCAGAAATTAATCAGACTTCAAACAGATGCGAGATGTTCTGACTGGCATCAGATAACTCTCTGATTCAATGAAAATTTCCAGATTGAGTTAAAGTCAACACATTTGCAAAACTTTTTTCAGACTGGAGAGAGCCTTAGCATAGAGGAGGCAAGTGTTCTATGTATGTAAATGTGCAAGAGTCTGGGAATTCAAAGAGCAAAAGTGGTCTGAGTTTTACTAATTGTAGAAGTTACAACACATTTGGCCTCCTGGAGGCATGTCATGCAAAGAATCCTTTGTGACTAATGCCTGGAATTTTACACTAAAACTGAGTTTCGCCTTTAAACGTAATTTCACTAAACTAGAAGGACAGTCGTGAAAATGTATCTTCTCTAATGAACAAGTGGCAGAAACAATCATTATGACTTTCTTCTACTGATGGTCAGGGCAGGCTGTCCATGCCTTTGAGCAACCTCTCCATGGCTGACATCTGAATTATCTACGCCTCTGTCATTTATTGTCTTTTGATTTGCACTCCTTTTTCTCTCTTTATCCTTCTTTAGACATTTCTGTTGCTGATCAACTTGCATTCTGTGTTATTATTACTGATGCTTCGTATTACAGAGGAACCCTACAACTCGTGCTCTTTTCTGATTTTCAGTATCACAGTGATCCTCTCCAAACCTTCATGCTACTTTTTCCTGAGTACTGCAATGAAGTATTGAATTGACCCAATCTCTGGAGCAGAATTACCTATACTTTTGCTTTGTAAAGAGTACCTCAAAATGTCAAAAGGGATTTGACATTCTAAAGTTTGCTTTTATTAAAGCAAAGATTGGAACAAGTAACTCTTTAAAGAATATTCAGACCTTCTGGATTATTAAAATAAAAGGATACAAACCCAAACCTTCCACCATCCCACACCTCTTTGTCATGTAAGTACTTCCCGAAGGTGTTGCTCTGTAGTCATCAGTTTTTGGTAGTGTCATCAGTTACATCGAAGACCATGCAGATCCTTCTGGGTCCTTCCAACAAAACTGACGCTGATCTGTCTGTTCCCTTCTCTTTTGGGGAGTTTTATTACTGCTATATGTCCCATTCCTTGTTGGTCATTACTTGAACTCAAGACATTTTTTCTTGTGGAAAAGGATTTATCACCCCTTTCAGGACTTACTACCTGTTTCAGGATGTACATCAGGACAGTAACCCTCACTGCAGAGAGTTTTTTCTGACCCTTGATGCAACTATGAAAACCATTTACGTCTAGCAGCATATTAACTTTTCACAGTAGATACAGTAGTAGAAAGTGAACAAACAAATCAAGCAGCTCCCATGCAACTATATTGCAAACTCTCTCTCTTTTAACATCTGTCAGCCCTTGTGCTCTTGTCCCACATGTCACAATATGTTTCTCCTTCATCTGTAGTAGTTTAGCTGTTTATCTGGGTATGAACTGGATCAGTAAACAAACTTTGGATAAATATGATCCTTTCCATAGATTTTTTTAGTCATTGACCTCCCAGCAGAACCCTATGACTTGCTGTACTAGAATAATTGAAGGCCAGTAGCCTCCTAATCTGGTTTTGCCCTGGGAAGAGGGAACATGATTTCACAGACTTACAAAGTCTCCTTTGGGAAGGACTCTACCTACATTTTTGCCTGGTAAAATCAGGCGCAATACAAGATAGCTGTGGTATCTCCTCTGTGTTCAAGGTGTTCCTGTTCAGGGTCAGCTCCACAGACCCAAACTGTACAACACAGAAATTAAGTATTTTGTAATCTGGTAGCAGACTGCAGTCTTTTGTTACTTTTTGGGATTAAAGAGTCATGGCTGAAACTTTTCCTGCTTTCTCTCTTTCATTCTCAGGGCATTCCAGACATACTGAGAATTGTTTCTCACCTGTATTATGCACAACTATCATGTTATTTTAATGGGGGTTTTTTAAGCTTAAAGTAATGATTTTGCTTTACAACAGATCTCTCCATAAATTCAGGTGTCATGCTTCAAGGACATGTGGGACACACGTAGGATTTAGGACACATGTAGGATTTGGGACATGTAATGGGATTGTCTTCATAGGAACAGAAATTTTTTTGCTTCATTAGTAGTTTAAAAATTATTTCAAGAGTAGGTATTCCCGCCTGCTATGTATTTAATTTACATGTGCTGCTTATGCCTTTCAAGAACAAGTCATGAGCATGAGATACCAGAGTCATATATGCATTCTGCGGCAAGTCACCACCTGGCCTAAACTGCACAGGGGAATCAATATCTTCCTGCCTCTGCTGGAAACATCTGTTCTGCTGTACTAAGATTTCATTTGTCTTTTTCACAGCTACATCAAGTTAGCAGCTGGAAATTATTCTGTGATCAACGAACAGATAAAAGTCCTTTCATCTGTTTTTCTATAGATAAGCTCCTAGACTGATGTTGTGGAAGTTTATCTTATTAGACCTGAAGCAAGTGATCCTGCATGTTTATCAATTGCTTTACATCTTAAAATTCCTGTCGTCACGGTAACTAGCATTAATTATTTTCTTATGGACAACACTTCCCAACTTTATTTCGTCACAAATTCTCTGAGACAAATCCTACCCTTTGTGGTTTAGGTAAAAACACTAAAAAACACCTGTCCTGAAAATTGCTCTTGTGAAATGCCACTTAACTGGTAGCTGGTCTTTCAAAATCTATTGTCATCTTCTCTTCATGGTGTTATTCCTCCCTTGCCTTTTAATTAATCTGTAATCCCACCTTCATTATTTTTTTCCATAAAGGGTTGAAATAGATGCTCCATTTTAGTCTTAATACAGGAAGTACTGTCTCATCTACCAAGAAAAAAAAAAATGTAATTTATGTTAACATATGTTATGACTTATAAACCAAGATTTTACTCATTTAATCTTTGTTTTATTAGATATTTATGTACTCTTAATACTTTATTTTAAGACTGTTAAAAACTACAGAAGTCAGAGGGCTATTGACTAAATCTCTTATTCTCTTTCTACTCTCCTCTTCAGTAAATATTCTTTTAAATAAGAAACATTTTGCATTATACAGTATGATCACATATACTATTCAGCTATGCTGTACCAAAACATGAGATAATAAACATAATAAAAATGCTTTCTCCTACATATATATTGTTGTGTATCAGTACTTTCTTTTTTTCCTTCTTCTTTTTTTTTAGCTTTACTGTTGCATCAATTCCTGTAAATAAACTATGTCTCAAAGAAAGAACTGGCAACCAGTTGGAATAAAGAGGACAACATACAATATATCCTAAAGCAATTTTTTTATAATGGCTTAATTAATAAGTCTGGTTTAATAACCACTAAGTGAACTGTTTACTAGTTTACTTCTGTTATTGTAAAAAGAATATTATTTATTTCCTGGAGCATATAGATTGTAACGTGTTTTTCAATAGGGAAAATCACTGCAAAATTTATTTAGAGAAGGGTATCACTCTGCTTTGGGAACTGTGTGCAAAAAAACAGCCTTTTGCTCTAATGTTCACTATATTACAGTATACTTACGCATATCCCATGTAGTATAATCAATTCTACTGAAATGAAATTATTAATGATACCTTTTCATTTCATTCTGCTTGTGAATGACGAACATTTGTTCTATATTCAGTACGGGAAGAGACTTTTAGGTGATAAAACTCATATCATAGCAAGGAGTTAGTTACTAACATCATTTTTTAAATTAGTATTAACTTTTTGAGTTGATACAGCCATTATTATCCTTGGACAGATTTTTTTTCCTTCAAAATAGGAAATCTATTGATTTAATCAGGGTGAAATTTAAGAATACATTTGTTCAGTACAGCCCAAATTTAATACTCAGGTTTTGATGTTGTATGTGTAGATTCTTGATAAGGCATAATCAAATTGTTCTTCATTCTTGTTTCTTCTAGTTCTACTTTCTACTAGTTCCATTATTTCTGCTTTCTAAATCTCAGGAATTGAAAACTTCTTGAGACTTCCTGCAAAGTCACATTCAATTTAAAAATTAACTGGAGTTTATCACAGAAACAACCATATATCCTGATTGGCATCACATTTTCAACAGTATTTGCTTCTGAAACAACATCGTACAGTCATTTATACACATCTCTGTCTACCAGCTTCTACTGTTTAGTTTTATGTGAGTAACCACACAGAATGTTAGGCATAGGTGTGTTGACTGATTGCGTCCCTGTTTTTATTGCGAAGGTTACGTGGTCTGTGATCTTGTCCTGCGACCTAGGAATTTAAGTCAAATTGTGGCTGGAAATGATGTACAGAACTAACCTCTTACTTATCAGCTCTATTCACTGAATTTCCTTACTCTCATTTCAAGATGCTCTGGGTTCGTTTCAAAATTTGAGAAATGTTTTTAGAGTAGCTTCCTCTTCTGGTGTTCTGAAATGCTGGACAATCTTACAGGAACATCTTTATTGAAAAACATATATGTTTCTTGTTTTCCAAGCTTTTCTACCACAAAAAAAAAGAATCACGATTTTTTGTGAATTCTGAGAGCTTGCAAATCCAGACCAACATATAACAAAATGACTTAAAATGCTTTGCTTATGTTTAAGGCAACAGAGAAGAACAAATTTTCTGGGACACAAGAACTGGAAATTTCTCATTTAGTTCAGTTACACAATCCACATATGCAGCTTGAATTTTTTTTTTTTTTGGTGTTTCTAGTTTAAGTCTAGAAAAGTCTTTGGTTTGGAAGACTTTGATTTTGAATTAGTTTCCTTCCTATTGGTCTTGGCTTTGTCACAAGAATTAGAAAGGGATTCTGATGCTTGGAAGGCTCAACAACTAAATGTGGGTGAAATTTATCAGTACCAAAAATTTCACTGCTTAGTATTAATGGACCTGTTACTATATTTTTATATGCATTGTTAGGTATGCCCTCAAAGTTTTTTCTAGTTTTATTTTATTTTATTTACTATTTTATTTTAAAAAGAGTTAGGCTTTCTTTCATTTTACAGATCATGTGGTGAAGTAAAAAATAAAAAGGGTGTATGACCCAAGCGAATAGGTAGAGTTTGATTTAAATCCAAGTCAAGGACAGCAGGTTTTCTGTACTTATTTTATTCAGTCCTGGGTTCAGTGAGCAGCTACCATGTCAGTAACTTGGAAATCATAGTTTTAAAGAACAGAGCATATGAGACTGTGCAAAGCCCTTCACAAAAGGCTAGAGACTGCACATATTCAGGTACTTGGCTAGTACAAAAAATTCCAGTGGTCCTTGTGGTAGTCCTGCATTTAATGCCTGCATGGGGCTGCACAGTTGCATGACTGCATTGGTCTGGAGAGGGTAGAAAATTCTCTTCCTTTGAAAATTTTTTATTTTGTCAAAGACAAATGCCTCCCGAAATATTCTATTTTTCATATTTCCTTTATTCCTAAAAAAAACAACAAACAAACCCAAACAAACAAACAAAACACCAGCCAACAACAAAAAAAACCCCTAAAATCTCCAAGCCAACCGAAAAAAAAACCCAAACCCAAACATCCCAATATCTTCTGGGTAAATCAAAATAGTGACAATGGTCTAGGTTCCTGCTCCTAGTCAGCTGGAAGTCTATGGAATCATCCACGGCATCCCTCTCCCTTACACCTATTGTATTTTGTTTAAATAATTGATTGTGCCAGAAATTCGTAGAGATTAATCTGAGAACTGCTAGTGAAGATAAACAGTATCCAAGTCTAAGTAATCGTGTGAACATTGTCGGTGTCTTCCCTTTTCTAGGGATCTGCTGGCTATTCAAAACTTCAAACAATATGTTTAGGAGACCTCTGGCAGCTGAAAATGACCCTAAAGCATAATAAGTACAAGTGGGCTGTGGAATAGGGTCTAGATGAAGTCTGCAGATAACCCTGACCACTTCCCTGCATATTTTTCTCTACGACATCACTACGTGTTTACACTTACACAAGGCCTTAACTCAGTAATGAAGTTAATTCATTTTATCCTGGAGGCATGGTGCAGAACAGCTGTACAACATCAAAGAATCTGGCAACTGATGCATGCTATATTAATCTTATGGGACTCTACTTCCTCCTAATTTAAGAAAGTCCCCTATGTTAGGGATCCAGGTGGAAGGTGATTACACAGAGTCCCATTTGTGGTATGAATATTCCCCAGTGTCTTTCATGGTTATTTTGGAAGTGAAGAGCAGGCACAGACATATAGACAGTGCCTATTTTTTCAGCTTCAGTAGGCACAGATTTAGCAACTCATCCCATTTTACCATATGTTATGACCTATATCTAGGTCATATCCCTGGAGAGTCCATCTTTGAACGATTTTCTAAAGAAGTCTAAAAATTTCAAGCTTTTTGGTATTGTCTATAAAATAAAATCAAAATTATTGGAAGACTGCATAGGAAACGAGCTAAGATAAACAAGTCAAATAAGCAAAGACCTCAAGGCCGATAACAGTATGAATGCCTTTAACTGGACCTTTGTCAGAAGGTTATCTAGTAATAAAATCTGATTTATTATAATACGCCTCAAGATATCATAAAAGACTTTTAGAAAATAAGAGAGTCTATGCGCATCCAAGCAATTTCCAAAGTTTCTAGAAATGAGGTCTCTAAATGCATCTTTAATTTATGCTATCAGCACACTAGACTTTTTACTCTTAGAACATCAGTAATAATGGTGAGTATTCTTTCTCTGTTTTGGAGGGAGCTGGGTGTCCATTCATCCTCCCACCCACCCTTGGTAAGTAAAATATTGTATAACAGTACAGCCCGTTGGTATAATTTTTCGCTGAAGAAAAAAACAAACCACAAAACACCAAAACCCCCACAAAACACACAAAAAGCCCCAAATCCTCTTGAACCTTTGACTAGTTTGAACCAGTTTTGTCAGAGCAGAAGAAGTCACAGGAAAAAAAGAGAAAGACTGGATTATGTCAAGTCTTGTTTGAACTAGCAACAGAGTACTGAGAAGAGATCCACTTATGCCCACAGGTAATGCCATAAGACAGGAGAAGCTATATTAGCCTTTTGATAACCCTTGCAGAACCTCTGTGTGAAGAAACAAAACCTGCAGTAGCCAAAGCCTTGTTGGTTCCACTACTGGCAGAAACAGTCATTTTGCAAAGCTTCTGTGTAGATGTAACAGGAATTCAGAAGGCTGGAAGTGTGAATGTTCAGAATATGAACCCCAATGTAGTCCTTCTCTATTTGGCTGTTTCTTTATTTCTGGTATGTTGTCTTCTCATGCACCTGAACACTTCTATTTAATTTAAAAAATTATTTGGGAAATCTTTTTGGTGGCCAGGCTCTCTAGAGCTAGAAATATTAGCGGTGGAAAGCAGATGAGCTACAACCCGTTCCCTTTTCCCTACCTCAGTTTTGCACGTCAGGTGAACTGTGTTAAGTGGACCTATATCAATTTATAAAAAGAAGTACTGAAACGAGGGAAGGAGTAAATACAGATATTGGACAGGTTTAGGTTTTGAATTTGAGACGGAGGTGATCTAAATTAGTAAAATCAAGACTATTTCTGAGTTTAAAACACATGAAGTTGAGAAATGTTCACTCTCATGTTTTGAACGTGTCCCTAAATTTAGTCAAAAGACCCAGTTTCCTTATATGCATAGACACACATATACACACATTTATGCTTGTTCTGTATGTACCTCTATATTATCCTCTGTGTTGAAAAACAGAGGAACAATTAGATGTCAAAAAAGCCAATTTTGTAAAGTTGCTTGGGAATATTCTCTGTAGAAAAAAAGCAAGAATGTAATAGGTGTGATTCATCAAAATAAATATACTTTGTATGTTTGTCTAGAAGTAATAGAAAAATAATATCTAGTATGTGAGATTTCATCTTTGATCTGTTAATGACAGAATCATCCTGATGGTAATGAATTTCTCTGTAGAATATTCACTGTAGAAGCAGACATGAAATATTTAAGCAGTCTCTGTGATACCATCCCAAGAACACTTCAGCATGGACCTTTTTTTCTGGTATTTTTTCCTGGTAAATGAAGAAAGTACAAATTCCTGAAGAGATAAAAACATGCTGGAAGTTTCTGCATTTGTCATTCAACAAACCCTTTTTATTACATTCAGAGATCCAGCTCATTCCTTTGAAGGACAAAATGATGTGTATCCTTTATAGCCAAACATATTTACAACTGGGTTGTGGCTTTGATCCTGGCTAGCAGAAAACACCACACAGATGCTCACTCACCCTTCTTCCTCCCGGGGATGGGGAGAGAATTAAAGGGGTAAAGGGAGAAGACTTGTGGGTCTCTTTCCAGAGGGAAAGTTGTTTAGATGGTCTCGAACCTGATCTTCACTTACGGTGGGCAGATCCTCCTTCTCCCAGTTCTTACCTTCCCTTTCTGCAGCTTAGATGGTGCAGCCGGAGACCTTGCTGGCGAAGACCAAAGCAAACAAGTCATTGAGCACCTCAGACCTCTTCATATCCCTCGTGGCCAGGTCTCCAGTTTCCTTCCGGAGAGGGCCCAAATCTTCCCTAGTCTTCCTTTTGTCGCCAATGTACTTGTAGAAATTCTTCTTGTTCCCCTTTATGTCCCTTGCTATAAACTTCTTTTATAGTCAATGGGAGCAATAAGACACTTTAGGATGAAACTAACGTAATGTCATCTGAAAGTACTCATCTAGCAGATGAGTCACACATTGAATGAGCCTGTTCTCTCCAGTGACTTTAAAGAGCCCCAGAAGTGACCCTCTTGGATGTAGACATCTTCTAAATTTAGGTGAGATAAGGTGTGTATTTGAAGATTGATAACACGGGGAGGAAAAACTATTTCTATGATGGCTGAAAAATATATAGTTGTAGTAAAACTACTACAAGTATAGCATTTTGTAACATACAGCATATTTTGTATCTCAGATAGATAGGAAAGGTTATCCTTCCAACCTTTGATCAGATAAAGTATCTCACACTGTAAGAATTGAAAAGAAAAAAAAAAGAAAATTCCATCCTCCTTTTACCTCAATAGACATAATTTGAGCACTGACTGAACTGCAATTAGTTTTAGAGCAACATGCTGTTATGAGTTTTTCTCAGACCGATAAATGTGATCCTAGCTATCAGGATACTGTACAGTTCAAAGGGAGAGGGAACACAAGACTTTTTTTCTATATTAGAAGTAAAAATGTTATATTTTACTCTTAACTGTAATTTGGTCAGACTCTCAGCTTATTAAGTGACACAAGCAAGACTTTGGTCAAGGACGTATTTTTGAGTGTTTCTAAATCTGTGTTTAGTGAACTAGCACAGGGCTACCTGTCACTGTGTTATTTCAGCTGTTAATGTTCTGAAACAGAAATGATTTTCTGTCATGAAGTGCTAGATACTGCTTAAAGTCAACAAAATATGCCCAAGGACATGGAGTGTGATGTGTTCCCATGTCATCTGTTTTTTTCATGCTGCAGAGTCTATTTGATCGTTAGATGGGAAACTCAGAAATTAAATAAAAGAAAATAGAAACCAAATTTTGTTCTTTTTGATTTTGAGAACAAGGTACTTTCAAAGTTATGTAGAACTTCAGGGCTCTGGCACACACCACAATATAGAACTAAAAGGAAGCAAATGAAACCATTTTTATAGCCTCCTTTGAGGAAGCTATGATCATCAGCCTTTTTCATATTAAGAATTTAGAAATCATTTTTTCCTATAGTTGAGAGTAAAATTGCCTCCCTCAATCACAATAAATGTATTTTTAGGAACAAATATTTACTTACCTAGGAAAGGTACAACACACTTAATCTAAACTACACTTCAGACATTGGCCTGAGTCTAACCTCATTTATATTAGTTCAAATAAGCTGAAGTCTCCAATGCTACACAGTGTGAATCTGGGGAAAAGCAATATGTGCATAACTGTGGAACCTTACTTTATATGGCCTCCAACATGTAATGAGCACAGCATGTTATTCAGAAATAGTGTAGCTGTGAGATCTTGGCCACAAATGAGGGCTGTTACTATGTACTTCACACTTAAATGCCACATCTAGAATTAGTTATTGCTGAGGTACCCTGGACTGTATTATTTGGCAAGTATTTTATATAATGTCTGTATATATATA
>WKFP01014849.1:235166-302610 GCA_011057875.1 Pterocles orientalis | reverse complement strand
ACAAAATCTTGTGAGCTCTGGATAAAAACACTAGCTGAAGACCTGTCACAAAAAACATTTCCTTTCCCCAGTAAGATGTTCTTTGGAAGCTGATATAAGGAGATTAAGATGATGGATGATGACACAGTCTAAACAGTATGCAGTATTTCACTGGTCATATGTGCAAGGCTTAATGTCACCTGGAATTCTTTCAGTCTCTGTCTCTGCGGTTTTGATACCTTTTGTTAAAGCACAGCATAAAAATTCAACCTAAATTAAAGCAGCCATTTCACAGTAATGACACTGTCTTTTATGTTTCGTATCACATCAGAACAGTGCTGACTGAAGACTCTAACAGTTTTTCAATATAAACAACTTGACAAGACCACAACTGCCTGTGAACTATTTACTACACAGAGAAACTGTTGGTTCTTATTAATGTCCTTCTCTTTTTCAGTTTTATTCATCTGTTTGCTAATCATGCAAATGGATTATTAGGTTTCCATTATCTGGGCTTGTCTACTTGATCTTGTCTGTATTGGTACCATTAGAATACTCACATGGGTAAAATGAATCTGTTGGCTAAATGGCAGTGGAAAAGTTATTCTTCATAACTCTTTTTTTTTTAAATTCAGTTTACCTGTGGCAAACTACTCTTCTTTTTTATCCTGTGTAATAATGTGTCTTCATTAATGACTTGGATGATGGGCTGGAGTGTACTCTCAGTGACACTGCAGACCTGACTAGGTGGAGTGATCACTGTGCTGAAAGGTTCAGAATGGCTTCACCAGGCTGGAGAAATGGGTTGACAGAAGACTCATGAAGTTCAACAGAGACAAGTGCAAAGTCTTGTATCTGGGATGGGAAACCCATGTGAACAGTACAGAGTGGTTAGAAAGGAATGCCAGGGGAAAGGAGCTTGTACACAACAAGTTGAATGAGTTGAATCCTTACAGCAAAGAAGGTCAACAATATTGCCAGCTGTTTCAGGGAGGTAAAGTTTCCCCTCTGTTCAACAAGTGTGAGACCAATCTGGAATACCGTGTCCAGTTTCAGTCTCTGCCACACAAGAAAGACCTTGGCAGACTGGAACAGGCCCAATGGAGGACCAAAAAGATGACTGAAGGCTCATGACATGGAAGGAAGGGCTGAGAGAACTGGGTTTATTGAATCTCAAGAAAACAAGGCTAAAGAGAAGATAGAGCCAGACTGTCTGCTCCAAGGTGTATAGGGATAGGAAGAGCAGTAATCGTTGCAAGTTGGAGCAAAGAAATTCTGATTAGGTATAAAAGGATTTTTTTTTACCCTATAAGGATGGTAAAACAGGTTGCCCAAAGATGTGACATCTCAGTCCTTGAATATATTAAAAACTCAGCTGTACAGTCCCCTGAGCAACCTGATCTAATTAGACTCACTGTGAGCAGAAGGTCAGACTAGAAGACCTCCAGACATTTCTGTAACCTAAAATACTCTGTGATTCTATTAAAGGAATTCATGCTTCTTCATTAAAAAGAAAACTACTTACTGCTTACAAATGGTAACAGTCAATACCTTTCTAGCTCCGTGCGTAAAGATCAGCATATTGGTGCTTCCTTACAACCTTTTTTGTTTCTGCAACTTGTATGTTTTCCTCCATCATTCCACTAAGATTGTTTTCCTCCATCATTCCACTAAGATTGGTGTATACACTCCAATTTCCAGTCTTCATATAGCCAGTAGATATTCCCTTGTACTCCAAAGAAACTCATTCTCGTCCTCCAGTTTTCTCATACTGTATCACTATCTCCAAGCCTACTGTGCTCTTAAATAATGAAAATGTAAGGGAAAAAATTATTACATGATAGCAGTATGGGATCTCTGACTCCTGTTGACTGTGAGTTGGTATCTCTCTCAAAACTGAGATCCTAATATATAGCTTTCACTTGCAGCTGAAATCTTCTGAGGTGTGAAATCTCTTCTTTTCCAATTTAATAGACAAAATAGATTTAGGAAACCACATTACATTGGTTTTTTTCACAGTGTGGTATTACACTGTCCACTTTATCCTTATACTTACAGAAAATCAGATCTTTGAAAGCCTGTAAACCAGGAATTTACACTGAGGAAGAAACCTGATTAGAATGTTTTGATCTTGCCAGTATTGTAGCACCACAGATTAGTTGTCTCTAAACAGTTGCTGTTGTCTCTTATCGTATTCATGTACTTATCTCCCCATCATTAATGTTAGACACCCCTGTCAGTGTACAATGCAATTTTTGTTCTTTGTATGATCTGACTTGATGGATTTAGCTCATTGGGTGACTGCTTTGAAACTGTGTGGTGCAAGTATGAACTGCTGGCAGTACACAGACGAATTCATTAGCACTGAGGACTCTGATCTCAATCCCACTAGAATCAATGCGTATTTACCATCTGAAAGCAAGTTCCTGTCCAAGTAGGTCCTTACAGTCTTGTGACTCAGTCAAAATACATTTAATCTTGTGAAAAACTGACAGAATTTATCCCAAGCAGAGGAAACTTACAAAGTATGATTAATACTGCTTGGACAGGAAACTTATGAAACAGCCACTCCATGTGATGTTAAAAGCAGCAGAAAAAAATCGGGTGGGATAATGCCATCACTATATAGGTGACACTCTGTGGGAGAGTAATAGTGAATAAAAGCAATGTACTGATAGCACTAATTAACCAGAGGTATCCTGCTGCTGAACAATACAGAAGAAACAAAAAAAAAAGTATTGAGGAAGAATAGAAGCAAAGCAAGCAATACGGGAGAGTAAAAGAGCTGAGGAAAAAGGCAGAACTGAAATGGAACAGATTATTTTTCAGGGACAAGGGTGCTTGACAAAATTGGTCATCTTGGAGTGAAAAATAAACCATTGATTCAAAACTGAAAGAATGCAGTAGCAAAATTAGATTGAATATATGTATCTTCATAGAGATAAATGGAAGCAAGTTGGAAAATGTGGGATGAAAAAGAAAATTGTCATCTTCAAATTGCCAGCCCTACAGCGATATAGAGAAACATATAAATGGTATATTCATAAATTTTTTAAATGTACTAAAATAACTACAGAACTGGACAAATTATAACAGTGAAGGAAGAAAATCCGGGAGTCAATGGATGGCAGCACATACAGTTTTAGCTAATTTCAGCCATATAAATGGTAGTTCCTGACAGACACTGTTCACCTTATCTACCTTTGGGTGTCTAAGCCAAAAGCTGGATTCTGAAATATGCAAAGCATTTCCCTTTTGACACAGATATAGGAATTTCTGAGCTGATATATACGTGAATGCAAGACTATAAAATCCACCCACCTTTTTGTTCCTATTATCATAAAGATTGCACTAGCCTCCTTATAAGGAAACTCTGTGTGTGTAATTGAGAACTTATGGGTAGCTTGTAACCAGTTTAGAAAATTACTCTTGCTAGCTGATGTTTTCTCATGCAAGAAATGTCTCCTGTACATAGACCCTGATCCTGGCTCATTTAAACTGAACTTACCTTATCAATTTATTGGATTAATTTTTGAAACACACAGAAATTAATAAAAGTCATCATCTGTGGCTCTAGCTTTCATAGTGCCTTTAAGAAGAGCATAAGGAAATTAAAATTTTACTTGTTTCTTTTTGGAAAAGAGTGTTAGGGAGAAAAGCAGGAGAGAATAACCAAAGGAGGGGACCAAAGAGTGGTCTGCAGGAATATTGCAGACCTAGAGCTCACTTTAGCCATAATTCAGTAGCTTGGATCCATGAGGCTGTAACGATGGGGTAAAACTAGTGATGAGCGTACAGCATGGGTACTGCAGGCAGCATTTACCTTCTGAAGATCAGTGAAAACGTGTTTTCCAAAGTGCTGCAAGTGTCTGTTGTCAACATGTCTCCTCTTTTGTGGCTTGGGATGGATTCCTAAGAAAATGAACAGAAGCCTGACAAATGGCATGAAAAAAACAAGAGATTTATGTGTTGCCAGCATAAATGATGTCTAAATTGTCTAGATTTCTATGAATTGACTCTGTTTTAGAGCTGGACCTAAGCTTTCTACTTTGTCATCTGGCCTTTTTCCAGGATGAGTGGCGGATCCAAGCCAAGCCACGTGTGAGAGCAAGCAGAAGGTCAGTGATGTCCTTTCACACGATTTGGTCTCTAAACTGAAACACATGGTCCAGTTTGAATCGTAAGTTTGTCTTCAGTAATAATGAATGAGCCTTCCCATTTCCAATAAAAAAAACCTGAAACCAGAAAGACTGGGTGTATTTTACCTATCAATTTATTTTAAAATATATATTTAATCTTAGTAAAAAGATTAAAAAAGAGAGTTACAGTTTATTAAACTGCAATGGATCTTAGGCAGTAAATAAGATATGGGGCTCTTTCTTCCCTCCCTTCTAAATAATGAAAGAGTTATAATATTATTTAACTTAAATATGTAATTTCCAGCAGCTGTTCTAGTGGTTCAGCCCAAACCTGGCTCTGTTGTTCTGTAGTATTCTTTCCAATTAGTATTCAAATTGTATTTTATTTTGTTTAATTTAATTTTATTTTCTTGTTAGAGTTTAATGAGACTACCACTAGTTGCCTCCATTTGGCTTGTATTTCTCTGCTACCATTATTATGATGTTAAAGTCAGGGCAACTTTAAGTGAAGAGAAGACTGCGAGACATAGAGAGGTTGCAGAGCTTTTATTTCTGACTGTAATTCAGTTACCTGAATAGACAGGCTCATATAATACAATATTTGTATTGTAAAACAATTTGTACTCAAGGGTTTTTAACAGTTTTAGTTTAGCACTTGCTAAAGGTCAAGGTACATTTTTCTGAATAGAAAACAATTCAGGATCCTCAGACTGACACAGCATATTTTTCACAAATCACATTATAGGGTCATACACATGTCTCTCACTACCTAAGCTCTGCCAAAGCCTAGGATAAATCTGAATATATCTATTTTTATAAAGAATATTATAAAAAAAAAGAAAACATGCAAAGTTAACAATAATGTTTCAGTAGCTCTCATCTATGTATTTGCTTACATGAACCCTGAAGAACTAACTTTATTCTAAAAACGAAATCAGTATATTTGTAGATAGATTATGGTCTTGTGAAGCACACAAGCTCAAACAGGTGCATTACTGTTTTGGTACTTATCTACTTCAAGTAGAAATTACAAGTGAACAAAATAACACAAACTAAATATAAATCATTTTAAATTCGTGCTAGTTTAGCCACAGGGATATGAGAATATGATGAGTGGGAAATACTAAGTACAGGGAAAATCATGCAGAAAGCATTAAAACTCAGAGGGATGACAGACACCTCTGCATCGGAAGTGGTTAGGTGTCACAGCCCACAGTCCAGACAGCGGGCTTGGGTTGGAAGCAGTGTTTTTCTAATGAATTATCTTCCTCTTCTGAGAAAATCACCTCCTACTAAGGTTGGAGCTTTAAAGCTAATTTGTCAACTGGAGTAGTGTTTGGTAATCAAAATAGCCTTTGAAGTAATTCATGTGTTTTGATTACTGAGTTCTTCAGAAACACTGGGATCACTCAGGATGTGTTTGCTAGGGTTCAAATCCTCTCAAATAATCAGATGAATAAGAGGAGTTCCAAGCATCAGGTTACTCATTTACTGAAGCGTGGGTTCTGCTTGCTCCCAATCGTGATCAGCATTGGTTCAAATGTTGGTAACTTCATTTGGATATTTCACAGCTGAAAAAGTGATCGTCTGTTACCAACTTCTTGTATGCAAGATTTCTCTCTCTCATAATCTGGGTATGAA
Organism: Pterocles orientalis; assembly: GCA_011057875.1. Taxonomy (NCBI): domain Eukaryota; kingdom Metazoa; phylum Chordata; class Aves; order Pterocliformes; family Pteroclidae; genus Pterocles; species Pterocles orientalis. The sequence continues at coordinate 296,851 of WKFP01014849.1, read as the reverse complement.
CAAATCAGTTCTGCTGCTGCTTCATAGTTGATGCCCAGTGAATAATGAAAGCAGTATCTTGTGCTAATATCCATGTCTCTTTCATCCTACAGTAAAAGTGTTCCTTTAGGGAACTATGACTGTTCTGTTACTTGAAACTTGGTTTGAATTGTTGTCCTCTGCAATATGTTGAAATATATTTCAGTAACAGGTTTCTTTTACTTGTTTCATCCCATTGCAAGAATGTATGCACGTTGCTGGTATGAAATACCAGCATTTTCCATTTATTCAGTATTGTAGAAAAGAAAGGAGGTAAGGAAAACAAGTCTTTCATTATCGTTTATCAGTATCTTGCATATGTTTATTTTTAAGTAAATTTATAAATATGTATGCATTATTTAAATGCAGATTATTTACTGTAGAAGAAAATGTTTATTTACATTAGAAATTCTGTGTCATTATCAATTAGTACCTGCCCATCTTATAAATATAAGAATACCAAATACGTCAAACAATTGTCTTACATATTTAGTGGTGGACTTGGGAGTGTTAGGTTAACAGTTGACTTTGTTGATCTTACGGGTCTTTTTCAACCTAAACAATTCTCAGATTCTATGATTCTATTTCAGTGTGTTCCTGAGAAGGCAGCTGAGGGAAGTATTGTGTGTCAAATTTCTCACTGAGAGCATACATGAATGCACTTTACAGTAGCAAAATCTTGCACAAGTATTTCACAGACACAAATAATGAGTTCCATCAAGTTAGTGGTTTCAGGTTTGAGGTTTTATTATCATCCTCTATTGAGTACTTTTTTGGACATGATAATGATATATATCAAATTAATATCCATGCAGCAAAAACTAATTCTTATTTCTGGGAACTTATTAACCCTTGAAATTCTCTTTAGTATTATGAACTTTCAGTGTGTTAGTGATATGTATTTTCCAACAAATTTTGTTAGTTTGCAGCCTTAAAAGAAGATATATATGATGAGGTTTTTTTTAAATATTGAATTAATAATATTTATAATATTTTATTATTGAGAGGTGTTGACTATGTCTTTACAATATCTGAGTTTTGCATTTTGTCTCCTTGTCTACAGCATTTAATAGACCCCTCTAACTCTATTAAACCAGCGAAGATCTGTTCATCAGTTACAGAGAGTAGGATTCTATTTCAGTTAATATATAGTTAATATAGGGGAATATCAATCTATCTGTTTGTAGGACAACACTCAGATTTATTCTGGTTCAGTCCTCTGGCACAAATTACCTTGTCATGTGGGAAAACTGAAGCAGAAAATACATGTCTTTTAAAAAATTCTTGTTTACTTCAACTGGTTGTATTGTAAAAGATCACACTACACGTAACTACTTCAGCAAAATACAGTGAATGCAAGTGAAAAAGCAATGTTCTTTGTCTGCTAAAGGGAACGTAAAAATTGCTGCAGATAAGTAATGGCATTGATCAAACTTAGCATCCTTAAACCAGGGGCAATACTAGAGCATTTCTTTTTTGTTCCTCACTCATTCTTCTTGCAGAGATTACGACCATCATTTAACTTCCTTGTTATTACCTTTGTTTGGGCAGCATATGTGGGATGATTTACATATGCTGCATGTACGGTTTTTGTTCTCTTTGTTACAGCTTAAACCAGCTCTGTCCAGCTTTCAAGGTTACATTCCTTGTACAGTGATTGTTTCTGATTTGCAGCTGTACCCCCAGAGTCCCTGGTGTCATCTGTGCCTGTATTCTCAAAGTTGCTGTTATTTTCTTGTGCTCACACACTTAGAGCACTGTGTTACAATCTGTATTGTATCTATCTTGGTAAGTTTTATTTTTTTGTGTGTGAAATTATAATTACAGTTTCATTTTGCCAGTGTTGGTTTTGTATTCCATCACTAATTGCTGTGCTGTCTGTTTTGTCACAAGTACTTCTGGGCATAAGGTTCAGGCTTGAGCAAATGGAAACACAACCCCCATTTTCAAGAAGGGTAAAAAAGAAGACCCAGGGAACTACAGGCCAGTCAGTCTCACCTCTGTGCCTGACAAGATCATGGAGCAGATCCTCCTAAAGGCTCTACTAAGGCACACGGAAAATGAAGGAGAAGTGTCTGGTAATCAGTATGGCTTCGCCAAGGGCAAATCATGCCTGACAAACCTGGTGGTCTTTTATGATGGAGTTACGGCATCAGTGGACAAAGGAAGAGCAACTGATGTCATCTACCTGGACTTCTGTAAAGCATTTGACACTGTCCAGCACAACATCACAGAATCATAGAGTCGTAGAATGGTTTGGGTTGGAAGGGACCTTTAAGATCATCGAGTTCCAACCCCTCTGTCATGGGCAGGGACACCTCCCACTGCAACCAGGCTTTCAAAGCCTCATCCAGACTGGTCTTGAACACCTCCAGGGATGGGGCACCCACATCTTCTCTGGGCAACCTGTTCCAGTGTCTCACCACCCTCACAGTAAATAATTTCTTCCTAATATCCAATCTAAATCTGCCTTCTTTCAGCTTAAAGTCATTACCCCTCGTCTTTTCACTACACTCCCTGATGAAGAGTCCCTCCCCATCTCTCCTGTAGGCCCCCTTCAAGTACTGCCATGCTGTTATAAGGTCCCCCCAGAACCTTCTCTTCTCCAGGCTAAACAAGACCAACTCCCTCAGCCTTCCTCATAGGGGAGGTGCTCCAGCCCTCTGATCATCTTTTTGGCCCTCCTCTGGACTTGCTCTAGCAGGTCCATGTCCTTTCTGTGCTGAGGACTCCAGAGCTGGATGCAGTACTCCAGGTGGGATCACACAAGAGCAGAGCAGAGGGGGAGAATCACCTCTCTCGACCCGCTGGTCACAATTATTTTCATGCAGCCTAGGACACAGTTGGCTTTCTGGGCTGCATGTGTGCATTGCTGGGTCATGTTCAGCTTCTCATCAACCAACACGACCAAGTCCTTCTCTTCAGGGCTGCCCTCAAGCCATGCTCCACCCAGCCCCAGTTTAGTGTAGGTTCTGGAGCTGTCTACCCGCTGAGTCATGTTACACAATTCAGGAGAGTTCATCAGCCCCTACTAGTGACTGGACACAAGTGTTGCCTTAGTCTTCTCAGTGTGCACCTGTAAAATCACCGGGTTTTGCCACAGAATGAAAAAGGGGTTATTAGAAAAGTAAGAACTTGAAACACAATTAGTTTTCTGGACCTGGTATATATCTCCAGGAAAGACATTCATCTCACTTTGCCTCACTTTCTAATGTTTTTGGAAATCACATTAAACAGCAAAATATAAGGTGCAGAATGATCCTGTCACTAAAATTTAATTTAATGTTGATATGGAGAGGTTAAAAAAATTTACAAGCCATGTAGAGTTCCAAAAAGGTCTTTGGCATTGGTATTCTGAACATTACAATACATAATTTACTAGCAGGTGGTGCATAGAGCAGGGTTCATAGCTCACAGATGTCCTCAGGAAGTGTCGACTGCATAAATACAGGATAGGAAATAACTGGTTTGGTAGCAGTTCTTCAGAAAATAATTTAGGTCATGAATCAACAGTATCATACTGCTGAGAAATAAAACAAGCATCACACAGATGTATTTGAACAGGAATCCGTCCTTAAAAAGAGGAAAGAAAAAGAGAAGGGAGGGAGGGAGGGAGGAAGGAAGGAAGGAAGGAAGGAAGGAAGGAAGGAAGGAAGGAAGGAAGGAAGACTTTGCATTGAAATAACCGGGTTTGCAACTTTTATTAACTTTAGCTGAAGCTATAGATTTATAACCCAAAATGGTTTGACACTACTGTCAATAGCTTTTCTTTACAGAAGCAGAAAACTAAATAATTTTTGTAAAGTAAAAATTCAGTACTAATTTCCATGAAATGCTGATGTTCAAATAAAATGCCATTTCCAAGACTGTCTTTGAGCTCAGCTTTGAAAATAGGAAATCTTGCTTATTTTCTGTGACCAATGTGAAGAACTAATGCTTGGGAAGTCCTGAGGCAAATGCTTATTGATTGGTCAGTCAACATCTGGAACAGAGTATAAAACAGTATAAAACAGACAAAATATGTCTCCTTTTTCATAACTCAACAAGCGAGGGCATACAGTAAGTAAAAAAGGAAAAGGAATGAAATAAAAACAAATAAAAGACAAAAGTTGTAAGCTGTGGTACTGATGACTCATATTCACAGCCCTTTTCAAATTTTCACTTTATTTTCTAGGGTGGACTCCTCACCTGTGCCAGCTTGTGTGATATTTACAAATAAAAATATGTAAAACACTCCTAATGTTTCTCGTGCATCCTACATATATAAATGTATATATATTGCACCTCTGGATATGCAAGATAAATTACTTCCATATAAGGTGAAAACTGCACAGTGGCAGTGAACCGCCGAGTCCCAGGGCAGACACCCTGCGCTATTTGCAGTGAGCATCCCCGTCGAGGCTGATGATAGACTGCTATCCTCCGTGACTTCAGTGCCCTGGGCTCTCCCAGTACTGCTGGGATACAGCTCACAGAAACTTCCTTCACATGGATTTGGACTGACGGAAACAGTATTTGCTAGACTGATGAGAGCAGAGGATGGCCAGCTCCACAGGAGTCTAACAGCAGCAGGCACTGCAGAGGAATTTCAATTAGTCAGGTGGCAATCAGCTGCAATCCCTGAGGAGCTGGCTACCACCTCTTCTGCACAGTGCTCTTTTGCTGCTCTGAAAAGCTTAATTGTGTCACCACTTATGTCACCAGATGTAAAAATAGCTACTTGGGGCCACTTTCCCTGTCTGCATGCGTTAATTAAAAAAAAAAAAAGGGATCTGTTATACTGTGTTTCCCCGAATATGAATCAGTGAGTTTGTAAACAAAGAACTGAAAGAGATGAGTCTGGCATGGAGAGACAGCTGAGTCATTCTGCAAACCCCATCCTTTGAATGTAAATGACAGAAGTTTTCTTATTTTACTTAATAGCAGCTATTTTATCTTAATGAGCTCTGGGACTTTTGTAGTAAAAAGGTTCCTGTAAGCTATCAGTCCAGTCTGTGACCCCACTTTAAAATTTTATATGTAAAACTCCACTTCTTGTCCACTATGAAGACAAACTTAATGTATTGTCCCTGTGAGCTTTCTTTTATCTTTTTCTTTCTTTTAATTTTGGCTATTTATTTTCATGAACGTGTTTGAATTAATTTGAGTGCATCTCTATCTTATGAAGATAGTGTTTCTTCATTACACTATGCATTTTGCACCATTTATAAAGGGAACACATTCAAATGTTAGTATTAAATCCTTGGAGTTTTGCTTCAGAAGTAGAGGTTAGCATGGAAGAGGAAAACTTTCTGGTTTGTATTAAAAGAGCTGAAATTAATACTAGAAAACATTACAGGTTTCAACAAACACACCCCCTGTTCAAAAGAGTTTCACTAAACATGAAATAAATTTTCCTTTTCTTCAGCACTACAGCTTTGAAAAGACACTATTTGAATGAAGTAATAATGTTCCACAGAAATTGACATAAGTTATCTTCTCTGGGACATTATACTTATTTGCTATATTGTACATATGCTTTGAAATGAAAGTTACATCTTGTTAGAATACCTTACCTAAACAGATTTGCTGCTTTAAAAGGCTAAAGAAATTTTAACATCCTCTAATAAATTCCTTGAAAAGTAGTCAATACTGGTGTGGATGCACATTTACACTAAGAATTTTATTGCAAGCAAAATGGAAATACAAATCTGAACATATTTCCTCTTGTCATCATTAATGCTATTGATGTAGCCACATAAGACAGGATGCTTCAAAACAGCTGTCTGTATTTCTCTAGGGCAACAGGTTACAGCATTGGCCGGCAAACACCACCGTTGGGTCTATAAGTAGGAAAGTTGAGTATAGAACAGTGATTTTACTGTGTTCTGATCTGATAAACCCTTAATATTTCCAGTTTGGGGCAATGCAAATCAAAAGGATTCGTTCAACTAAAGAGAGTCCCAGGGAGACCAAGAGGCTTTTCAAAAGCCTGGAAAATCAGACATCAAAAGGAAGATGAAAGGTTTAAATATGATTAGACTAAGGAAAGGAAAAGGTGGTAGCAGTGTTCATATATGTAAAACACAGCTTTTGAGGAGTTTATTCCCTTCTCAAAACCCACTACAGATCAGACTCAGTTTGAATAATGGAAAGAAAAATCTATGCTACAATTTGTAACAGTGAGGATTATGGAGTACTACAGAGGTTTGTTGGGGGGCAAAAATTGTTGAAACTATGGAACTGGCACAAAGAAACAGAATTGCATCCAGTAGTTAAACAGTATCATGCTTTAGGGGGAATTTCGGCACTTCTTACGGATATACTAGAGGATGTTACTGTAAAACAGAGAATTGGAGATAAGCTATTCACCCATTAAATTTATCTCAAGATATTTTTTTTTTTTGATGGAGACAACTCATCTGCCAAAATATTTGACACAAATATTTCATTTTATTAATACAGTATTATTTGAAGACAGGAAGGAGTTCGGGGAGAAAGTGGAGATATTTTCGCTATTACAAATCCAGGTCATAAAACTATATTCCTTCTAGTTCCTGTTCTAACATAATTTCCATTGGAATACAACTTGATAGTATGAAATTCAGCCTACTGAGGCTAGAACGGGCCTAGAGTTCTTTGAAACAGTACTGGTGAAATAGTTCATTTCCTTGGTTCTTTTGTAAGGTAATTCAAATGTTGATGGACAGTCGGAGTTTCTGTGCTCGTAAGATCTTCAGTACACCAAGCTTCACTGCTCCAGAGCAACCTAACCTGACTGAGGCTTCAAAACCTTACAGACAATTTTGGAAAAAAAAGAAATTGCCTGAGTATGGAAATAATTCACAAAACAAAATTGCCTGTCAGCCCAGTTCGAGTGACTGTATTTTATAGTTATGTTAGTAGATCTATCTGTTTTCTTGAGTGAGAAGGTTAAATCACCTGCCTTCACAAGTCTGAAAAAATCATGCTGCTGTCATGTCGATATTTTAAATGTGTATGTAAAAAAACCTGGACTCACAGATTATCTTTAAGTTAATTCTATCTTTCATTCTTCCTTTTTATTCATGAGGTACATAATAATTTAGAGTAAAATACAGACCAAATCAAAATGTGCAATATTTTCTAGATTTTGTTTCTGTTATATATCCGTCTATATAGGTAAACCTTCTTCGTATGTTCTGAAAATCTGAGACACTGGAACAGGTTGCCCAGGGAAGCTGTGGATGCCCCATCCCTGGAGGGGTTCAAGGCCAGGCTGGATGAGGATTTGAGCAACCTGGTCTAGTGGAAGCCCATGGACAGGGACTTTCCATTATATTTTATTTCATCTGCTAGATGCTTTAGGCCAAGTGTATAAAAATAATTCTACTACTCAGTGAGATATGGATGGTGTGTGTGGGTATTCTCCTTCCCTTTGAAAACAACTAATTGTCAACTTCTGCTCCAGCTGAATTGTTCTTGAATAACTCATTCTGATCAGGTATTAAATGTTCATCCTTCCAGATTGTGAACCACCATATGCTAGGGTATGCATCAGAGAAATACTTGAATGTTCTCTTTAAAGGCTTCTTTTATCAGGTAGTAACATGAAGACTTTCTTCTGGGAAAACCAAATGTTTTTTTCCTTATTAGACCTCCCTTTCACTAATGTATTTTTCCACTAGAATTTTAATTTGGAGAATTTTTTTTACAAAGCTATCTGTGGCATGATGATATTACATCTTGTCTCTTCATTATACTGACTAATTATGAATTGCCATCTTTACCATTGCATGTAATTGTCTTGTTATAGAATTGACCAGGAAACAGCTTCCACAAGCCAAGCCTGAAACATACTGATAGTCACTGGTGACTTATGTGTGACTAGGAGTTTTGTTTATTATCAGGTTTCTACTTCTGAACTTACATGAAATATGGTGAAAGTTCCAAGCTTTGCCTTTTATGACTTAGGTCCTATTTGGATTTAGAATACTAAAAGAATTGTGAAATAATTTTCAGTTTCTGGAAGATGAAGTAGACTGCATCAAGGGAAAGCATTGAACTGTCAGCAACTCAAGAGGAAAAAAACAAACAATTCATCAAAATTTGCAATGGCAAAATATTCTTTAGTTAGCAGCAGAAACATCTCCCTTCACAGGAAGTAAAATAGTTCATCTAGAGACATTTCTTCATTTCCTTATGCATTACCAAAGAAAGAGAAACTGAAACAAACCACAGCTCAAATAATTTATTTGTCTCTTCCTTATTGTCTTCTCTACTATTAATTCTGTTTTCATTTGGAACTGTTTTCTGGTAAAGTCTAGCATCTCACTTGTAGAGCAGGACTCTGTTTTGCTAGGCAGGCCTTAGAGTATTACATTAACAAATAGATGCTAACCAATAAGAATAGAGCAAAAAGAACAACCATTTAGCTGATATTTTTTCAAATCTTAATTATACATTTCTAAAAGTTACAGTCTAATTTCTCACGTTTGTCATTTGCCAAGCCTTTTATTTTCTGTAAGCAACTGGTATTTTTCTTTCTTTTTTCTAGGAAAAATAAAACTCCTATAAATGAATATGAAAATGCTTTTCATTGGACCAGCAGTTTGGACTGTAGATTTTCTAACTTAAATTAAAAGCTTGTATGTTTAGTTCTATCATTCTGGCATCTAACAAAAGCATTCCACTTACTCACTTAGAAGGAAAGTGAAGGGAGATTAAAAATAAAATATGATGCTTACCTTTTATTGAGTAGCTCTGGTGTCTGGGGATCTTACGACTGTTTTCCAGCTGATCAGTGTTTTTGCCAATTTGGAACGGTTTTGATATACTTTCAGAAGAACCAAACAAGCAGTTTTTGTTATGTTGACTGTATGCTGGAATAGATAAATTCATAGACAAAATTTATTATATCAAAGGGACAACTTATTTCTCTATGAAATCCTTCTCTGATTGACCATGTGTACCTCCTTCCATTCAGCTTTTGAGACTATTCCACTAGAAGAGAACTGAACTCCAAGAGAAAGTAATTTTGGGACCTTTCATGAGATTCACCTCAATATTTTGCTTCTGTTTTCTTTTGGAGAAAACTTTCCTGTCTCAAGACGGTTTATTGATTTGTTCAGCAAAATCGATCCCTGATTTAATTCTACTGCCATGAATTTATAATTCAAATGAGCATGACCTAGTCAGTTTTGTGGCATTTTTATTGCTGTTGCAATTTATTAGCTGTTGTCAAGCACAGCACTGGGAGAACACAAAAAAAAAAAATGCCAAGCAAAAACTTTGACTAAGGAAAGCATCTTATCAGATACTCTACTTCCAATTTCAACTGTTCTTATGTCTGGAATAAAGGGAGAAACACTTTTAGTTTTTAAAACTATTGTCCAGCAAGCCCTCACATGTAAGTTCTCTTTCATAACCTTGAAGGAATAAACACATGCATTCCACTCCCAGCAAGTCTTATCTCCAGTAATAGATAAGGGTGGGCATTAGCCGATAAAGGTAAGTTTAGATATCTAAAGTTAAATATTTTCTTCAGAGTTGGAAGGCTTAAGTGCCTCTGATCAGACACCCTGTTTCATTCCTTGTTATGGTTTCAAATATTTTATCCTTCTCTGTACAGATCAACACAAATTTGGCAACACTTTTTGTATTGTCTCCATGTCTGGAGATCTTAACTCATACACTAATGAAAAAAAAATCTCCCCTCAGGATATGCTAGAAAGCCTTTGTCTAAGTTCATTCATTAAGAAAAATATAATTTTCAGACAGAAAAAAATTACATTCTTTACTGAATGTCAAGTTAACACGTTGGAAGTAAGATAACATAGGAAGCAAGCAATTACTGGTAGAATGATAGGATGAAAGCAATGCAAAACAATGTTTTTCACTGTGCTTCTGGGGAGTCATTCTTCTCTTCCATTAAGGAAGGTATACATTTTACATGAACCAAGAATTCTGCCAGCAACTACTAATCGTTTAATTAGGGGCAGTGAGAAGATGTTATGAGCACCTATCTACGCAAAGTAATTGCAGAAAAACAACTAAGTTTTGTCCTGATAGCCTGTTCCAATCTGCTACCCTAGCTGAGAGTCAGTCCTTCATTGTGTGGAGTATCACCACAGTCACACTGGATAATGTTTATCTAACAAAAAATCAATTCGCATCACAGCCTATCTTGTAATATGGAAAAATTTACTCAGAAGAGATAATTTAACAAGGTTTTAAATTCTTCTAGGGGCAGAGTGCAACCTTGTTCTGATCCTGCTCTCAGATCTCCTTTGCGAAGCAGAAGTCAGCCTATCAGTTTTTATACAGATCTTAAAACATTTACACGGAATGATGAGCAGAGATAAGTAATAACCGTAAGTGTTCCTTGGGGAACTCAAATAAATTTTTACGTCACCATTAATTGGCTTTTTTCCAGTCACTTGTGTATTCCTAGGAGCCTTTTTTTTCAAAATATCACCTTTCTGCTCTGTCCCTACAATCAGTAGGAATCCCCAGCATTTAAACTAACATCTGCGATTGATTAATAACATATTTTCACTACATTATCTTCCTGGTTTTAAAAATTTGGTTTTACTTTACTCCTCAACCATAAATAGCTGTAGGAAATTAGGAAGCCGATTAAAATAAGTTAGAAAATGGTATAATATATATTACTTGAAATTTTAGATATGCAGTCAAATTACTCCAATATTTATTATTTGTGGTGATATCTTCAAACAGAATCAGCAAGAAAAACATGTTTGTATACATAAGGGTCTGTGTAGTATTTGTGTCCATATAGTATTACCAAGAACATAAATATTGCATCACAGTTATAAATGGAATAAGCTCAACTTTCACCTTCACAATCACTTCAAAAACTATTAATAAACCACCTGGGTGTGCAGTTGCCCTGTTACACCCCTCCTGCAGGAGATACAGGTGCTCTGGTTCCAGGGACGCCCCATGGAGAGGTAACTCCGGCAGTGCTGGGCACACACCAGCATGGGTCCCTGCCCAGGGGGGCAGCTCCCGGCAGCACCCACCTGCCTTGCCCTCCCTGTTTCCCTCTCAGTGTCTCTCCCCCATTAAAAATATTTGTACTTCTTTTATATCTCTTTTTAAGCTGAACATTTCTCTGTTTCTAAAGTCTTCTTGTAATCCCCTAATTAATGTTTAATCTAGTTGATGATCACCTTCCTACTTCGCATGACCAATTTGAGGCAAAAGTGTTTTCAGACAGTTTTGGGTGTGCTTTTCCCAACACATTCACCGTCCTGTCCTAAGAGTTGGCCATGGTTATCTGAGCACCTCCACAACTGCCTTCTCATTTTCTTTCTTTCACTGTAAAACAACACTCTTTCATGCACCAGAATGATCTGGCTGGCCATGTGAATTTTACTGGAACTTGTGGTGTCAAGTCTTGTTACCCAAAGTCTTGTTTTGTTTAGTAATAGAGATTTAGTCAGGAAATTTCTCAAGTTTCCCAATTTTAATATATTGGTTTAAAGAGAATGTCCATATAGCTATGAGGCACAAGCCTCTGTGATGTGTAGACAGTTCCCCTACAGTGGTGTAAGGGAAGAACTTTTTCTATAATCTCTCCTGAGTTCTGTCCTGGATAAAAATCCAGATGAATAACAGAATATTCTGCTTCAGTCAATATTTAACGCTACCACATTCTTCCTGTCTCCACACCGAAGAAGAAAATGAAGAAGCAATCCACTTAGTTCCCTCCATGAAACGCCTACAGTTGTGTATACTCTTTTTATAATGCACAAATTCCTTCTTTTTAGTTTATAGGGGAAAAAAACAAACACAAAGGTCTAGTTTTGTCAAAATAGGACATATATTTAAGACTCTCTAATGACTCCAGCAGGTGTTAACTCAGGGTCTTCAATCTCCAGCCAAAAGTGGATAGGAACAGTCATAACAGCCTGGACTAGGAATTAGATTTATTCTTTTTAGCCTGTAGTTTTTTTGGCTCTGTTTGAATATTTTTTTAACAATGGTTATTCTGATACTACACTACAGTTTACACTCTCAAAACTAGACAATGTTGGCATGAAAACAATTATCTTTCCTTAATTACCTTTATAGTAATAGGAAATTTATTTAATCAAATGGTTTATATGCCCGTGGCCCTCTTGGAGAAAAATCCTAATTAATTATAGAACTATCACTGAATGTAAACAAATATGCAAAATTTTTGCAAATTAATTATATGTGCATCAAAGCTCTAGTTTTATATCCATGTTGTTACTGAATTTCCTTGATTTCCAGAGAGAAAGTTGAACATGTATTTTATATCAAAATGTCTTGGAATGTCACCACTGAATTAGCTGGGCACTATAATAAAGATTTACTGATGTTATACTATATGTAAGTCTGTCATCACCAATTCACTTGTCAAATATTTTCTTAGATCACGCATGATGTAGGTGATTATGCTTAATTTATAGACAGAAGTGCTACAGTACAAAAATGGTGTCTTGTTCTGTGTTAAGCAATCCTTTGGTAGCAGAAGTACAAACAAGATATCTAAGAATTCAACAACTTAGTGACACGATTTCTCCTTTTCCTATTTTACCCACAGAATAGTGGTTTGAAAATTTTTGTTCTGTTAGTGACATTTCTTCTTTTAAGTGATTTTGTGTGGTTTAAATATTCTAAGATGCAACGTTACTACACCGCAGTTGCTCTTTTAAGTCTAAATTTATAGTGTTTAATGTACAGGATGTGCATTGATTTAGGCTCAAATATTCTGTTTATTCACATAAAATTCCATCCTCTCCTTTGACCTGCTGCTAATGCTTCTTTTGATGCAGCCCAGGATACAATCAGCTTTCTTGGGCTGCAAGTGCACATTGCAGGCTCATGTTCAGATTCTCATCAACCAATATGACAAAGCCAATCACTAACAGGCAACTTATGCAATTTATGAGCAGTTCACTAATAACAGACCCTGAAAATAGTCTATTTTGATTATTAAATCAATATCTATGAATGGTGAGCATAGTCACATGGAACATTACAGAATCACATATTTGCAACAATATTGCATATTCATGGACTCCTGAACTCGTAGGTTCTAAGAAATCTTTTTCACTGTTTTTACAGTGAAAGTGTAAAGTGTTTTTACAGTGGTGGGAGATGTGGTGGGTGGAGGCAGTCTTGGGCTTAATGACCATGAAATGATAGAGTTCTCAATCCTTGGGGAAGTAAGGAGAGGTGCCAGTAAAACCACTAACATGGACTTCCAAAGGGTAGACTTCAGGCTGTTTAGGACGCTGGTTGGGAGAGTGCCTTGGGAGACTGTCCTGAAGGGAAAGGGGGCCCAGGAAGGCTGGACATTCCTCAAGAGGGTGGTTTTAAAAGCACAGGAGCGGACTGTCACCGTCTGTAGAAAGACAAACTGGCAGAGAAGACGACCAGCCTGGCTAAACAGAGAGCTTTTCCTGGGACTCAGGGAAAAAAGGAGAGCCTACAATCTCTGGAAGAAGGGTCAGGCAACCCAAAAAAAGAGTACAGGGATCTTGCCAGGTTAGGCAGAGTTAAAAGCCCATCTGGAATTCAACCTGGCTGCAGTGGTAAAAGATAATAAAAAAATGTTTTTACAAATACATGAACATCAAAAGGAGAGCTTTGGAGAATCTCCATCCCTTGTCGGATGCAGGAGGGAACATTGTCACCAAGGACAAGGAAAAGGCTGAGGTGCTTAATGCCTTCTTTGCCTCAGTCTTCAATAGTCAGACTAGTCATCCTCAGGGTATTCAACTCCCTGAGCTGGCAAACAGGGACAAAGAGCAGAATAACCTTCCCACAATCCAGGAGGAAGCAGTTAATGACCTGCTACACCACCTGGACACACACAAGTCTGTGGGGCGAGATGGAATCCACCCAAGAGTACTGAGGGAGCTGGCAGGGGAGCTTGCCAAGCCACTCTCCATCATTTATCAATAGTCCTGGCTAACAGGGGAGGTCCCAGAAGACTGGAAATTTGCCAGTGTGACACCCATCTACAAGAAGGGCCGTAAGGAGGACCCTGGGAACTACGGGCCTGTCAGCCTCACCTCGGTACCGGGGAAGATTATGGAACGGCTCATCTTGAGTGTGCTCACACGGCATGTACAGGACACCCAGGGGATCAAGGCCAGTATCACTGTGTATCACTCATTTGTGTATAGTATTATTTTCAATATTATTGTAGTGTAGTTATTAAATTGTCCTTACCTCAACCCACGGGTCCTTTTTTTCCCTTTACCCCAAAAACCAGGATACACATTTAACAAAAGCCACTTGCCGAGTCAACACTAGAGGATCTGCCAATCGGGTTGGTCCTGCCCAGTCAGAATACTACCTCTACTACATACTACCTCTTTAACTCCCTCCCCTATCCTTGGATGGGGGGGCGGGAATTGTGTGAGCGGGTGTGTGGTTTTGGCCCCCAGCCAAGGGCTAACCCATCACAAGATGGCTTACTCTAGTAAATAATAATATTTCAAGTAAGAAAAAGATTCAAATATCAAAACTGAAACCTTGTTTTGATTTAATATTTTGAACATTCTTATATTTAGTATTATTTGAATTGTCATTCTCTGTTTCCCCACTCAGACTGCTTGGGTTCTTCTTTGTGTATCTAGAAACTACTGCTCACAAACTGGGCAAGATATGCTCCTATCCTTAAACCAGTTTAAATGTTTTTTCAATATTCCTGAATGTTATAGCCTGGATGTTGCTAACATAACATTCTAATCTAAAACAAATGTGCACTTTAATAAAAGCACATTATATATATAAAAATAAGTAAAAATGTCTCTAAGTTTTTCTGTACAAGCAAACTTAGATTTCTTTTTCTAGCTTATTTTTTTAATTTGTCCATGATATGCTGCCTTTGGCTTAACAGGTTTTTCTCCTGTCTGTTTTCTAAAGATATTTTAAAACTTCTGTGTCAGGGGTGTCAAATCTTTATCAGAGGTGAGCACCACATATATACCCTTTCATTTTGACATCTCTCGTTAAAGGAGTTTAAAGAGTTTTTGGACAAACAGTTCTGTCTTTGGAAGATGAAAATAGATTTCCGTTATCTTGAAACCTGAAAATCCAAAAGGTGCCCTTTGGACATCTCGTGAGAATAAGGACTGATGCTAACAGCAAGGGCTACCAGCATATCACAATACAAATCAGTTTAAAGGAAGTAATAAGACTAATCAGACTGCTGTACCATCTGTTTTACAGTAGCTAGGCGCTATCTATAAAAAGAAAAAAAAAAGTCGTGCTTTTCCTTCCTAATTATCATGTGAAAAGATAAATTCAAACAGTTTCTTGTGTTTACACATTGTCAGCTAAATGGATCTAAGAAGTCAGCACTTCAAAGTGGTCATTATGCCATTGCTGGAAAAAGATACGGAAACAGGAGATTATGGAGTGAGAGAGAGAGAGAAAAAGAAGCTAAAAATGAATAAAATACAAAAAGCTCAAAGCAAAAAGTTAGTTCTTTAGGTTTCCTGAGACATTCATGACACAGTGAAGGTAAACGGAGAACAGACATCAGCATTAGCAACCTTTGCATTGCGAGGGCTTTCCAGGCAGGGATTCAGGAAAGAGTGATATCACTGTGAAGGAACAGCCGTTAGTGTAGGTGATTATCTAGATGGAAAGGAATTCAGGCTGATGGTGGAGAAGCAGGTAATGTCAGGAATTGCTAATGAAAGATATTTTACAAGAGATAGGCTTTCAGAGAAGAGAGAGTTCTGTTCCTAAGCTCACCTCAAAAATATAGAAAATTGTGCTCTGTCTTCAGGCCCTCTGTGGATTGCTGTAGCAGCTGCAAGTTGCAAAGAAGCACGGGTACCTTGACGATGCATCAGTATTGCATTATATGACAAGCGTAAAAAGAAGAAACACAATTCTGAACTTACAAAAGCATTTGATGTTTTTTTCCATTATGGATGAAATTTAAGTTAAATTTGTTAAATTGGTTTTAACATGCATATTTACAGGGATAGAAAAGTAAGAAATATGCCACGTTATTCACCAGTATGTTTTGCCAATCCAAAAAAAATTACTCTAGTGGAAGAAAAAACTACTAGACAGAAACACTTGAAAGAAATTGTATGTTGCAAACAATCAAAATACAAGAACAGTTCTATGATAAAGCTAATTTTAACCCTAAGAAGCACAAGCCGACAGAATCTCCACTTCCTTCTGGTGTCAAAACAGGATTTTCTTCACACATTTGAAAATGACAGTTAATTTCTCTATACATCTCCCTACATTCACATGTTTTCATTATATCTTCTATTTTCTTTGGAAACGAAACAATGAAAAATTCAATTGGACAGGCTGGATTAATGGTCCGAGGCCAACTGCAAGATATGCAACAAAGCTCATAGCTGGGTCCTGCACTTGGGTCATAACAACCCCATGCAATGCCATAGGCTGAGGGAAAAGTGGCTGGAAAGCTGCCCGGCAGAAAAGGACCTGGGGGTGTTGGTCCACAGCCAGCTGAATATGAGCCAGCAGTGTGCCCAGGTGGCCAAGGAGGCCAATAGCATCCTGGCTTGTCTCAGAAACAGTGTGGCCAGCAGGACTAGGGAAGTGACCATCCTCCTGTACTCAGCACTGGTGAGGCCACACCTTGAATACTGTGTTCAGTTTTGGGCCCCTCACCACAAGAAGGACATTGGGGTGCTGGAGTGCATCCAAAGAACAATGAAGCTGATGAAACGTACAGAGAATAAGACTTATGAAGAACAGCTGAGGGAACTGAGGTTTTTTAGCCTGGAGAAAAGGAAGCTGTGGGGAGACCTTATTGCTCTCTACGACTACCTGAAAGGAGGTTGTAGCAAAATGAGTGTCAATATCTTTTTCCAAGTAATAAGAAGTAGGACAAGAAGAAACGGCCTCAACTTGTGCCAGGGGAGGTCTAGACTGGGTATTAGGAAACATTTCTTCACTGAAAGGGTTACCAAGAATTGGAACAGGCTGCCCAGGGAAGTGGTGGAGTCACCATCCCCAGGAGGAATTTAGAAGACATGTAGATGTGGCACTTAGTGACATGATTTAGTGGTGGACTTGTCAGTATTAGGTTTACAATAGGACTCAATGATCTTAATGGTCTTTTCCAACCTAAATAATTCTACGATTCTATGATTCTAAAAATTCTTAAGTGGATATGTGTTCATCACGATTGTTTTCAGTAATTTCTTTTATTTTTCTTTAACATTGCAATACTGCAATCATAACTGGACCACTTGAGGATTAAGATATCTTCTTTTTAAGGAGGGTACTGAGTGTCCCTTTCCGGAAACACTTCTTATTCTGTTTTCAAAGTTCTGTTCAAAAGCCTTAAGAATGTTAAGGCTGAGTACACTAAAGGGCTTACGTTTTACAACAATAAGCACTGAATTAGGTGGCTAGAATCTGGACACAGGAGGCAGTGCCAGGTCCTGTTAACAGCCTCTTGTCTATCAACAGCCTCAAACACGGTAAGTGATGAGCCAGGTCCAGAGGCTGTCCAGGGAGCTGAGTTGGGAGCAAAGAAGATAAAGTCAGGGACATGAACGTGAAGTAATGTGACTCAATGAAACTGAGTGAAAGAACTTCAAGCAATGTCAGTTTATGTCCTGGTTCAGATGGGATAGGTGAGAACTCATAGAATGGTCTCAGATGCTGGGTCTAGATCTCACCTCAGCCCTTTGGGTTTGCATATTTATGTGTTTCACTCTGCTTTATGCAGAGTCCATAACAAAACAAAAGGCTGTTTTTCAACCTTGCAATGTACATACACAGCAACATGAGTACAGATATGTATGAAATCCCAACAGCGTTTGGCATTGATGTAGACTTACTCAGGATTCAAAAATTAATCAAAAAACTTATTTTACAAACACGTGGAAGTACTAGTAAAACTGACACTTCAAAGATTACTGACAGTGTAACTTTAATTTAATTTCCACAATGTCAAAAATGAGTCACCTTACATCTAACTAGACCATGAGAAACCATTTTAAACTTGAAGGAATTAATATATAATCTTTGTGAGAAGAGGAAATGAAAATCAAGTTCTCAGTTCTAGTTGAATTGAAACATCTCAAATAAAAGTGACAGAACAGATAAAACATCTGTATTAAAAAAATGCCATGTTGCCTGGAGCTTAGTGATAAACGTTGCTTTATTAGGCTCAGCTACTCCCGAAAATATAAGCATATAACTTCCATTGATTTACTTCTGCTTATGTTTTGATAATCGTTCAGTGCACTGGTGTTTCCTGATGTTTCATGCTACTGAGTCAAATTTGCCTTATTGACCAGTCATAAAAACTGTAGGATCACTGAATCATTCACACTGGAAGGGATCTTGGGAAGTCACCCAGTCCACCTTCTGCTCAAAACAGAGACAACATTGAATTCAGACAAGAGATTCAGGGTTTTTTTTCAGTAGAGTCTTGAAATACTCAAAGATCTCAGCTTCTCTGTACAACCTGTGCAAATGATAAAACATTCTAATAATGAAATGGGTTTTGGTTAGATTTGCTTTTGGCTGGTTGGTTGGTTTTTTGTTATTCCCCGCCAAGCTAGGCAGTCAGAAACTCTTCTGTTTCAGTTTGTGTCCATTGTTTCATTCTTTCACTGGATATCTCAGTACAAAGACTGGCTCCATCTCTTCCATTACCTACTTATAGGTATCAGAAGGCTGCTATTTACTTTCCCCCTAAGCTTTTTTCCTTCTTCAGACCAACAAAAAAAAAAAATCCCTGTAAAGAAGGATAATATTCATTCCTTTGACCTACTGACTACACTCCTGCTAGCACAGGAACTGTCTGTCACCTTTGCTGCCGAGGCACCACTGGCTCACGTTCATCTCGCTGCACACCGGGATCCTTTTCAGCACAGCTGCTACCCAGCCAGCCCGCCCCAGTCTATGCTGCTGCTCAGGGAACCACCCCTACAGGGGAGGCTGCAGAGGAGGCTGTGCCCACTAATTTACCAGGGGTACGTTCTCCAGCCACTGATGGGGACTCAGCCTTGTGGCATATTAGCACCATTTTGATTTCAGAATACAGAAAATCAAGATTTTTTCATTATTTCATGTTGTTATCCTTACTCCTTTTTTTGCCAAACTCAAATCAAACAAAGCATGCACACCCCCCGAATATTTAGGAATTTCACCTTGAAAACCCTAAGATTATATTTTTTAAAGTAGTTATTAAAACTTTTTGTTGTTGTTGTTCTGCTAAAACATAAAATGTGTGTCTTCAGACAGGAAGTATAGAATCAAGATAGGCTGGTGTTTAAAATAACAAGATATTGTAAAAAAAGAAAATCTCTCAAACTTTCTTGATGAAATGTTGTGTCTAGTCAGGAAAATTGTGAAAATCCTATTATCTATGATGACAGTCATGATTCCACTTCATCCTGCCATGTAAAGTCTGTGTCAGCTTTCCCACAGTAAAGTATTCTCTTGGGAAGCAGCCAGTAGAGAGTTGTCTTCTGCCTAAAACTGGTAGGGAAGGACTGGACAATCAAACCTAAACAATGCCCTCACATAATGAGGATGAGCTGAACCCTGTAAAAGGGTGCCTACACTTCAAGAGCAACCTCCCTTAATGCACCAGTCATGTCCCTATACCTGTCCTGAATATGCCCTCTAACAACAGCAGGAACTAAAAGCTCAAAAAGAGATGGCTGAAATATTTTCAGTTAAAAAAAAAAAAAATAGACTGCCAGGAAGCAACACTAGCTTAAGGTCAAAGTTTCCATATAAAATCCAGTTATTTTTGTTGATAAATTTTATAGTGTTTTTACAAATATATTTTATTTTTACAGCTTTGAACACACACTCATATCACAGTTTGTAGAGGTGATAATTCCACATTAATGCTAGAAGAAAAAAAAATCAAAGTGAAGAGAAAAATTTCCAAAAAACTCCTAAATCAGATAAGAATAATTTGTAAAGCTAATATTTGTCTGTGGTGCTTTACCAGAAAAGAGGCAAAAATGTAACTACTTTCCATTTGCTACCTAAATTTCCTGTTAAGCAGCTAGCCACTGTCCCATAAACGCAGAGGTTCACCGTTCCTTGTGAGTATTCTTTTCTCTTTGTCAGCAGTTGCCTGCTATGACTGCTACAATCTTTACAACTGAAGAGACTGTGATGGTACAGCTGCTGCAGAGAAAGGTGGCTACAGTGATTATGTCAATGATATCACTAATTTCTTGTATAGACGTAGCTTTAAGCTGCTGTGCTACTTCATTTGTCACTAGTGGGTCAATGAAAGATCTTGAGCAAAGTATAAAAATGTTAATAGCTCAGTTGTTTTTTATTTGTCTTTCCAAAGCACCTACAAGCCTCAATAAGCTGAGACACTAGTATTTGAATACCTTGTCTCCTTGTAAAAGTCTACATAATCAGACAACAAGATCTCATTTCTCCCCTGCTCTGCCATACTCCCCCTCTACTCCGCTCTCATGAGACCCCACCTGGAATACTGCATCCAGCTCTGGTGAGTACAAGAAAGACATGGACTTGCTAGAGTGGGACTTTAAAGTGGTCAGAGGGATGGAACACTTCTCCTGTGAAGAGAGGTCAAGAGAGTTGTAGTTGTTCAGCCTGGAGAAGAGAAAGCTCTAGGGAGACCATATTGCAGCCTTTCAATATATAAAGAGAGTTTATAAGAAAGATGGAGAGAGACTTTTACAAAAATCTGTACTAGCAAAACAGGGGGTAATGGTTTTAAACTGAAAGAGGGTACATTTAAACTAGATATAAGAAATAATTTTTTTATGATGAGGATGGGGAGACACTAGAACGCGTTGCCAGGTGAAGTTGTCAATGGCCCATCCCTGGAGGAGTTCAAGGCCAGGCTGGGTGGGGATTTGAGCAACCTGGTCTAATGAAAGATGTTCCTGTCCATGGCAGGGGGATTGGACTAGGTGATCTTTAAAGGTACCTTCCAACTCAAACTATTCTATGATTCTGTGATTCTACAATTCTGTAAAAGACAGACAAAAGATCACAAAGAAATAGTGAGATAATAAAAATATCTACCTAAAAGAGTAATATACTAATTAACAGATTGTCACTGAAATGTTGGAAGTCTCTCTGCTCCTATATTTATCATATGATAAGGAAAAAATATTTGTTTCAACATTAACAAAAGGAAAGCTATTTTTTAGTATGTAAGGTGGTCAATTTTCCTGACCATATAAGCTGCATTCCTAGTCCAGCAAGATATAAACTACCTCTCACAGAATATCAGCGTAGGTACGACCTAAGACTAGTTCATACATGTCCTAGCTCTGGGACTTGACTATATGTCCCAGTTCTTTTCACATTTCTGCAGATAATGTAAACTTTTGAGGGTAATTTCCTCCCATAGGGAAGGACTCAAGTTGCCCATCAGTCCATGGACCACTGCAGATATATACCTGGCCACTTGATGTAGCTCCTGCCTCAAAGCCTGTCTTAAATTATTCACATAGAGACATGGATTGTTTATTCTTGTGTTTTATCTTTGTTGATGGCAAGTATCTGTCAAGATTTTTACCACTGTGTATAGATAAATGCTCAACTTGAGGAGCTAATGTGTCTAAAGCTAGGTGACATGATATCTACAGTTGTCTCTTAACAAGGAATTACTGTGTTTTCTTATGGGACTAGTTGCCTGTTTATATGTGCCCAATTGCTGTTATATTCACATTCAAAACACAGAGCTCTTAGCCTAAGTCCCTTGGAAGGTGGCAGTAGTTACAGCAATAGATGGGGAAATAATCAATCTTGTCTGTAGACAAGACCTCCAAACCTTTAGAGCTTTCACAGTGATATCCCTTCCAATTAAGCTTTCCAAAAAAATAGGCAAGAAGCCAGGACAGATCAGCCATAGGCTGCTCTCAGCAAGAAATGTCACTTAGGCAGACAGCACTCATGGGTTTCTTTTGCATATTTTGAATACATACAGTGGGATGCAGTTGCAGAGCACAACGCAGCACTTTAGACAGCAAGTGCTACAAGCATGGATAACCTGAGGCGACGTCCATATCCAAACACAAGCCCAATGTCATTGCCAAACACAGATGGAAAGCTTTATTTTGGCAGCTGCTGACTGTTGGATCTCTAAAGGTTTCAAGTTTACGTTATATAATGTGCAAACACAAATATGTGTATAGACATAATCCAGAGCGCACCATGCAAGTTCCATTGCCCCACCTTCTCTTCTAATAATGGCTCTTTCCTACATTCTACCTGCACTTAGGGTTTGGCTTTCAAAGGCTTCAGTTTGGCTCTTCAAAGACAAGATACGGTATTTTCATTGTATAGCACCCTGCCAAGAAATTTGTGTAGCAGCTTACATACATGAAGTCCAGTCTCAAAATAAATATGGAAAAATATGAAGGAAAGTGGTAACATAGTGCGATCTCTAACAGCTGAAAAAGAAATGCTCCCATAAAGAAAAACAACATAAACAAACAGTAAGCAAATCAGAAGAGACTGCAAATGTCTGCACTTTGGTTTATTTTTAAATAATTTTTTTTAAACTGAAGTTGTTCAGAGACACCCTAGGTAGCTTTGAAGGTAGTATCTCGAGTGCTGAAGAACATCTGTGCTTCGTGGCATTTTCCCAAAGCTATTTTACTCCATTTTTCATTGATCCCAGTGGGAAGACTGCCACACTACAATATTAGTCAACACCCAAACGATGCTGTTTAGAGCTAGCTCAGACTGCTTCGTTCAGCTCTGCACTAGTCTGTGCTAACATCCTTCCTTATGTATTTCATTTAGCTCTTGGCTGGCTTCTACATTTGCAGCCATCAGGAAGCCTCCTAAAACTGTATGTGAGTAATTCCATCTACGTTGCATTCATGTTTCAAATCAATGTATGTTTCCAAGCTCCCTTTAGGCACTGAGTGTGAAAAGGACTACGTTGTATTAATATTAAGAAAGCCTCTTCAGTCTTGAGCGTTGTTTAGATCTGATTTACGCTGGCTGATAATACCTATACAACATATTCCATTATGTTTTGAGAATGAAGTAATATTTTTTTTGTAAAGATAGGTGTCCTGTTAGAAATACAAGTTTAACGACACAACCACCTATTGGTAAAAAAGTAACTCTACAGTACTGCAATACTTTACTGAATGTTCAGCCTTCACAAGATACTACAAGAAACCTTTCACCCATTCGTTTCAGGTTATGTAACCCTTGTAGTACATTCACATGTGCTGATCCAAAATGCTCCCATGATGGGAATTGAGAATTGCACAGTCCAGATACAAATATATTCTGATTGAAATGACATCATTCAAGCTTCTAAACACACCTAAATTATAGAAATATAGATTCAAAGAATTAATAGTGACATATTATTCACTGACTTCAGTAGGTCTGATTATGTGAGGTTAGGAAGAAAGGCAGAGAGGCTGAAACACTTTTTTTTTTTAAAGTAAAAGAGCAGTATTCTGCTTTTTACATAAGCTTGTTTCCTTGCAACTTACTGGAAATTATTTACTCTGATTACTGCAATGGTGGATACAGACTTAATGGTGGCAAGGCAATGTGTTTTATGCATTTGGTGTTGTTGCGGTTGCCCAGTTCTGTTTTCTGAAAGCTGTCTTAATAGGCCAGGTGGATCGTTAAAAGCCTAAAATGGCAACAAAAAGAGCTAGAGAAATTTCATCTCAATTTAACAACAAGCTGAAGTTTTCTGCAAACTAAACTGTTAAAGATCTGAGTTCCCCTTGAGAGAAAATAAAACTGGGTGGTTTTGGCTTATATCTTTGAAAATTCCAGTTAAAAAATAATGTGGAAAATCGTATGATTGCTTTATAGAATCCTATTGTACTCTTGACCATACATCCATTGCTCTTACTGGATAAAGCAACAGCTGTTATTTTAAATTTTTAATTTTAGTTGGGTTACATCGGTTGGATCTTTACTATTCCACCAAATCAAACAGTTTTTTTTAGTAGGACGTTTAATTTAATTTCCGTGTGCGTCTAGAGACTGGTACTACACAAGCCATAACGTACCAAATCTTTGGGATTTGTGTTTTTATCATTTTAGATAAAAAGCCATGTCACTTTTGGTGTATTCTTTATTTTTTCCACTGATGTTTTACCCTGTTAAACTTTCAGACCAAGGTATAACAAAACATTCAGAGAGCTCATTGGGAATCTGGCCAGAGCCTGCTGCTGGTGAGCCTGAAATAGCCAAAGGAGTTCTGACGCAGTGTGAGGTGACCAGAGAAAACTGCCTGATCAGAATTCCCTGCTCAGGACAGCACAGCGATTGAACATTTGAAACCATGCTTCTATGGTGTCTGTCTAACAATAACTCAGGGAACAGTATCTACAGTTTGGCCACACATTTATTATTAAATATTTATATTTTTAATTATTAATTGCAATTATTAATTAATTTCCAAACTTCCATTTGATTTTCAGAATTGCTGGAAGTGTCTGAAGAAAGTCCACGTGCCCAATGCCCTCGGGAAAGCACGTCTGCTTCTTCTAGCTCAAGTCAATATCCTTTGCTGGCTGGTTTCCATTGTAACACAAGAGATGAAACTGTTTATTCCTTACGGATTTTCACTGTAGGAACATAATATGGTTCGTGTTATTTCTCCTCCTGAGAGAGGACCAGAAAGCCAATTACCCACAAGGGTTTTGACTTCTGTAGACCCTGACTGAAACTGATATTAAATTCCCTTTTATTCAGGCAATATAAAGTACTGGCATTTTTCTGACCAAAGCCCAAAAAGTTAGGAACAGTAGTTCAGCCCGCTACAGCTATGATTTCTGTTTTTACCTATATAGAAAATCTGGTGCATCATACTTTACATTTCACAATCAGTTGCTTGGTAAGCTTTCGCACTTTAGACAACTGCACATAAGTTTGACACATATAAACACTAAAGCTGACAGCCAGCTCAATCTTGTTTGAAAAATCACATATCATTCTCAATTGCTTAGAACTATAGTCTTGAGTACTTCCTTCTATTTACTCAAGCTTGCTAACATCTTCTGTTTTTCATCTAGTTTCAGGTACAGAATTTATAAATTTTACTATACAAACATCTTTGTTGTATTTTAGAAACTATCACCAAGAGTCATACATACTCATCTACAATTAATAGACATAAATCAATGAAAAACATAAGATTATTGAAGTATACATTCAATACATATATTTAGAGGTGTTGCACACAGCTCTCAGTCTTAAAAAAATATATTTTAAAATCAGTTTCTGCCTCCATTTTCTTACTTCTTTCTTTGTAATTTAAATTTGTCTTGTGGCTCCACTGAAAGTACTATTCCTCAGTTTTAGAATCACTGTGGGTTTAGACATTCCTGTGGGAGGGTTTCAGGTCTTTTCCACTGGTTTGTCTCCTCCCACCTACGGGCTCAGTCCTCTGCTATGTGAGACTTTATTACAATGGAAACTGTAATTTTGCCCAAATCATGTTATTTAAGATCACAAAATGCCTATTTTGTCAAATGTATAAGGACAACAGAATTTAAAGAGCTAAAGATCCAGGTTATTGGCTATTTTAGTATGATTAGTAGTTGTTCCAGCTGAAACTGTTTCACTCCCTGTTAAATAATTGAACATGTAGTCATAAGATGAGAGGTAACAGTTTTAAAGCTGAAAAAATGGTAGATTTACATTATTTATGTGGAAGAAATTTTTCACTGTGAGGGTGGTGAGACACTGGAACAGGTTGCCCAGGGAGGTTGTGGATGCCCCATCCCTGGAGGTGTTCAAGGCCAGGCTGGATGAGGCTTTGGGCAACCTGGGCTAGTGGAAGATGTCCCTGCCCACGGCAAGGGGCTTGGAACTCGACGGTCTTCCAACCCAAACCATTCTATGATTCTATGATTCAACAGGACTGAGCAAGAGAAGGAGAAACTGCAGACCTGATTGTACAGCTTGTTGGTTAGTTTTCTCTTCTGGGATACAGAAGAGCCAGGTTACAAGTTTCTGCTCCAAAAATCAGTTTAATTATTTATACAAGGAGAAATAACTTCAGTTGTGTACTGAGAGGAGGTCACACTGGGATATCCAATATCTTGATAATGAGCGTACACCCCTGGAATGCTGGGAGATTTCTCTTTCAATTTCTATGCCAGTGAATATTTAATAATTTATACAGAGTAAAACTGCTTCAAGACAAATTTATACCAGATTATCTAACACCTCAGTGATTAGGAAACTTACTTGCAATACAGAGAGACCTGATTTCAACCCTCTGATCAAATCAGAGCCCCAAATCCTGAAGCACAAATGTCTGAAAACAGATTCCTCTCTCCTAGACAAGTGCTTTGAACTCTGGAATAGTGAGTAGAATGAGGCCAAATTCTTTATCTACAGATTTTGTGGAGTAGAGAAGTTGTGAGAGTGCTGACCTGGAACTGGACATTTGTTTCCTGAAGAGGATTATTTATTGAGAATATATAATATAAAGTGTTCTCAATACCTATCTCAGAGTGCTTCCATATCTTGGCATTCCCGTCTTGAGTAGCTGGTAACTCTTAGCTTTTCTGAATCCTACTTGTAGACACCAAATTCTTTATACTATGCATAATAAGTCTGGCCCTCAAATTTGGGCCCCAAGGTTTAGTAGACTGCAGAGTGCCTAGAGGTTATAAATGTTAAAATTCAACCCTTGACAACTTCGTCTATATGCACAGGAAAAGAGAGAAAATACACATTTGTATATAAATTGCTCAAACATCTATATCATTAAAGAAATAAGGCTACTTCAAAATGAGTCAGTACAGATTAGTTCTAATTAGCTCCAAAAAAGAATATTTTGCTTAAATCTATTCTCTGTGTAATCACATTTGAATGCTCAATAATGACAAGTATTTCAAAGAGTTTGTTAAAATAGAAATAAGTGATAGAAAATCTATGTTTCTTTCTTCCATCTAATGGCTCATTTGGTCATTATTTAGCCTTTATAAGGTAGACTCATTTATACAGTACATTTGATGTATCTACAAGTATGTATTACTGTGTAAGGTAAATAAAAACACCAATGGCTTTGTCAAACACTGGAAAAAAAAACTGAGAAAAAAAAACTTCTGCTTGGCTAAGGGGAAATAAATTTATTTCTCTAGAGAATATCAGCTTTTCAAGTGTCAAATTCATAGTATGCATTAGTCAATAAGAGTCAGGTGAGAACGTTATATATATGTTTATTACCCTTGGACACCTATATTACTTAGGTATCATAGAATCATAGAATGGTTTGGGTTGGAAGGGACCTTAAAGATCATCAAGTTCCAGCCCCCCTGCCATGGGCAGGGACACCCTCCACTAGCCCAGGTTGCTCAAAGCCTCATCCAGCCTGGCCTTGAACCCCTCCAGGGATGGGGCATCCACAGCTTCTCTGGGCAACCTGTTCCAGTGCCTCACCACTCTCAGAGAAAAAAATTTCTTCCTAATGTCTAGTCTAAATTTACCCTCTTTTAGCTTATACCCATTACTCCTTGCTCTCTCACTACACTCCCTGATGCAGAGTGCCTCCCCATCTCTCCTGTAGCCCCCTTCAGGTACTGGAAGGCTGCTATTAAGTCTCCCAGAGCCTTCTCTTATATACATAAGTTCTCTAAAATTCTCTGATTAACTGAATGATAATGCTCAAAAAAAGAACAACCCCAAAACAAAACAGGAGAAAGAACTTTAAGCACTACCCCTTCGAAAAAATGACTTAAATTTCACAGAGAAGACCTTGAATTGTACTTTACATTAGTGATACCAGAAAAAAAAGAAGTTGCGCAACAAACAATTTTTCTAAATTATCATTATCGCTATTATTGTTATTGTAAATAATAAAAATAAAATTTGCATCATTATTTTATTAATTTCTGTTAGGCGTATATGAAATTCTTTTAGAAGTAGCTGCCAATTTTCATATGTCCCCTGAGCAATGAAATTATTCACTAAACAACAATAAAAACTATGATTTACCATGATGGAACAATCTATAACTTACACTGTGCAGGTAAATAATTCTGGTAGTAATAATATTAATAGTAATAATAATGTTGACACTTCACCTATAATATGTATTTTCTCTTTACAACCACAAAAAATTCCTAACACTTTTTAATAGGGAAAAAAGTTATTTAACGTATTTCTTTCCCTTTCCTATGCCTGTTGTGTTATGTTACAGAAAGTACATAGCTCATTTTCTTCTCAGTTATTCTGACACAGCATTTTCAAACTGCATGTATATCAGAGACTTTGATCGCCACAGAGATAAAAAATGAAACTGAAGTAGGTAAATTATTAAAGGTTGATCTGATTCCAGTACATGAAATGTTCACATCAATTTTCAAAGGCAGCTATGTCGTAACACACTTTGAATGATCTCTTCTGTAGGTTTTACTCTGTGACCCCCTCTCCATCCGTCAGTTATACATTTTAGTGTCTACTTGCTAGGAAAAAACTAATTGAAGTACCTAAAACTTGTATTTACACATCTGACAGATATATTTCCAGCCAGCAAAGAGTCGTCTGAACTGAACACACGGATTTTGAAGCTGCTAGAACTAACTGATGAAGATAAGTCTAAATATTGGCCTTACGGCGTTTCACTAGCAGATCCAGACAGACGTGTCCATTGCATTTTGCATCTAGATATGTAGAAAAATCTCCTGAAACTGGGTGTCTGTGTTTCTTTTGAACTTTTGAGGAGAGCCTGGTGTTAGGATATGGTCAATAGTTGATACTGCCCTTATTTAAGCCTTTAATCTTGCACAAAACTTGAGGGAAGTTCATATCAAGTAACTGTAACTTAGGCATCTACAAAATGCCAGTCAAGTGTGTCACCACTTTACTCCTCTTCAGAGCTTCACAAGCAGACCCAGCAGCACAGAGCCTTCATGATGTCTTTTGTGCAGTCTGAGACTGATGTGAGCTATTAGCTTATGGGGAAGGAGGTGCCCAACAGGTCATTTCTGCCTTGAAAGCAGAGAGGCAGACTGTAGCAGATCCAAAAGTGCAAATAGCTGATTACACATTCCCACAACATTGACCTCCCTTCCTTCTTCCTGCCATGATCCAAACCCACATCATTCTTCCATTACAAAATTCTTTCCACTATATTTCCACCTACTTAGATGCCTCTCTCCATGAAACTCTTGAAACTCTCAGATCTGAGAGCTCAGTGTGCGTGACAGATTTTCTCCTGGGTATTTGGCTCAGCTGCTTTAGATCCTCCAAGGGAGCACCCTCAGATGTCGCAGCTGCTTGTACCTGTATGAGCAGCAGCACAGTGGCACGGCCACAGGAGCTGCCTTTGACATTCCTTGCTAAAGCTACGGCTTAATTAGCTTGAGGAGCAGGACTGAATGCATCTCAGAAGATATGGATACCTAGGTCTCTTTCCTGGCAATAGTAGGCTATAAAATTCCTACAGTGATCCAAGAGGATAGCTAATTGTGCTGAGCACTGAACACGGTGGCCTGTCAGGCAACATAGACGATTAAAGAATAAGTCCTCATGACAAAACTGGAAACACGAACAGAACTTCAGTGAGTGAATTTTGAATCAAAAATATAGAAAGACTGATTTTGCTTCATGTAGAATATTCTGAGTAAAATGTTCCGTTCCCTTTAGATGAAGCTCAGTTTGGAAAAAGAGCTTCACAAAAGCATCGTTCATCACTTGTTGTGTAAAGCACAGGACAAAACCAATCCTTTACTTGTCCAGATTAAGAAAAGGGCGGAGCTTCAGCATGAAAGACTTGCTCAACTGTGTGGTTTGGAGGCAGGTTACTAACGCCGTTTAACAGCAACAATCATATTATTTCTTTAAATCATCTGATAAAAATGGTACTTAACTTAAAGTGAAAGAGATGGGTAACTATTACTCAGTAAACACTGATGTCCAGTATATAGTTTGATGAGTGGTTTGAGCTTCAGTCTGAGGTTTTGTCTGTTTGGTTGGTTGATTTTTTAGTCAGGAGCATATTTTTCCCCATGGTGAGGGCACGAATTTCAAAAGAAAAGGAGAGATGAGGAAACCATTAATCAAATACGAGAAGCTCCAGTCTACAGAGGTAGAATGCTGCTTCAAGAAAGAACTTCCAAAACCAGTAAGTCTTGGTAAAATTATTGTCCATTTCCATAAAGATGTACCAGTGCCTACTGTCACTTAACACTGAACAGCTCCCAGGGCTTTGCAGCTACATGCAAACTGGCTTCTTAAGGAAGCTGATAACAAGAGTTAAAAAAAAGTAAACCTCAGATCAAAATCACAGAATCAATAAAAGAGAACTTGTACAATATTTAGTAAAATTGTTTGCTGTTTTAAGTGCTTTCTAAATTATTGTCCCAAGTCATTCCTCTAAAAATTATAAAGTTTACATAATATGCTCATACTATAATATGTATACAAGCTGAAAGTTGAAAAAATCATGATACATAAAATAAAGAATCTTAAGCTAGTAGGTTTCATTTCGTTAGTGTAAATGATTTTTTTTTTTATAATGCAATTACATCATGCTGTATTTCTTACAGAAATAATTCCCAACGTTTGGACTTTTGGTAATTAAGCATGTGGGGTACATAGTCAGCGTGGAACCAACTGAGCACTGGATGTTGAAATGGGAGACATGGGAAAGATATGATGCTTTTAACATTTCCAGACTGTAACAGTATTTCTAAATCTTTTATAAAAAGAAAAAGTAGAAGTAGACTATTTCAGTAACACTACGTCTCACATAAATTTGTGTTATGTCAGCTGCCTACATTTAGGGAACAAGTGGGCTACTGAAATAAGTTTCTGGGAAAGAGTGTCCATTTAGAGGTTCTGATTAAGCCCAACACTTTCATCAATCCATACTTATAAACTGGAGCTACTAGTGCAAGTATTTTTCTACCAAATAGCCAGGTGGGGTACTCAATTCCTAAACAGATACAGCTAGTTGAAATGCACAGGAAGAATACTAAAGTTGGTTTCTTTCAACTGCAATGAATTATACACTGACTTCAACATTCAATGAAAGTCAAGGAGACATCTTTGTTCCAGGAAAGCCTGTGTGAAACCATGTTGAACTATAACTTCAGTGACAATTTCAGAAAGATTCTTCTCACCATATGAATGTTTGATTGTTTAAATTGTGCCAGCTCTGTAAATAGAAATCAGCACACAGAATATTCTTTCTTGTGCCTAGGGAGAGGTACGATTGTTGCAGCTGCTACAATATTTTATGTTATCACGGCAATCTTATCTGATTTTAATTCCACAAACTTCCTTCACTATGCATCAAAAGGCCATATGTTGCATACATGAAAACACTGCAGAATAAAAAGGAGTGCCAACCACATACATGTAAGAGCTCAACAATAGTTCTTTTAACAAGAGAATTGTGAACTCTGAAAAAGGAATTAATCATTTTATTAAGCGTTTGTATGTGAATTATGGGTTTGAGGGTAATAATTAGTGGATAAGACTATCATAATTCATCTGTCAGATCCCATAGAACTCTTTCTCCATATATCTGAGACGACTTTGCAAATGGGACATGATCATATTGCATCCACCCTGCAGGTGACTAAGGTGCAGAGTGGTAAACCAATGCATAACAGCAACATCAGGACTAGAATATATATCACACAGCTTTCTAAATTACTGAATACCTGTACTGTAAGACACCAAACTAAGCCTTCCTTTAGAATCAGTGAAGACAGAGAGACTACCTCATCCCACCTACTTCAGACATCTAATTTAGGATACAAATTACTTTGTAAAGCTGCTTTGCTCTCTAGTGATTACAAAGCGAGCCTACACAACTAGATTAGACTGGATACTCATCATTTAGGCAGATAAAGTTGTCTGATGCTTCCTACTGCAGGGTTTTTAAGTTCTTCGCTGCAGTAGTCAAGAAGTTGTAACAGTTTGGCTATTTGTATATTTACATCTACTGACTGAATATTAAATGGAAAATTGTTTAGTATTTAGGAAAAAAAATGAGATTTAGACTATGCATTTGTATTTGACTTGGTAATACGTCAGTAACACCTACTTTTGTTTCAATTATACTATGTATCTCTGTATCAGGCAAATTTCTGTGATCTGTTTGCTCATCCTGATCATTTAAGAACCACTCTGAAGGATAGCGGGCTATAAAAATAGATTTTTTTTTGTAAGTGTGCTTTCTGTGTCAAGTGAAGGTTTTTGGCATATCTCACGCGTCCAGTAGAAGTGATATTTGTCAATGTGAGAACTGAATGAAAATCAGCAGGGAACAGAAAACTTGCAATAAGAAACACTGTCAAGAATAAAGCAAACCAATAACAATTGACCAGTAGCTAATGAAAATGGATGGAAAAAGGGAAAAGAAAGATTTGACACAAGAAGACTGCTCATACTAAGGATAAAAAATGAAGTCACGTTGTTTGTCTTCATTTGGCTACCTATCTTAAAGGATAAATCCCAATGTTGACACTGTAAATAAAGAGAAAACATGAACCCTTTTTTAAACTTGCTCTGTAGGTAACATTAACTCCTGTTCTAGAATCTCCTACTCTCTCTTCTTTTGTCACATTAAGTATTTATTTCTTCTATGTGTGTCACAGACACACCTGCCCCCAAAAAACCCCAAAGGTTTTGTGGTTTGTTTTAAATTTTGCAGAGAAAAAACTACCTAGCTTAAAGAAAAAAAAAAAAAAAAAAAAAAAAAAAGCAGTTTGGCTCAAGAATAATTTTGTAAATTTTCTTTTATTTACTCCACTTTTAAAAATATAATTTTCTCACCTCTCTTATCTTTCCCAACTTTTTTATTATTATAGTTACAGTGAATTATTTAGAGGCAGAAGTAAGCTGTCATTACCTACAGCCAGTTTCCTATAACTGTTTTAAGGTAAAATTCCCAGCAGTGGGAATTTCATTAATAATCATTAAAGCTAAAATCCATCTGGTTCTAACGCTTCATGTTTCATGTGACCTTATTGTTTCCCAAAACTACCAAAGTGAAAACATGCTTTCTTTTTCTTCAGTGTGGTGCATAAAGCAGTATATCTTTTATCAAATTGTTCAGTTACTTTGGGTGCCAAGATCTGAAGAAATATCTGTAATTTTGCTTTTCCTTGGTCTGTTATTTTAAGGCTGCCAAAGATCAGTAGGAAAGTTGAACGATGAAATCACACAGTTTTTTAATTTATCAGCTGCTATAGAACTACTCTAGTAGCTTCGTTATTGCTGTGCTCTTACCCAATATTTTTCCTGATTTTAGATTATAATTTATAATCACGGAAATTAAA
The DNA here is from genome assembly GCA_011057875.1 of Pterocles orientalis. Taxonomy (NCBI): domain Eukaryota; kingdom Metazoa; phylum Chordata; class Aves; order Pterocliformes; family Pteroclidae; genus Pterocles; species Pterocles orientalis. Next base: position 263,603 of record WKFP01014849.1, on the reverse strand, counting down.
ACATAAACCACATCAGAAATGTATCACCTATTCCTCAAATGTCAGTATGGAATAAAGATATATTGTGAGCTAATATTCTTGGACAAAGGCAGCTTCTGCCTTTAATTACTCTTAAAATGTAATAATTCTTCCACTGAGAAGACAATGCCACTACCTAGGATTTATGATCTAAATCTAAAGATCTGATAGACAGACACACTTCCCTTGATCTCAGTGATTTACACTGGGTAAAAAATAGGTCCAAAACATGGATTAATCTCAACTTTTTCTCTAAAAACCTTTAGGATCTCATCCCTTAAAGGACTATGAACTCAAATGAATCAGGTATGTCCTCTGACTGTGTTTTAAGGAGACCATAATAACCACTACAAAATGCTTCTGTTGAAATACAGAAGACATATCTATTCCCAATGGAAATCTGAAATTACACAGAAAATTATTTTTGACACAGAGAACATATTATCTGTTACTAGTGAATCTTAGAGTCAGTATTAAAAAAAAAAAAAACACAACACACTTTTTAAAAAAATACCACACTTGAGATATGATTTATCTCACCTAGCTTTTGCTGTTAATCCTGGGCATTTTTTACACATTATGGTATAATTTCAGTTATTCTATGGTCCTTTAAGAAGCTACCTCCAGAAGATCATTTATCTTACCAAAAACGTGTATTTTAGGACAGTATGAATCATCCTCTAAAGGTACCTACGTTACTGCATCTACTTTGGAAGGAGGCTAGATGAGTAGCTGACACACCAATTCAGCTGCTAAAGATACGTGAGATGAGTGCTATTTCTAGTGACTCTTCTGTCTTCCTATTAGAATCAGAAATTGATATGTCTGTAGTATCTTAGGCCATAAACAAACACATGGGTCAACTCTTGGTAATTGATCCATCTTGATTTTAAATTCACTCTGTATGCATCAGGAGATGATCTACACTTAATTCAACACTTAATGCTAGTGCTTACAGCTACTGACTTTTCAATATGCAGATTACTTCTTTCTCATATCCCAAAGAACGTGTTCTGATCATTCATGTGCCACTGTCAACAATGCAATTTTGTTCCAGATTTATGCTTCAAGTTTAAGAGCTGTTTCATTCGTTTTCTCATGACTTGCACTACTCAGGTTTGGTGACTACTACTGAAAATGCTTGGGTTTTAAAATGGTAATCATTTAAATAAATTTATTTGTAGAAGATAATATCACTAATAGGGCAAGTGATAGTCTGCTAACAGTAATTGAGTGAAAATTGATTTCTTATTTTGCTCCAGGTTTTTCTTGAGGATGACAAAATAAAGTACATCAAGAAATCCAACAGAAGGTTGTACTGTAAAAACTTTATAAGAACCAGCAGAAATAATTTGGAGTTTTCCTAAGTCATTGAGTAGTCTTGTAGGTCTATTCTGACTTACTGTATAACGGCAATAAAATCTCAACCAGAAATTCCTGCATTGGGCCATCATGTTCTGCTTAGCTTTAAAGCACAACTTTATGACATCCAACCTGGATTTAATGGCAGCATAATATGGTCTAACTTAAAAAAACAAAACAAAACAAAAAAAATAAGGTATTTAACTTTAGACTGAACTTTAAGGATAAAATTATGAATTCAGTAAGATGAATTGAACTTTAGCCACTGATGCCCATCAGATTAGTATCTATACAGAGAAACTGTCAACATATACTATGCCCTCCTAAACAATTATTATTTTGTTCCTTTTGTATCAGAGGATGGAAGGGAAGGACCCCATGGAGGTGCTCAGTCTCGAAACAGGTCATGACCCAAGTCCAAAGACGAAACTACCAAATGTTTACTGTGGAATAAAAATGGTTCAAAGAGCTGCTTTTGACTTCCTTTATATACCAAAGACACATACTGGTAATTCTGATGTGGTACCATGATAATCACTGAGAGTTTATTACGTTATGAAAACTGATTTTAGCTTATAAAGCTCTGAAAAAAAAAATGGTTTCTACAAAGTTTCATCTGAATTTTTACTATACTGGTTGACTTGTGCAATACTGTGTTTTCAATTGCCGATAAATCATACATAAGGTTTTTTTAGTGAAAGACTCTGAGACAGATTTTTTCTTTCCTTTTTCTGTCCTCCATTTATCTGACATTGATTTTCCACTACAGAGTTTCTAATGAACTAGAAACCAACCCCTTTATTTACCTTTTTATTCTATACAGAACATTAGCATTCTCAAATTACATGTAGATATGCGTAGGGTAGAATATTACTTTAACTGCATTCAGAAAAGAAGAGATTGGAAACCACTTTTAGTGAATGAATAGTTACAGTTACTCTTAAAATGTTTGTGGTTTTTTTTCTTAGTACAAAATTATTCTACTCCTATAGAAATTGTTAAAATTGGAATAATATTGCCTTTTGGCAAGACTTTATTGTCTTTGCAGTGGTTACTATTTAGAATGTTGTTTATTCCCTGCACCAGCCAGCAGTGGGTGTATGTTTGTACTCTACCACAAACAATTGTATACTGCAGATGTATGGAAGCTGTGCTTATACTGCTAACTCAGATACTATTAGCAAAACATCCTGTGCAGTTTGGATCCCAGTGAAGCACAACTGGCCAGCCAAGCTACACAGGAAATGCTGAGTCCTGAGCTGTCACAAAATATAGATAGAGGTATCCCAGACAGCTATTTTAGGTCTTACCTTATATATCTACTTCAAACTAGCAACATGGCAAGTACAAGTTGGTAGAAAGAGACAGCAAGAAAGCAAGGATGCTTGCTGGTGTAGGAACTGCCTGAAAAAAGATTTGTGATGTTACAGAATCACAATGATATTTTCAGGAGTCAGTGCTGTCAAGAAAATAAAATTTTCTCTATTATATAAAGGGAAAAAAACAGAAAGATAAGAATTCCAGAACAAATTAATATTAAGCCTTAATGCATTCAAAGGTTTATGTATTCACTGGCAGAGCTTAAAACTAGTCTGAGAATATGGAGAGCAATCCCTACCTGGATTACTGTAATGGTAAATGAAATCAAAATCTAATAAGTCTTAAAGACAGCAAAGAAGCTTCAAACAGTAATGCAAAGCTCTTGTGTGTCTAAAACTACAGTGCAATTCAATTTTAGTAAAATTCAGAATATTATTTACCTGAAATAAAAAATTGTGTTTGTCTGGTGTCCATGCTTTGAAAAAAAGTTCTTTCTGTCATTTGCAGGTGCTGTTCTGTATTTAAGAAAAGTTAAAAGAATTAATAATGAAAAGAAAATAGATTGCTTTCAGTTGTTTACCAAAAAAATTTAATATAAATATAGTAGGATCATATACAGTTTCCAGTATAATAGGCTCGATATAAGTTTTTGATATTGCAAAAAAAATTATTAAAGTTTTATATTTACTACTCTATATTCCTTTTATTCTCCACTCTCAGCTTTCCTGATTATCAAAAACTGAATTGTTAATCAGGAAACACAAATGCTCCCAAGAAATACATGTTGCATGATCTAAATTAATTAATGTGTAGATGGTCTAAATGACTTAATAAAAACCACTTGTGGTGGGTTAACCTTGCCTGGATGCCAGGTGCCCACCAGACCTCTCTATCACTCCCCCTTCAGCAAAATAAAAGGGGAGAATAAGATGAAAATCTTGTGGGTCAAGATGAAAGCAGTTTAATTAAACCAAAGGCCAAGGCTATGCAGAGAAACAAAAGGAAAATAAAGACATTATTCTCTACTTCCTATCAACAAGTGGTCTGGCCACATCCCAGGAAGCAGAGCAGTTGCTCCCACCAACAAACATAATAACAAGTTCCCCCCTCCTTCTTCCTTCCCTTGGCTCTTATAGCTGAGCTGACATCACATGGTATGGAACAGCCAATCCGGGTCAGCTGTCCTGGCTCCACCCCCTCCCAGGATATGCTATAAACACCGTGCAGCACTCAGCAGGCTACTATAGGAACAATAACTCTGTCTCAGCCAGACCCAATACAATCTCCACCCCTTATTCCATACCATTTGTGTCATTCTCAGGTCCCACATAGTTTAGTACATCTATTGCCTTTTAATTTCAGTTACTGAAATTCCTTCTTATACTTACAACTTAACTACATATTGCAACAATCTCCATACCCAACACATAGATTTCTCTCACATCTCTTGTCTGTTAACAGCTGGATATTATTCTCCTGGGTTGGAAAGAATCTTAAAGATCATCTACTTTCAACCACCCTGCTGTGGGCAGGGTTGTCAACCACTAGAGCCTCCTGCTCAGGGCTCCATCCAGCTTGGTCTTGAATGCCTCCAGGGATGGGGCACCCACAACTTCTCTGGGCAACCTGTTCCAGTGACTCACCACCCTCTGAGTGAAAAATTTCTGCCTCGTATCCAAACTAAATCTTCCTTTCTTAGTTTAAAACCGTTCCCCCTCGTCCTGTCACTATCAACCCCTGTAAATAGTCATTCCCCCTCCTGTTTATAGGCTCCCTTCAAGTACTGGAAGGCCACAGTGAGGTCTCCCCAGAGCCTTCTCTTCTCCAAGCTAAACAAGCCCAGTTCCTTCCATCTTTCCTCATAGGAGAGGTGCTCCAGCCCTCTGATCATCTTTGTGGCCTTCCTCCGGACTTGTTCCAAGAGCTCCACGTCTTTCCTGTGCTGGGGGCCCCAGGCCTGGACACAGTACTCCAGATGGGGTCTTACAAGAGCCGAGTAGAGGGGCACAATCACCTCCCTCTCCCTGCTGGCCACTTCTTTTTTAATGCAGCCCAAAATACAGTTGGCTTTGCGGGCTGCAAGCACACACTGCTGGCTCATATCCAGCTTTTTGTCCACCAGGACCCCCAAGTCCTTCTCTGCAGGGCTGCTCTCAAGGAGTTCTTCTCTCAGTCTATACTAGTACCTGGGATTGCCCCAGCCCAAGTGGAACACCTTGCACTTGGCCTTGTTCTCTCTCATGGGCCCACTTCTCCAGGCTGTCCAGGTTCCTCTGGATGGCATCCCTTCCCTCTGTTGTATCAACTGCACCACTCAGCTTGGTGTCATCTGCAAATATACTGAGGGTGCACTTGATTCCCTCATCTATGTCATTGATAAAGATGTTGAAGAGCACTGGTCCCAAGACAGACCCTTGAGGGACACCACTTGTGATCAGCCTCCATCCAGATGTAGAGCCGTTGACCACAACCCTTTGGCTGCGACCAGCCAACCAATTCTTTATCCATTGAACAGTCCATCATTCAAATCCATACCTCTCCAACTGAGAGAGAAGGATGTGGTGAGGCACCATGTCAAAGGCTTTGCATAAGTTCATGTAAATTGCGTCTGTCACCCTTCCTTTGTCCATCTATGCCGTCACTCCATCATAGAAGGCCACCAGGTTGGTCAGGCAAGATCTGCCTTTGCTGAAGCCATGGTGGCTGTCTTGGATCACCTCTTGGTTTGTGCATATCTTAAAATGGCCTCGAGGAGGATCTGCTCCATGATCTTCCCAGGCACAGAGGTGAGGCTCACCGGTCTTTAGTTCCCCAGGTTTCTTTTCTCCCTTTCTTAAAAACAGCAGTATTGTTTCATTTTTTCCAGTCACCAGGGACTTCGCCCAACAGCCATGATTTTTCAAATATGATGGAGAGTGGCTCAGCAACCACATCATCCAGCTCTTTCAGAACCCTAGGATGCATATCATCTGATCCCGTAGACTTATATACATTCAGTGACATGAGGCAGTCTCGGACTTTTTCCGCTGTTACAGTGGAAGGGATTCCACTCCTCTCACCTTCACCTAGAGGTTCAGGGTCCTGACAGACGTGGGAAGCCTGACCACCAGTGAAGACGGAGGCAAAACACTTATTGAGTCCCTCAGTTTTTTCCGTGTCTGAGGAAGCCAGTTCTCCTTTCTCAATTATTGGAGGGGGAATACTCTCCTTTGTGTGTCTCCTCCTGCCTATGTACCTGTGGAACCCCTTCTTGTTATTTTTCACATCCCTCAGCAATTTCAACTCCATCTGTGCATTGGCTTTCCTGATCCTGTCTCTACATATCCAGACAACACCCCTAAATTCTTCACAGGCTACATAACCCTGCTTCCACTTCCTGTACATTTCCCTCTTTTCTTTTAGTTTGAGCTGTAGGTCCTTGCTCACCCATGCCGGTTGCCCACCTCCTTTGCTTGATTTCTTTTGCCGGGGGATGGAGAGCTCTTGCGCTCTCAAAAGTGTGTCGTTAAAGAGCTGCCAGCTCTGTTCTGCTCCTATGCCCTCAAGGACAGTTTCCCAGGGGGTCCCATCCAGTAATTCCTTGAACAGCTGGAAGTTTGCTCTCCTGAAGTTCAGGGTCTCCTGACTCTGCTTTTTGCCAGGTCCATATTCCTCAACACCACAAACTCTACCAGGGCATGGTCACTACAGCCCAGGTTGCCCCCAGTCTTAACCTCTCTAATGCTCCCTTCTACATTGGTGAGCACCAGGTCTAGTAAAGCTTCCCCTTGGGTCGGTCCATCTAATATCTGGACCAGGAAGTTGTTCTCAATAGGCTCCAGGAGTCTCCCGGATTGTTTGCAGCCCGCAGTGTTGTTAACCTAGCAGATATCCGAGTGGTTGAAGTCCCCCATCAGGAGAGGAGCCTGTGAGCCTTACACCTCTTGCAGCTGAAGCAAGAAGGCCTCGCCAACAGGTTGTCCCTAATCAGGTGGCCTGTAGTAGACCCCAACCACTAGATGTCCTTTGCTGGACCAGTCCTTGATTTTAACTCATAAGCTCTCAACCTGGTCATGACTGTTTCTCAGATGCAGCCCTCTGCAATCTATCCACTCCCTAATATAGAGGGCAACTCCCCCTCCCCTCCTACCCTGCCTATCTCTTCTGAAAAACCTATAGCCCTCCATCACATGTGATTCATCCCACCATGTCTCCATGATATTTAACTGAAACATCATCAATATGATTAATTTCCTTATCCTTTACTTAGATGTATGCAACAAAGCTTCAGCCACTCATCAAAAAGTGAAGAGAATAGACCCAAATTCCAGCCTGCAATATATTTAGTGCCAGAAATTAGAGGTGCATTGTTTCTAGATCAATTGTTTCTTAACCGAATGGTGATTCATTCAACAGTGTTAAAAACTGGCGAATCACACCCCTACAAGGCATTCCATGTCCATCAGAATTTGCAGATGGAATGATAATTTGGATAAGTATGGCCAGTTATATAACACTTCACAAAGACAAAAACTGAGGGAAGTCTGCCTTTTAGAATCCATGAAAGTGCCTCATAGGTATTATCTGAGCCATAAATTATTCAGAAAACTAATACAGTTAACATTAGTCTTCATATTAGTAATTCAAAGCTTAAAACAACGTGAAATTGCTTGTACCCTGAGATGAATAACTGAGACACTTAGATGAGTGACTGCTCTAGACATTTTTCCATTAACACACTTCCCATTGGGCTCTTCAGAAAACCTTTAATTGGAATTAACTTTAAATAAAAGAAATATAAAATTTTCATTTGTGACAGCTCTCCAACTAAGGAAATAAGTACTATTCAAAACTTAAAATTTTATTTAAAATTTTCTGAAAACCCTTGCCATAATTTTCTGTGATCTTAATGATGGACAGAAATTAAAAAAAAAAAATCAAAGCAAGCAGAAAGAAACAAATTTAGAAGTCTCACAATGGTGCTTTCATACCAACTGGCACGCTTTTTTTCCCAAAACGGAAGAGGGGCTTCTTGCGGTGTCTGTGAGAAGGGTGTATAAGTGTGCTCGTTATCTCAGACAGACATGACATGGTGGGGTATAAAGACAAACCATACATTTTCTAGGAAAACGTGTTTTATTGTCTTCTGGAAGAAATGTTAAAAAATAACAGAAGGAAGAAAGAAAAATGAATGAAAACTCAGAAGCTGGTAAATATGTTCCTGTTCTCTAGGTGAATATAAAAAACTGTCTTGCTGTGAAGAGCTTTCCTGTGCATTTGGATGAATATTCTGAAATAAATAGCTGTTAGACTCAACCATGAATAGATGATTTTTTAAACGAAATGCAAACTTATAAACTCTGATTAATTATTAAAAAAATACCGTGATCTCCACCTGTCAAATATCTGTGAAATCAAGATAAATTATCTGTTTTGCTCTTTCTTAACATTTTGTTTTGTGAAATAATAATCGTCACTTTTATATAGTGTCATTACACTATAAAAACAACATAACTCACTCCTTTCTATGATTATACAGCATTCAAGCTACTCTACTGTACATTTTTTCTACTTTGACATTCAAAATTCAGTTTCCATAAACATTTGCAAATATTTTAAGTTCACTCTGTGAGCATTATACACGAAAATAAATCACTGGAAAATTTGCGAAAAAAAGCACAAAGCATTTTAAAAAAATGGCACAACAAAATTAATCAAAAATGCAAATTAATATTTGAATTTCTGTATATATTTGTATAATTAGATTTTGTACAGTGATTTTTTTTTTAATGTTGGCACATTTGGGGTTTTTTGCTAATGTTCAGAAAAAATGAAGCACTAGTAGCTAATACAAAAAAAAAACCTCCCCAAGCTATTCTCTTAAAAAGTGATGATACCACTTCAGTGAAAAGAATATCAGTGTTTTGACTTTTTTCCTTGTTTTGGAGGTAGAGACAAATTTTACACTCATTGTTAGTTTTCTGTTTAGTGCTTTATTAAATAGGATCCAATGCAAAAAAATTTTCGACACAGAGCTGTGGAATTATTTATATTTAACAGTGAAACTGATGCAAGAAGAAATAAAAGGAAATAAGGTACATTCTCACAGGCTGCTAAGACCTTTTGGATATAATAGCCACCATAACACAATATTCAAACATTTATTTTCTTCGGGATCCTAGCTGTTCTGTGATTTCCAATGGAACTTTGTTAGGTCAGATGCTTTCAGCAACCACCACAGCTTGTTTTAGTGTCAGCAAGGGCTATGCAATTCCTGTGGCCGTAGAGGCTTTACAGTATTGTTTTCAGCAGGAAAGGTTAACCACAAGGTTTTAACAAGTTTGTTATCTAACATTGTGTTTGCTATTATATACCATCAAATATTGAAGAGCTTTTTACCCAAGGCAACGCTCACTGCCAATTTGGAACGGCAGACAAGTGACTTAGAAAATAACATCGGTCAACATGAGTGACCTCTACACCAGGAATTTAAAATTTTTAAGACAAATGTCTTGCTTCAGTAAGCATTTGGATTCACTGAAGGACACAATGTAGAGGCTAACATATGAAACAGAAATAGATACATGTTGTAAATAGTAAAACTGAACATCAATGTATTTTACTTATATTATAACTACATTGTCCTGCCTATCTTACCTAGAAAAAGATTCAGCTGTCTGTTCCTTTATCGAGCATATCTGTGAAATTTAATGTATAAATAATCAGTATCATTTGGGTTATACCATATTTATTTTAATAATTATTGCATACTTCTATATTAATAAATTCATAAAATCAGTCTGGTTTAATTCTCATCTGTGTTTTAATGTATTAATTTATGAATTGTAGGACTGAAGGTTGCATGATGCTGACATATTAGTTTCATAGGATCATGCTCATCATCTTTAACAGCAACAAATGCTAATAGATAGAATTAATCATTAACAGCTATTTAATAGGGTCAACTACAACTATGAAACTGGAAGTAGAGTATTAGCTTGTACCAGAGGATGTCACATTGCAATCAGCCACTTATAAAAGCATCAGCAGTAGGCATTCATAACAATGACTGAACAACAGGATTTTGCTGAAGTGCTCACAATTTCTTCTATGCACAGTCTTTCTGAAAAATCATTACATTAAAGTTCTGGCTGTTGGCATATCTCATTTGAAATAGCAGTTGGCAAGGAGAATGCTACACATACACTTTTATTATCTCTTTCCATTTTTGTTTGCAGTTGAAGTCTTTTAGTTTGACCTTTGAGACCTAGTATCACAGTGCCATAATGTACTTTTCATACACAGGCAAGTATTTTGTGGCATATGTTCAGAGAGAAGAGGATTTTTAATTAAAAAAAAATCTATTTTAAGATTTTCTGGTTTTTCAGATTAATGAAAGAAGTAAGTCAACAAAAGGAAGAATGAAAGAAAGGAAGACTGAAATTTTGAAAACTAAGCACAATTAATGTTTTCACTTATTGTCTGTCCTTTCCCCTTAAGAGGAAGAATGCATAACAAACGGCTCTAATGTTTTCTTGATTGTGTGGCAAAGCTAATATAAATAGACTGTGTTCATATTTTGTTCACAAAGTTGTGAGTTCATTGGTCATTCTAATGTCTCAAAGGAGGCCAATGTCTGGCAGGGACTCTCCGAAAGGCTGTAGTGAAGGGTAAAATGTCATTGATGTGCCTTGGGATGTCCACAAGTGCAAAGGCTCAAATCTGAAAAGTGCTGGGGAAGAAAGGATCCATTTGTACAGTGCTAATGCTTGGAGCACTTAGCACATGCCAAAGAGTACTCAGCACATTGCTGGATTATCCCTATGGACCAGAAGATTAAACAGGACAAAAAAGGCATTACTAAGCCACAGCTCTTCCAGCATGTGCACTGTCTGCAGCAGTAAGCACAGGCCAGTAGCTGTTAAATAGAGTATTGTCCTCTTTCTCAAAGAAGAATATATGGATTATTTTTGATTCTGTGAACTCTTGCTGTCTCTCTTTGATAGAAATAAGGCATTTTCAGTGTGATTCATTTACCACTAGTAGCACAACAACAAATGCAGCGAAGATACTTCTTTGTTCCATATGTCTTAATGAGAAAATAATGGAGTCTATTTCTTTTCCCATTAAATCCTCTGTCATTTCAAAGATTTGGATGGCATGAAATAAACCAGGTAACTATAGAATTGGTAACCAGATGGAAAAAAATCTGGTGATCTGTTTTGGAAATTCTGGATATACAGTGGTTGGTTAAGTAAAGTTGTGCAGTACTCTTCTCTCTTTGTGGGACACTGCTCCCAAATTCTGATTTAGATGGTAGTTAGTGAATGTGTTTAATTCCAGTACCTTTGCAGTCCCATGCAGTTAAAAAGGATTATTCATGTAATTAAAATGCTATGTGATCTTAAGTAACATGTAGAGTCTAATATTTACTTGCAATACACAAGTGGCTGTTGAAAGAAGATTTTGTTTTTACATTCTTTTAATAAAAAATGTTAACTTTAATCCTCGTTTAGCCATGAACCTTCAAAAGAGCAAGATGCTGGACCACAATGCTGTTAATATCATTATCCTGAAAAAATAACCCTATGCAAGATTCCAGATTCACTCAGCAATCCATTCCTCTGTTTTATCCTTTTGTAGGTGAAGCTGAGTATTCATAATAATTTCCTCTACTCTTTCAGTAACTTCTGTGATTTTTTTCTTCATTCTTTGGATAAGACAGCACTGACTGAAGTAGATTTACAGTGAAGTAGTCTTGGTCTCAAACTGCTGAAAGATACTAAATATAAATTTAGATTTTCTCTCTTCTTTTATGGCACAGTGATCAGAATAATTGAGCTTCCTGAGCGAAGTGCCTGTATTGTTTTCTCCTAAATTCAGGGGTGTTCCAATTAGTAGAACATTATTCCTCTATGTTATTTTGGACCTTACTAGTAACAAAAGAATACTTGTTGTTTTTCAGATTTATTACTGGGACAGTGTCTATCTGAAAAAAAATCATAGTTTAACAAGTAAAGCCACACATGGTTGGAAGGAAAAAACAAGTGAAGTATTGGTTTAATACAGAAATGCAGTAGCTCCCTACTAAACAAAAGTTTTTCTTAAGCATTGTGCCAGTGGTGTGTTCTGAAAAAAAAATATTTGAGAAACGAGAAGCAATACTTTCACATTTCCTAGCTATAGAAGGCTGCTTCTTTTTAAAGAAGAACCGGATGGGGTATTAGAGTCATAAGAGAAGTAAAGATGCCTGGGATTAATGAAATTAATAAAAAGACACAATAATGATTGTGTGTAATGATATCTGAGGAGATTGGAAGTGACCATTAAAATGCACGTCACAGATGCTTAGGCCTGAAAATGATCAATAACATGACTGTGAGACAGCTGGCTTCATTAATTGAAGAAATTAGCTAACTGGCTAGGAACTTGCATCTGGTTAGATCAATTAAAAATAACTGATTGAATAGAAAGAGAGTTGTGTTTCATTGGTTCACATAAAATAAGTTTAGTAAAAGATTTAAGAAATCACAGATGGGTGTCTAATTAATAACTAAAACAACAAAAAAGAAGTCTTGAGTGGTTGAATGGAGAAATAAGAGTCTTAGCAGACATAAGTGATCAAGTATATTCAGGGCCGATACCTGAGGACTTCAGGGTAAAGGTTTGGTTAACAGAAATGTATTGGATCAGACAATAGCAGAAGTGAATACCTGTGTCATATACAGCCTTTGTTGTAGCTAGTTCCTCTTCTACTCATTCAAGAAAAGAGGATTTGGGAAAATGTGTCAAAGTCAAAAGTAATGAGGCATGTTAAAAACCTCTCCTAGGATGCAAAAAGTAGAGGTAGACACCGACAGACTCTAACTGGAAAAATGCGATCCACAAAACTTGAATGTCATGAATTTCCACATCCTAGGAGCACCAGAGTTAATCAATTGTTTTTACTTTAGCATGAAAAGTGTTCTAAACAACAAAACACAGGCTCTGATCTCTGCTCAAAAGTGTCCTAGTTCAAGTCTGTGTATACTTAAACTCCAATAAAATTCAAAGATCCAGACCTTTGAGTGACCGAAGCTAAAGGCTGTGCACTGGAAGAAAGCAGAACATCCTTAATCTTGCTAAATCAAAGTATGAATTTTGCTGAAAATAGAAGCAGTTCAATAAGCACTGAGGGCCTATTGCAATCTGCAGAAGGAGCCTTCAGAAGTCAATAGTCATCTTTCTTATTCGTAGAAGAGACTGAGAAATGAGGAAAGAAATCTGAAACTCTGTGCATCTGACATGTGCTGCTCAGGTATTGTAACACCTTAGTTTGGCATCTTTTCCTGCAGACTCCTATTCTCAGAGAAGAAGTTCAGCAGGATATGTACGAATGACCAGAAAGGTATCAGAAGCTGCTGAAACAGCATCCTTACATCTCCAGGAATGAATATATAGTGTCAGAGTCCAACATGCCAATATTAATTCCTTAGAATCCTGCACTAACACTCAAAACTGCAGTGCACATTGTCCCAAATCAACAGAAGGCACAATGCTGAGTGTTAAGGCTGCAAGAAAACAACTTGACATGGCTAGAAATGATGTTAGTTGAATAGGAACATAAGAAACTACTGCACAGAATAAAATAAATTGCTGGGAATGAAAAATTCAGTGTGTGTCGACATGCACATGTGTGTGTCTAGTGGGAAAATGTGCTCAGCATTGCTGTTGTGATGTAGAAAACCAAGAAGGAAGAATCTCCCAAGTGTTTCTCTCCATCAGATTGGGACTATCTTGTCACTGGACACTATTGAAAAGATCCTGGCTCTGTCTTCTTTGCACCTTCCCTGCAGGTGTTTATATACATTGACAAGATGAACCACAAAATTAATGAGGGCTGGAGAACCTCCCCTATGAGGACAGGCTGAGAGAGTTGGGGTTGTTCAGCCTGGAGAAGAGAAGGCTCCGAGGGGACTTGATAGCAGCCTTCCAGTACCTGAAGGGGGCTACAGGAGAGATGGGGAGGCACTCTGCATCAGGGAGTGCAGTGGGAGAACAAGGGGTAACAGGTATAAGCTAAAAGAGGGTAAATTTAGACTAGACATTAGGAAGAAATTTTTCACTGTGAGGGTGGTGAGGCACTGGAACAGGTTGCCCAGGAAAGCTGTGGATGCACCATCCCTGGAGGTGTTCAAGGCCAGGCTGGATGAGGCTTTGAGCAACCTGGGCTAGTGGAGGGTGTCCCTGCCCATGGCAGGGGGGTTGGAACTTGATGATCTTTAAGGTCCCTTCCAACCCTAATCGTTCTATGATTCTATGATTCTATAAGATCCCCCCAAGCGACCTCTTCTCTAGGCTGACCAGTCCTGTCTCTCTCATCCTTTCCTCATATGAGATGCTCCGGTCCCTTACTCACCTTGGTGACCCTTTGCTGGACTCTCTCCAGTAGCTCCACATCTCCCCTCTTCTGGGTGTTTCCATAACATGTTACTGGTCTCCAGCTAAATTTTGTGTAACTGATCATCACCTTCTGGGCCTGGCTGTTCATCTGCTTTTCAGTTCATCTCATTGTCCTTTCATCCAGCCCACAGTTCATCAGCTTCTCTTTAAGGGTGTTACAGGAGACAGTGTCAAAACCCTTGGCGAGATAGACAATATCCCCTCATTTACCTAGCCAGTAACAATTAGCACCAGTAATAAAGAGCAGCAGTAGGGTCTGTGCTTCTCTGTCACTGAACTATGTATTCACGGGACCAAGAGTTTTATTTATTCAAACAGGAATTGATTTTAAATGTGATCAGATGAGGATTTGCCACTACACTTGAGAATCATAAGTGAAATGAAATGGAAAATAAAAGACAGGATTATTAAACAAACATTAGTCTATATCATTCAGCTATTCATGTGAGAATTTTGCTATTTACAACCCCTTAATAATTTAATAATGTTGTTCCTATTTTTTACTGTCATTTGCCTTGCAATAGGACCAAGGATTCTGTTGTTAATCGTAACAACATTGAGCCAGTCATTTTATGTAATAACTGTATTTCTCATAATCTCAGCTGCTGATGAGATTCAAAATCTCTTGGCTGGTTACTCTTTCTATTCTTTGGCAAGATGGCAGCAGAAATTATCCAAGTAGTTTGAACAAGAAGAGGAAGAGAGCTGAAAACAAGAAGTGCAGAAGCTATGGTTTTGAGTAGAAGAGCTAGAAAAAGGCTCAAATAAGACAGAACAGAAGAGAAAAGGCACCTGTGTATAAGCACAGAAAGGAAAAAAAAAAAAAAGGTTTATGCTGTTGAAGTTGTACATTCCTTATCCCACAAAGAAAATTTCAGAGAGGGCTTACTGATAACCATACTGTAATAAAACGACTGGGAATAACTACTGGCTAAATCTACAGTGATGTACCTTTAAGGGAAAAAGTGGGTGCCTGAATAATTCTCTACAGTTGCTAAATGAAGTTTGTCTATAAAGAAATAGCAAAGATACAGCAAATGCAAGACTGCTGCTATCGCTGATACGAATGGCTCGGACATTTGCCACTCTAGTACTTAATTCCCTACCACATCCCCTTTGATAGTTTGGAAACTTTAGTAACATAATAATCACTTAGCAGTTAGGTAACATAAAGCAGATTAATTATTAACAACAAATTCCTGCAGCTTGGCAAATTATAAACATCAATGAAGAAAAGGTTTAGAAATATTTATGTAGTTGCCTATTGCCCATATGAGTAAGTAGTGCCTGTGAGGTATGAAAGTGTTTTCCAGACATAAACTAAACATTTATAGAGGACATATAGAACATACACAGAATACATTTTATTGGTATATTATATTATATATTATTGGTATATAAAACTAATGAAATTTAAAATTTGCCAGAAATTAATTTGTAAATTGACAGATTACTAAAACCAAGAGAAGAACCTTTTAGTTGGTAGTATGTATAATTCTTAAATAGGTATTTTTACTTTGTTATTTGGGACTGCAGAAGGAAAACAAAAGCACATATTTAATACTCCTCCTACTCTAGAAATCATTGTACTAATTACTTGAACAGTTGTAATATGTTCTTCTGATGTCTCTATAGCTATCTTTCATCCATATTAATTCTCCTGGTAATTATCCTTATTATAACAACACATATTTATAACAGTATTCTAAATACTTATCTCCTAAGGCCACACCAGTATAATGAAGGTCAAGTGTTATTAGCTTTGCCACAATGCAAACACTTGACTTCAGACTTTACAAAAAGCCTTTGTATTCAATTCGCCCTGATGATTAGATATCAGACCTGTAAAATGTTGCTAGATATGACATTAGCTAACACAGCTAACAAGTCCAAATAACAGTATCATAGTATCAAAGAATGGTTTAGGTTGGAAGAGACATTAAATATCATCTAGTTCCACCCCCTGCTCCCCTGCAGGGACACCTTCCACTAGACCAGGTTGCTCAATATACAATACACGTATTTTAAAGAAGCTTCAAAAACTAATCACTAATAGTGGGGTCTGATTCAGAACTTTAATTCTATATTGAAGCTTAATCCTGATAATTGTTTTTGCACATAGCATTCCATTCAAAATTGACTACATATGAGAACTGCATTTTAAATTCCAGTCTTTCAAAATCATGCAAAAAGCAGGGAACACTGGAAATGTTTTGTAATTTTTTTAAGTTAAATTCTACATTTGTACTTCTGAAGCAGGACAATAAGCCTTATGACTCATTGATAAAAATTTTTAGGGTCTACTGGGAATGTTCCATAGCCTTCAGATACATCTTCTGCAAGAGGTTTGGAGGGAAATCATCTTGAGGATGATAGGAGCAGGACTAATTTTCTCTGTTTCTTCTCCCCATTCATGTCTGCAAAGCAAGAACACAAAGGGTCTTCTTTCTATATGGGGATTCTTTTTCCTTTTTTGAAGGCAAAGGGAAAGAAGGAAGAAGTTTTTTCTGCAGTAGGATCTCTGGGACACCATGTCTTTAGAAACTATGTCTAGAACAATATAATATTTACACCAGCCACTTCTTGTTCCTATGATAAGTGAAAAATTATATTGATAGCTTTTCAAAAAATACCAACAGAAAGAGAAGGAACTAAATGGAAGGTCTACACTCAGAATATTGAAGCCTGCCTCATTTAAGCTCACCAAGAGGGAGTTCTTCTGTTCTCTTCAGAGGAGCTGGAATTTCACTCCACACATTGTACAATAACAGAGCCTAAAAGTACTACCAGTGTAATGGGGGATTTAATCACACAAAGTGAATTCTATTAAACTGTGCAGAGAACCTGCAAATAGGAAAATATAAAGTATGTCTTGAGTGCTGCAGCTGTACAAAAATACATTTTATAAAGAAAAAAAAAACCACCTTTTTATTTAAGGAGATTTGCTTTATGTTTCTTGTACATCTAAATATTTCAGTTTTCCATTTTTCAACTTTGCTTTTATTTGCCATCTAAAAATAATTTACATTTTCCTACTGAATTTTTACATTATCTACCTGTTATTTGAACCGGTACAGGCAAAATAATTTTACTATGCAATTTAATTCCTCCTTGTATCCCATAACGGCTTCTCTGTTCTCCTTCTGTTTCTCTTTTTGAACTCTTTCAAAGAGTGGAATAACTTTTTCCCCAAGTGTGTAACTTCTTTCTTCTTCACAGCCGGAGACTGCTTTGTTACTTCTAATGCTAAGTCGGATGAATCTCTTAAATTTAAATATTAAGAACATTATCACTTTTGATCTCATCTATATTACTATTAGCATGACAATTTTTTATTTTACCTTCAATAAAAAGCATTAATTACTCCCCTAAAGGTGATTTATTCTCTGTGTTCTGTCTGGTTTAATATTTTATTTTAGCTATCTCTCCTCAGACAGATGTGTATAACACTGTGAAATGTCGTTTATTAATTAATACAGCACATTAACAACAATTGTTCCGACTAAGTTTTGCATGTGCAAGCTTAAAGCAGTTTTACATCTAGGTTTATGAGAAAGGTCAGATGAGGAATGGCGAACTTGTTGTGCAAGGCGTTTGTGAAAATCATGTTCCTGTCTGGGGTGCTTAACAACCTGAATGATTTTTTTTTTTTAAAAAGCCATATATTTATGGCTATATGATGCTATTTTGATACACACACGTAGTTCTAACAAATATACTGAACTGTGTTTCATTACTATACAAATAAAAAATGTATAATCTACTTTCTAAGTGTTAGTAAAAATCTATTAGTTCCACAGCATAAAGAGATATTAAAATTCCCTTTCTGAGGATCAAATATGTTGTTGATGTAGCAGGAGAAGATCTGGTGGAGGTTCCATAGGACTCATGACAAAGATATCCTTCAAATTTTGTTGGGAACAATCACACACCTGTGTCCTGTTCATTTTCTCACTTGAAATAAGAAACTTGAAATTGTCATGGTAATCAAGTAGTATAAGATTATTGAGAGACGTGTATTTTCATTCTTATTTTTTTGCTTGAATGTATCTGCAGTTTGCGTGTCTTGACTTAAGGTTTGATGTCTACCAGTGTATACTGAAACTGAAAGTGTATATTGAAAACATAATTTTCTTGGTTACTACTGTATATTTTCAAAATTGATATATAACACAAAATGAAGTGTCTGTGACACTACATTCTTCTTGGACCTTCTGAAGCCATATGAGTTACACGTCGTATCTGTTTAGAAGGATGCTTATTGGTAACTCCATTTGTTAGTTCAATAGATGTAATCTTTGTATATATTTAAACATAAATAATTCCCACCTTGGTACCAGTGATGGGTTTTCTCCAATTTCTAAGTAAATAATGGCAATAGAGAATACAATTTCAGCAGCCATTTTGGAAAAGTTAGACATAATCCTGTTTCTCTAGTACAAACAGTAGCAGAGGGTATCCTGGGTTCTACACAGCAAATACTGGACCTCTGTTTCAGCTCTCGCAGTCAACACAGAAGTCCTTGAAAAACAGCAAGTGAAGACCTACAGAAACTCAGAGATTCTGATGGGTCCTGCAGTGCTACTATAAAGGAACCACCACAAAACCACTTTCTGTTCTCTGCCTGTCTCGTTGATGATATATTGCTCAGACAACAGAACTACTTAATGAATGTTCTCTAAGCAGGAAAGTTTAGATGCACTAATAGCATTAGATTCACTTGGGATAACATTCTTAATTAAGTAAGGCATTGGGAAATGCACCTTGAGGAGGTATCTTGGGATTGGTTTTCACAAGTATCTCTACCTGTGTGGAACTAATTGCATGCAATTCAGTATGTGTAAAAGGATTGATAACATTATCTGAAAGGGTCAATAGGGAAATGTTTTTAATTAACTCTAAAGCTCTTCAAAAATATATTTCCTTCTAACTTTTTTCTTTTTAATTGCTGGGTGTCCTTATAGGAATAGTAATGGATATTCCAACTGGAGTTGGTATACAAACTGGAATAGGATCTACCTGGGAGCACCAAAGAAGGAAAGATGCCAAACAAATGTCTCTGTTCGTCAGTGCCATGACAGGAAAAACTAGTTGCATATAGGTTTTTCATCACTCCAGACATACCTGTTCATTAGTTCCTCCTGGGAAGGACTGAAAAAATCTACGTACCTGTCCTAAGATGTCTGACTGTGTAACACATTAGAGCCTAGCCTAAACCAACATTCCTTCTCTGGAAGTTCTTTGAAAATCATTGTAAATCTTGTCTGAGTAAGGAAAGCAGAACTGATCTCACAAATCTTGTAGTCACTTTTGTTCTTAAATCTGACGACAATAAAAAGGAATTTTTTGAATGTGCTACGTTGTATTTAAAATAAAATCAAGTAAAGTGATTATTTTTGATAGAATGGTATGAAGTTTCTCATTTTTAAATATGATTCAGATAATGGAATATTAATCTATTCTAAGATTGAAAACGTAACTAGCTACAAAGATAGTAAAATTTCCTTACAAGTTATACAAAGCTTATTCGAAGTATCTCTTAAGAATCCTTTTCCATTATGGTAGAAACTGTGATTTTGACCACTAGAAAAATGAATGACACCAGCTTATCATATAAACTGAACTGACCTCTATGGCACTGCAGAAATATTTATATTTTATTAATAAAACATATTTTAAGCTTCTTTTTTTTTTCTTTATTTTCTTTCCCGTCAGTTGATGAAGTACTTCTTTATGCACTATCACAAGTCTCAAAACCCTTACATGTTTTCATTTGCACTACACTTAATGTAATACTCACTGTTAAGGATCTGGCAGTGGGCTTTCCGTCTCTTTCTACTCAATGTTTTTGGGATACACGAAAGATTTAAATCTACTGCTAGATATCTATACCCCACTATCATATTTTCTTGTGCAGAAAGTGGCCCACAAGCATACAGACAGGTCTAGAATTCAGTGCAAAACTACAGGCTACTTGTCACTGCACAGAGACTAGAGCTGGGTTGTAAATGTGACAGATTTTCTATTCTTGTTTCACCATCCTAAAACACATTAGGTAGTCTAGCTCTAAGTCTTGTTTTCCAGACTGAGAAGGTGAAGGCAATTACTGACTTTTATGCTTGCTAATTAATACATATCATCTTCATCATCATCACAGAATGGCTTGGGTTGGAAGGGATCTTAAAGAACACGTAGTTCTAACCCCCCCTGCCGTGGGCAGGGACACCCTCCACTAGACCAGGTTGCTCAAAGCCTCATCCAGCCTGGCCTTGAACACCTCCAGGGATGGGGCATCCACAGCTTCTCTGGGCAACCTGTTCCAGTGTCTCACCACCCTCACAGTGAAAAATTTCTTCCTAATGTCTAGTCTAATCTAAATCTACCCTCCTTCAGCTTAAAACTGCACCTTCAGGTTCCTTAAATGAAACCAAGATCTGAAGCTGTTTACAGGAACCTCATTTCTTTCCCAAATGTTTTAAATTATATTGAGTCACAAATGAAGAAACATTATTACCTGTTTTATTTAGAGACATACAAAAGTAAAAGAAAACTTGATCCCTTTCAAGACATATCAAAATCATTTGGTAGTCGTTTGGTATTGCAAAATAATAAATGCTATTGCAATTTTAAAACAACTTGAATCTAATGTTCTTTTTATGTTGTAAATCTAAAGTATGTATGATACATTATCCATTTTTATTTTTTATTTCTTACCTTCTGCTCTTAGTTTCACAAATCAAAAGTGGTTTTATACTTACCATTTCATTTTTATTTAGTATTCCACACATTTTATACAATAATCTCAGTTTTAGAGAATGAATTTAATTCATTCATAAATGGTAGTTTCAAACAACAAATAAATAACAAGACGGATTTAAACAGGAACATCATATCATATGCAACAGATGGCATAAAATATGTTGAGGGCCCTAAAGTGCTTCAGGAACTGAAAATTATACTAACAAATATGCTTGAAAAGGTGCCTGAATGAATAAGAATCTTCATGATGCAAAACATAAAACATCACATTAATTCTACACTGATTGAGTCAAGACAAATCACACAACAAATTTTTTAATTTTCTTTTTTTTGTTGTTTATTTGTTTAATAAAAGTTGACACTGTATGAAAATACATTGCATTTCAAAATATTAAAAATATTTTAAAGCGTCACATCAAGCTCTAGGCATACCTTATTCGAGTCAGTATTATGTAATATTGCTTATTTATATAAACATATTTATTTTCAGTGGTTAAATTTAAAAAATCTGGTTTTCTCTTCAGTCATTATTATCTGAGATATTTAAAATATCTGCACTAACATATGCTGTACAATATCCATCTGATATAGATGTTCTACTTGTGCTCCATAATAATTTGCCCGACATAGTTTTTGGTACCTAGGTCACCTATGTTAGAATGATGCAGTACTGTAGAGGATAAGGTTGACACCACCAGAAGATCATTCAGGTGCTATGATTCGTTCTCTACAGATGACTTTCTCTTTTCATTTGATAGTTAGATTTGACAGGGTAAATAAAGTCTTAGTGGGGGAGACTTTTGAGGGGTACCTCAGGTCAAAAGAGGTCTACCTGCTTCTATTTTGTTACTATAGAACTTCCTCGGTGTTGATATCTGTCCTAGGAAATGAAAAAAGACAAAACCCACCTTTCATAAAATCATCCTGAAAGTTTTAGGAAACTGGAGCAATGTCAAGGGATTAAAAAATAATAAAAAATGTTTAATTCTATAAAAAGATAAAAAAGGATAAACCAGAGGACAACAGTTTGATGTTCTTCCTGCGTAAAATAACCAAATGGCTATTTTGAGACTCTACCAGCTAAGATTTAGAGAATGAAAATATAAGTAATTGAGAGTCACCATGCTTTCATGGAAGGTAGGTCTGATCAAGCAAAGGCACTGGCTATTCTGGTAGTTTATTTTGACAGAATTACACATTAATAAAAGTAATTCTATTGTTCAACATACCTTTTTCTCCAAGACATTTTAACTGTAGGTAACATTTTGATTAATAAGATTGCATTAGGGAATTAATCAGCCACACATTAGTGGAACTGAAAATGGTCTCATTGGTCTCACTGGCATATCCCAAAATACAATTGTTACAGAAGAGGTAATAATGAGCAGGGATATTTCTGCTGAGGATCTTTAAGGGACTGATTTTTCGTTCTGCTCTTTTCAGTACTTCCTGTTATGACCTCAATAAATATAGAAAATCTTCTTTGGAAGAGTTTGAAAATTAAGTACTAACAACAGGATAACAAATATTGAGAAGGACACACTACTAATGCATACTGGGTGATCATTGGCTTCTTTGACATTTGTGGGAATAGTTGGAAAGCAGAACTGTAGTAGCAGCACACTATTACTTTTATCCTTCCTGAAATTATAGCTCTATTCTTGGAGTAGATTTGTACTGCCTATCACTGAAATGGATGGAAAAGCATTATGCTGTGAAAGATTTAAAACTATCTTTATTTTTTTTCCCCAAGAAATAGAGGGCTCTAATGTTGAGTTAAAATATTTGTCCAGCATGTGGGATTGGAAGTAGTTTCTATACTCCTGGTAGTCCTTTCTAACATTTGCCTCTGTGAATGGGTGAGTATCCCTCTTAGTGCTTCTCTACGTGGGCCCCAGGGTATATGCGATCACCCGTGTTGTCTGCAAATTTATAACACTTACAGCTCTGCGTCTGGACAATGGGTATAACTAAATCTTATGTCTCGTGGTTTCAGCTACTTTCTTGTAGAATTTAGGATTATTTTTTCCTTCTTTTCCTGCAGAACCGACTTGAATTGATCAGTTTTTCTTTCCCTCTTTAGTTTCTTCTCCCTTTGAAACATTATAGATTTGAGACCAAATAGACTATCCTAGAGGTCACAGAGAGAGTAGAAAACCCTATCTCAAGCATTTCATTCCCTTGATTGACTCGGCATGTTATGATCACACTGAGATGCCAATGTGGGACTGAAAACATTTTTTCCTTAGTTTCAGATTGGTAGAGCAATCACCTTTTCATTGCCAAAGACTTGGATCATTTGCTTGGATTGTTTGGCTGTATCTTATTCCAAACGGTGATTTCATGGTCTCTTATTTTCTCTGTCTATGGTGCAATATAAAATTTGAGTCTTGACAGGCTTTAATTAAGGTAAAACCTGCACCACTTTACAGCCAGTGATTATGGTTAAATTATGATTAAAATACAAATGTGTTCTATATTTTAACTCTGTGAAATAGTCAAAACCATTCATAGAGCCTAGATCTTGTAAATCACCAGCCTCATGTTTGATTGAAGAAATTATGTTGTTCCTAAGCATGACATTTAAAAAAATGGGTTAGAAAATGATCCATCTTAGATAAATTTGAAATATTATGTGGCTAGATTCAGTTCTGTAGAATATCTAAGTTTCCCATACAACCATTGGACAGGGAATTATCCTTTTTGTTTGGGACACCTAAATAGAAGACACCCTCTTGAATGGGTTGCAAAATCTGATTTCTGCCCCTATGTGTACAATGAGGTTGACCTGTTAGTAAATCATGCTCTCAACTGTACCTCTATAAATGGAGTATGCAGGCAATGTTTTGGGTTTTTAATGAAAGTTTTACAGATACAGAAGATACCATGTCCTCATCACCTACAGATCAGTAAGCAAATAGAAAAATAGAACCAAATCAGAGTCCAAATTAAAGATTCTCTGAATATACATGGAAGTAACTTAATATTTAATTCAGTACACTGCGTTAAATGCGTGTCAAAGTTAATGGCACATGTAGTAGAGAATCATAAACCCATACTAGAGAAGGTGTGGAGGTATTTATCCTTATGGGAGCTTCAGAGGGAACTGGGTCACATCAGCTTCAGGGGAGATGACAGTTATTTTAATGAAGGACATGGTATCTATCTTGTGTGCTTGTTTGAACAAGACACTTGGGTTAAAGCTGGAATCAAAGCTCTCTATTTGTAAGTTTTCCTATGTGTTTGATTTCTGAGCAAAAAGTGGAAACTCAAGCTCTTCTGGTCTCACAGTGGCAGGATAGCAAGTAAGGCAACACAACACATTTATGATCAAGCCCTACAGCCCTTCGATTAGTTAACATGTATGCAGAACTCTGAAAATGCAAAGTAAGCAGGCAGCACACAGCATGCTTTTAACGCTTTTAAAGCGTTGTCAGAGTTTGGCTCCCACCGTGAACTTAGGATATGGTAAGCATGCACCAAAATTTTAAGTCCGTTCCTGCTGTATAATATAGCTACAGCCACAGTTCTGAAGAGTATAACTATATCTCTGCTTCAGGAACCAGGCATGTTTATCGCCTTTCAATGGTATAATAATTAATATTATTATTTTATTTATATTATAATATTTTTCAAGTAATTTTATTCTTGGACACGACAGAGATTAACTCATCATATTTAACATGGCTTAATCTGGTTGCATTTTTTCTTCACCTCTGCCTAGTTTCACCTGTCTGTTTCACTATTTTTCCTTTAAAGTCACACAAGTCAGTATTTTATATGGGCCTGAAACGTATTCAGAGATATGAACTCCTGGCCTGTCTGTCTTTGGTTTGTAGTCAGTAACACAACAAACATGGAAAGCATTGGGTGCAAAACTAGGCATCACAGATGTAACCAACATAGAGCTACCACAACTGAAAGTTCTTCTGAAGATCCCTTAAACTTTTAAAGTTACACTTAATCTTCAAAGCATACTCTCTTCCGGATAGTACTCAAAATTACTGGAATAGAATTTCTTATTTTACTTGTAACAGTAAGAAGACTTAATGAAAGTTTATAGCATATAATAATCTTCCACTTGTTATAAATAAGAGCAAATAAGTTTTTTCTTTGATTGACTGGGGGTTCTTTTTGTTTTTCTGCTTGTTTTTTTTCTCCAAAATGATCATCAAATAGCAAAAAATGTTTAATCTCTCACAAGTGACCGCAAACTGTGGTACAGTGACATTTGTTTCCTTTTCTATTTCATATATACTGTTCTAATTGTCAGAAAAAATAGACCATGTGGTGACAAGTGTCCATGGTCTAGCTACGTCTCAGACAAAAGAACAGCTTTAAAAAAAAAAAAAAGTGTCACCAAGTGATTAGAAGCTAGAATGCCTGCAGTAGAAATTTTTTTTCTGAACTTGACCCTAGTGACTCACCTAGCTGCCAACACTGCAAACCATTTATCGATTTGTTGTATCCAAGATTTTATTTTCTTCCTTTTCACCTGTATCAGAGAGATCTATGACACAGCAAGTGTTATTTTGAACAACACGATGAAAGCACCTGAAAATACTATTGAACATCAGGTATGTTCATTAAAACTTGAATAAATTAAGTTAAGACTCAGAATTTGGAGGAAATTGTATTTTCTTGAAGAAAACAGATCTCATAAACAATGCAAAACCCTCAAAACCCAGTAACACCAGAGAGTAAACAAAGCTCTCAGTCCTATTTCAAGTGTCTAGTTTCTCAATGGAAATGCTACCCGAGGTTTAATTTTTTATTTTCTGATGCACAGAGGTGCAACGCACATCTGAGCAGTGAGCATTTTTAGATATTGCAGCTTGTTACACGTGTCATTACAATAAACTATACACACTCATCACGTTATTTAGTTAGTTTCCTGTAAGTATGTCCACGTTCAAGAGTATTAAAACTGTTCATGGCATTTCTTCTTTATAGTTCTGAGCTTTCATACATTTTAATTTTTATGAAAATGTGCCAGATTTTGCCCAAACCAATTCTTCTATTTAAAAAAAAAAAAAAGTATGCAGAGAAGATCCACAGTGTTACATTTTAATTCTGAAGTATGATGTTCCTTCCACCACGTACAATATTTCATACTGGTGTTACCCTTTCTAGAAAACCATAAAAACAAAACAGTTTTATACAAATTCATTTTAAAAGTCTCTCTATCAGTCTTCCTATTCCACACACAGAAGAAATCTATCATCACATTCCATTGTGTAGTAGCTGCAGGCTATTGTTAGCATTTTAATAAAGTTCACAACTGGGTGTCGTAGTACAGAGAGCTATTCTTTTAATATCTCAAATGCAATCTGCACTCTTATATCTTTGGTAGTCTGGATCTCATATTGCACAACCCCCCACTCCCCGCTCTCAGACTGTTTAAATGGTTTATTGGCGTATTAGTACATTTTTATTGATATTGATATAGTAGACCAGAGACCTATAAATTTGCATTCTTCTTCTTTGCTTAATCAAATTTCCGATAGCATAATATTCAACCAATTTAAAACAATGCTCCAAGCAGCCAAACTTTTTGCTTTTCATAGAGCAAGCTATAGAAAGGTGCTTTGTATCATGAGATTGAACATATCCATCACTACTCTCCATGTATGCTTGCTTTAAAAATGAAAGAATAAAGTACTTCCTATTTGGTGGTGTAAGTTAATTTTCCCATCCATTCTTGTCATCTGAGTATACACACTAAAAGACAATCTTCAATATTTTAAATACAAATGACTCCAACTTGCCTGGCCTACACTTTCTGCCTTTAAAAAATAAACTGTTATCTAGTTTCAAGTGTCAACGTCATCAAATTCCCCAAAGACAAAGAAAGCAAATGCATTTACTTCATTTTTTTAATATATTTGGTATAATTAGCTTCCTCTGCAAAGCAAAAAGACTTTTCACTGATGTCAGAATAAGCTTCAATTTTGCAACTACACAACAAGGGCCAAAAAATATGGTCACTTTGATGACAATCCACACCAGGAACCTATAGCAGTATTTTGTCTAGTGAGGGCTTTTACCAATACTGGTGTGGACTCACTGTTACGAGGAACAGAAGCTGAGCAAAATTGACAGAGGAGGTGATTCACACACACACACTTGCAGATCCCTTGAACATCAGCAGCCTCTGTCTGATTGCTACTGCTGCCTGCATCCCAGCCACTCTTAGCTGCTCCACTGGTCTCCCACTCATTGGCTGGTGCAGCTTTGTGGTCTCTAGCTGTGCTGGGTTAAGCAGAGACAGACTGCTTTAAGTTAACTCTGTTAATTTTTTTTTCCCCTCCCCTTCAGAAATAGTTAGCAAGAAGCTATGTTTCAGATTTACGCACAGGAAAAAGCTGATAAGGGATGTTTTGTGCTGCTGCCAAGGACGGCAGACCAGGGAAGAAGGACAGCTGGTTGCTAGCCTAGGATTTGCTCTTAGGTTAAGACTGAAACTCAGAATAGCCAATAATCTATTCCATAACATACACGTCATGCCCAGTATATAGGTGAAGACACCAGAAAGATCGTTCTCTTTTTCCCTTTGGCTCCAGATCATGTCGCTTCAGGTGCCTGCATTCACTCTCCCAAGACCTTTCCCCCCTCACACACACTCCGGTCAACTCAGTCTGGGACACTTGGATTGTTATCTCCGTTCTGTGATTGCCTCCGGCAGCGGTGCACCCCCTGCCTGGGGAACTGTGAGTGTAGTTCCAGGATCGTTAGCCGGGAACAGGCTGAGCCTTTGGTCATCGGGGGGAGGGGACACACACACACACACACACACACACACGACGACAGTGTCACTGTGTATCACTCATTTGTATGTTTGTATCTAGTATTATTTTCAATATTATTGTAGTTTAGTTATTAAATTGTACTTATCTCAACCCACGAGTCCTTTTTTCCCTTTACCTCCAAAACTGGGATACACATTTAGCAAAATCCACTTGGCTAGACAACACTAGAGGATCTGCCAATCAGGCTGGTCCTGCCCAGTCAGAACCTTTACATACTACCCCTTTAACTCTCTCCCCTATTCTCAGGTGGGGGCGGTATTGTGTAAGCAGGTGTGTGTGATTTGGCTAACCCATCACACTAGCAAACACACATGAACTTTCACACTCACACACACTCCACACTCAGTTGTCCCCCCCCAGTACCAGCATGGACCCTCTGCATGGACTTGGGGCCACCTACTCTCCAGCTGGTCCACCCCCCCACACACTGGGTTAGGGGAAGATAAGAAGGCAGTGGTCCCTGCAGCTGCTGGCATGCAGGCACACGGGCTCTATCCCCACTCCAGCTGGTGCTGGGACCACTGCCTTGTAACATTGCCATGCCCTTCCTATATATTTAAAATTAGTATTTCCGGGAGTTCAATTAATTTAAAAAAGCTAAGGATGGAAGCAAGAGCAGTTTGTCAAATTTCCCAGTCCATACAGCTTTACTAATACAGAGAAATAAATTATCAACCCACATATAATAATGTGCTGCACAAAGTGAGTCTGTGGGACTGTAGCTTTGCAACACAGTTTGGATCTATTT
>WKFP01014849.1:215954-227703 GCA_011057875.1 Pterocles orientalis | reverse complement strand
ACAATACAATGGACTGCTGAAGACTACTCTGAAAGCAATGGGGGGTGAAACTTTCAAAAACTGGGATACACATTTAGCAAAATCCACTTGGCTAGACAACACTAGAGGATCTGCCAATCAGGCTGGTCCTGCCCAGTCAGAACCTTTACATACTACCCCTTTAACTCTCTCCCCTATTCTCAGGTGGGGGCGGTATTGTGTAAGCAGGTGTGTGTGATTTGGCTAACCCATCACACTAGCAAACACACATGAACTTTCACACTCACACACACTCCACACTCAGTTGTGCCCCCCCAGTACCAGCATGGACCCTCTGCATGGACTTGGGGCCATCTACTCTCCAGCTGGTCCACCCCCCCACACACTGGGTTAGGGGAAGATAAGAAGGCAGTGGTCCCTGCAGCTGCTGGCATGCAGGCACACGTGCCCTATCCCCACACCAGCTGGTTCTGGGACCCTCACTCACTCCAGCTATTGGCATCACAGGCACAAGGACCCTGTGGCCTGAGGTCTGACTCCAGTTCTTGGCACTTGCATGAGTTGCTGCAGCCCCTCAGCTGCTTCACATCAAGCACACGGGTTTCTATGACCCGGGTGCCTCCCAGCCGATGAATCTGAGCCCCTTACTCCTTCAGTTGCTGGCACCATGAATGCATGGACTGCTCTCCACAGGGTCTCACTCCTGTCACTGGTGAGTGGTACCACTGGTACCACTCTAACCTCTCCAGTCTCTGGCTCCTAAAGTTTGCAGTATTCATACATTGGTTGAAGAGCAAGATTACATAGAAAGACAATTAAGGATTTAATAAGAAGATAGGATGGGTGCAGTGATCAGGCAAACTGGCAACTCTTAACATGTGACCAGATCCTTTAATACTTCTCTCTATCATTCCTCACCAGTTCCTTCCCCCTAAATATTCCTCAGTAAGTTTTGCCTAGTCCCACAGACCCCCCCTCTATTATCCAAAATCCTCATGTTCATCTTTTTTCTTCCTTCTTATCAGTCATAAAGCCCAGGTTCTTATCAGTAACAAAGTCCAGGTTGGCCCTGTCCAAGACTATGCCCCATCAGTTGGTGGCTGAAGAGTTTCACTCCTTGTCATGGTTTCCATTATGGTTTATCAAGTTCGTGTCTCTGCGAGGTTGTTTTTTTTTTTTTTTAAATCACTTTCCCTTTTGCTTATTATCCCCTTTGAAAAAAAAAAAGTTACTTGATCTGACAATCTCACTGAAGCAGATCGTCTCACATCTTTACATGAGCATTTTCTCAGTTTTCTCAGGGGAGGACTGTTCACACACATTTTCATGGTCACCTAAGGTTGTACTTGGAGTCATAGTATATCCACCCTCCTTTTTTGTTTGCAGTTTGAATGATACCAAAACAAATTAATTTGGTGTGTTGCTGCCCACCCGCAGATTATGATGACACTTTGTTTTTTACGAATACAGGATGGGCTTATTTTATAAATCTATAACAACAATGAGATGTTTCTGAATATATATCATGCATTTAATGTTTATCTATTTTCAGGGCTTGATTTATAACATAGTTTGAAGCATGAAAAGCTTTGCTATCACAATACTAATTCCTCATAGGAAACCATTTTAAATAGTTGTTTCTTCACATATAATTTGGACTGCTTAAAAGGAAGAATGACACATTATAAAGACATTTTAGTGAATGTTGCACCTGTTATGGCCTCCTTAGTAGTTTCATCAAATGTACATAATGTAGACAGGACTTCAGAATTTATAATTTGAATTTATAATTTTAAGTAGTTTTGGAGTCAGAGAACTTTCCCTAACTGCATTTGTGCAGACGACACAAATTGATCAATACTTAACTATGTTGCTCTTCCTTTCTATCAGTAACAAAGTATTTCAAAGGCAGTTCCTTTTCTGAATGTATGCCTTCCATCAACATATACTCCCTAAAACTCAATAAAAAAAATCCAGAAATTAAAAGCTTGATACAAATTGCATGAAAGAACACTTTAGACCACTGCCTTGTAACATTGCCATGCCCTTCCTATATATTTAAAATTAGTATTTCCGGGAGTTCAATTAATTTAAAAAAGCTAAGGATGGAAGCAAGAGCAGTTTGTCAAATTTCCCAGTCCATACAGCTTTACTAATACAGAGAAATAAATTATCAACCCACATATAATAATGTGCTGCACAAAGTGAGTCTGTGGGACTGTAGCTTTGCAACACAGTTTGGATCTATTTCCCCTCCACAATTCTTAAATAAAGACAATATCTTGTTTTTTACTGAAGGCATATTTTTAGTTATAAAAGAGCTGTAAGAGCAGTATTTGCTTTGGTGTAGCTGAATAAACATTGACTACATAATATTCAAAATATATATCGAGAAATAAAGAGGTTATTTCTTTTCAAAAATACTGGATTGAACCTATTATTATTTATCATCTAAACTGTAATCCCTCGTTTCTTTTCCATAAGTACTTAGGAGGTCTCTAATCACAGCATCCTGGAAAGAGTTATTGCTGTGCTGTTTCAAAGCTTGTGATTACCTCCTGGCAAAGACAGTGTTGTGTTTATCCACACTATACTCCACTGGTTCATACAAACAAAATAATATTTCAAAGTGCTGAACAGAACACTTTATTTGAAACAAATATACTTTAGTCCTTCATTATACTATATGGAAATCATTTGATTTCTGGCAGAGAAAATAACATGTTACTGTAAATGTTTCGGGCAAGGCCAATATGGAAATAGCTCTGATTTCACATTTTAAAATTCAGTAGAAACTCTACTTTCCATATTCAAGACTTCCACAGATTTAGAAATGGCTGAAGACACATGGCATGAATGCAGAGATTCAGGAACAGTCTCTTTGTTCTTTATTTGTGAAATGGCACATTTTATAGGTAAAAAATTAATAGGTGACAAGTAAATTTTAACATTAAGGCTTAAGTCTAAAGACAACATGAAGTATTTCTCTGTATGCTAGCTACTACTAGTTTTAGTATATGCATTATGATATTAAAAGAGAACTGTGCAGACAATGGTGTGTTCACTTTCACAAGTTATGAAGTGAGAAAACATGATTTCTTGAACATCAAAAGCCACTCAGAGTTGAACAGAGGTAAGAGAAATGCTATGTTTGAAGTTATGAGAATAAATTTCCAAGAAAATTAGATGTTAACTGATCTCATTAACAATAATAAATTAATCAAAAAAGGCTCTTGAAGTTTTCTAAGGAATCTGGGGGGAAGGAAGAATTTTTTTTCCACTTGTCTAGAGGTTTAGAACACAGGTGAGCATATCAAAATACATAATTAGAAAGCACTAGTATAGATTTATCGATCAGTCATTACAGCAGAATATGTAACAGTTACCCTCAGACTCGGGAAACACGCAGAACTACCATCCGTTTGTGCCTTGTACACCACAGAAGAAATTGCATTGATACTCGCTCTTCAAAGACATTCATGGCAGCTTTTCTCGTGTCGCAGGTACCACACTGCCGTACAATTGATGATCAGATTTGAGTAACATTTAAAAGCCCAACTCCCATAGTTTCTGAAGAAAACTAAAACTTATATTTGGAAAAGAAATGTGACAGGGGGAACAAAATCAAAATCTGTACCCCTGAGCTACATGCCTTATGCAATAGAGGAAGATTCAGCTGTATTTCAGAAAAAAAGATCTGGCAAAGTCAACATGGTGAGCAAGGACTACTGCACATGGGAATGTGTTTCACTGTCCAGCTGGTGGCTGGAGCTGGTGGCTCGACTTTGTGCCAGGAGGACTCTGATCTATCTTCCTGCAGAGGAGCAAAGGAAGACTTCCTTCGCTTCCACCGCCACGGCTAGGTTCCTTATCCTCCCCATCTGATTTGCTGGGTGGTCAGAATCCTACCAGCTCCTGTTGCAACCATTTGAAAAGAGAAGACCCACAAGGGGGCTGCCAGCTAACCTTCTTGGCTGATGGGACTGTGTGAATCCTACTCCTCTCAGGGCTTCTCTGAGCTGTAAGGAGTCACTGCACTTTACTCAGCACTTACAGCACTCAGGCCCCCCGCGAAGGATGCAGTTTAAGCCTTTCCTGACAAAAGCAGAGGTCAAGTGTTTCTTTCAAATCAAGGCCAAGTGATTCTAAACAACAGTTCAGCCGTTATGAGATTTAGATAGGCAGTGGTATACGTGCATCCAAATCCTTTCTGTTCCTGACACGAATTAAATTCACATCTTTGTCTCACTAAGGTCAGTCTGAAACCATTAAGCTATATTATATTTCTTAAAAGAGATAAAATAGTTGTTCATCTTTGCTTGGAATATTAGAGGATTAACTGGAAGCAGAGGAAGAAAGAACAAGCACAAGGACAATTGATTCTCTGACCCGGTGATAAAAGCATTTAACAGATAGGAGGATGAACTACTTTATATTCCCCACTCCTAAGAATTACTCATGCTTTTTGTAACGTCTGCTTCTATTTTTATTTAATAAAAAATGCATTAACTTTTTATACAAACAAGCGTAATATATATACACTGAAACATAAATTTGCAATCCTCTTTGTTCCCTTACCAGGTATATTGAGTGAGCTCAAGCTGACCCAAAGTCATGAAAATAATATAATTTTAACAAAGAAAGTGCTGGTTCATTTTATGTTTATAGAAGAGTATGCAAGATTAATCAGTAGAATAAAAATCTTTTAAAGGCTTCTGGACTTTTGTATTTTAAATCACAAACCATTTTACTGTGTCCTTTGTGGTACTTCTGTGCTACACATGTTCACTCTCATTATTGGACTAAGCAGATAAAGCAGGACTGTCACATCTGTAACTATAGAGCCAGTCCTGCTAACACACCGGGACTTTTCAGTGCCCATATCTGTCGTATTTAGTCCCCTCACCATGGTCAAAATGAGAGCTAACGCAATGTTCCAAAAATGCAACTGAGCATTCTCTCACTCTTAATTTTAATGTTTGCTGGAACATCTATGAAAATATCCACTCCAAAACAAGGACTTCCACACTAGCTTTTGTTGAAATAAGAACACCAGATATTTCCATACCTCGCCTGATGCAGAAATTCTGAGACTTGTATTAATCTTACATTTTCCTACTCCCTCATTAATATTTTTGATCCTTACTCACACTCCATCTGTTTCCTCCAAATGGTTTACCAATAGAGGGCTTAATACAATTAGCCTAATAGAGACTTAGAGAAATCTGCAAACCTGCTCTAAAAACAAATAAGTTCAGGTGGTTTTGAGCTCAGGAAGAACACAAGAAAGCAAAGAATTAATTAACGAATCTTTTAATAGAGCTTAGCAGAACAGACTACCTTTAACGAGAATCCATAGCTGATAATTGCTTTCCAGACTAAATAAAATCTTTGCATGTCAGACATAGTGAAACAAGTTTGTTTATCTATTATAATTATGTTGTGAAGTAAAGATGTTATTTTCAGTGACCAGACTATGCACTTCTGCACAGCTTAAAAGGCAGAATTAAGAAAAAAAAAAAAAGTGGGTTTCATACTGAAGTAACTGAAAGGAAGAGTTGACTAGCTAACTAGCTACAAAGCAAATCATAACCTGAGAGACAAGAGAGCAAAAGAAAAAACCCAGAACTTAAAGAGTCATGTTAGTCGGTCGATAAAAACAAAACTCAGCCACAGGAAGCAAATTTTCCTCTTGTGTATTTTCCCCAAACTGTGTGCTTGTTGTATAGAACTAGACAGTGCACAATAAGCAGAGGACCTGGAGGACTCGTTACATTTCCTTGAGTCTCCCAGTCTGCAATGGACACTTATTCATTGCTCCACTCTTAAAAAAACAAACATACTTTTTCTGCGCTCTTAATTGGAGCCACTGACACTTTAAAGACTTGTAAGGTGGAGACAACAACAGAAGTCCTTTGGAATAATTCTCCCAGTGGTTGGTTTCTCTGTGCTCTGTCTAAGTTACAGAAAACAACAAAGTAGCCTTCTGGAGCCTATTTTCTTAGTCTGGTAGTTTTTCCATAACTACTGGACAAGGATTTAATGTAAGTCCCAAATTCATCTGCTCGTTTGAAGTCCAGCAATGAAATAATATTATGTGATTTTTTTTTCTTCAGTAACTCTCGCAGTATTTATTTAATTCATACTTCTTCTTTTTTTCCCTATTTCTTAATTAATTCTGAGGAAAAGAAACAAAATGCTGCTTCTGAAGCAGGCAGAAAACTATACCAATCTCTCTTCATCTGCATCACCTACCCCTAGGATCTAGTTCTTGTAGTTTATCTAGTTAGTAACAGCTCTTCAGACTGTCCTCAGCTGCTGGTTGTTCTTCTGAGTTCAAGACATATTGGCTGTTGGTGCAATTCCAGCTTCTTCAGAAAGGAGTTTGGAGCTAGAGGGTAAACGGAAAGAGTGTTAATCTCACACTCTTATGTTCAACATAACACAGAAAAGCAGACAACTGAGAGTTTTTGTGGTGATGGATTAACATAAACAACCAACCCTAAGTAGTAGCGTACACATCACCTTTAATTTAATGAAAGTCAATCTATTGTTTGCTATTTTTAAATCACACTTCTAATCCTTCCAAAACTTGGTTCTTCCCTTCTAACTTCTATTATTTCTACACAGCAGCAACTTGTTTTAAATTGAACTTGGACAAACTAAATTTAATATATACCTTTTTTGAGTTGTTCTTTGCAAAGCTAATTGAAAAAATGCCACATAGCTACAGCAACAGGATTAGCAATGTCAGAAACAGAGGAGAAGGATGAGCGGGTGATGTGCCCTGTATTTACAAAATACACTCTTCTCAAGTTCTTTATAGAGACAGAAAAGACTCCTCTCCAGAAAGATTGTTGTGGACTTTCTTATTACTCCAGAGTCAAACCTAACTAGCTGTGGTTTAAAATCAGCAGAACTGATAGGCTTTGCTGTATAATTGGTTTTCTGCTGCCTATCAGCCTATAATTAACCACATTGCTCAAGACTGCATCCCTGCATAACCAGGAGTAATCCCCTGTGGAGTTCCTTTTGGTAACAGATACCAGCAGAAATGACAAATGAAGGACTACAGAACATGAAAGTAGGTACTTGATCTCCTGTACTGATTTGGTTTGAAAGAAAGAATCAGTCTGGATTTTGTTTTAGTGGGAAATACAGCATAAATTCCTGGGGAGGGGGAAAAAAAAAAACAAAAAACAAAAAAAAACAAAACATAAGCTCTATACTTTATGTTTTAATTTCGGAGTGCTTTTGGTTTAAGTTATTAGATGTGCACACAGCTCTACTTCATTATCATGCTGAGGAGGAAACAAGCCCCCTTGGCCCCTTTTGATGTCCTGTTTTTTGTCTCTCTCTGCAATCCCACTGCTCAAAAATATAGTGAAACACACCATGCTGCCACAGTAATCACAGAAAATAGATCTCTGAACTTAAAAACAATCTTGGGGAGTTTGCACACCTTTCGAGGTTTCTGGCTAAATTCGGGGAAAACATCAATATGGCAGTGTGAAAGAGAATCCTTGCAGAGGGCTCTAGGGCAGATTCATGGATGTGTTTAGGTACCTAAAGAGCAGATGCATGATACATGGGGTTTCCAAAAATTCTCTGATTTTCACTGATTTAAAGGAAAATTCTGTTCCCAGTTTCTTTTGAAGATCTTCTGCTTTGTACTTGACTCCAACTTCAGTTAAGCATTTTTGAAAATCCCCTTAGATACTAGTTTGTCACTTTAGGCACCTAAATGATGTTTAATCTTGTTCTACGTCTCTAGCACATTGTGAGGGAAAGGAAGTGGAAAACAAAGGAAAAGGAAAAGCCAGGACCTCAAGGCTAATTCAGAGGGTTACTTAAAATTCATTGTATTCAGAGACAGTGTGCTCATGTTGGGTGTTGAAATGGGGATAAACGTTGACATCACTCAGTTTTGGCCATCCAGATTATCCAGTTACCTTGGCAGTCTCTGTAGGTTGCCTTTATCGTCAGCAGACTGGGGCAGGTTCCTCCAGAGGGTGTTTTAGAGGATCCTAACTGAGGTGCTCTGAACCAGTCCGTGGAGGAGTGACTTTCTTTCCAGTACAGGGAGCCTGGCTGGTTACTGTACTTAGCTAAATCAGGTGTTGAAGGTTGGACAAGGTCAATAGAACTTGCCTGTAACAACAGAAACCATTTGGGAATTTCTAACTGTGGGTAAAGCAATGCAGCATACACCGTGATTTTTTATATGTGACTTGATTATTAAGAAATGCCAATGTTATATTACCCATGATTACTGAAAGCATATTTGATTTCCTCTCAGAGTGAGAAAGCTCATTTTCAATTCCATCACTACCCTCTTTGTCCACATTTATTTTAAGTTTTATACAGGTTCTCCTGTGTGAAAATTCAGAGTTGACCATA
The DNA here is from genome assembly GCA_011057875.1 of Pterocles orientalis. Classification (NCBI taxonomy): domain Eukaryota; kingdom Metazoa; phylum Chordata; class Aves; order Pterocliformes; family Pteroclidae; genus Pterocles; species Pterocles orientalis. Next base: position 219,324 of record WKFP01014849.1, on the reverse strand, counting down.
GGGACACTGTGCTATGTATAGAATACTCAGAACACTGTTGTGTTTCTGTGAAAGTAGCTATTTCTTCGTAATCCCACCTTTTCATTACAAACTAATGGAAAAAAAGTAGACAACATTTTAATTAAAAAGTAAAATGCAGAATGAGCTGAAAACCTAATCTTGCTTCTACAGCTTTTGGCATGGTTTCCTGTACATCTCCAGAACCTCATTACAGACAGAAGTAAACAGCCTACAGCCGATCCTGTTTGCCCTTACTGAATTCCAGTATGTTTTTTAAACTTAATGTCTTGAAAGCATAACAATTGCAACATAACTAGAGAACTGACTGAAAACTGAAGAAACAGAAGTTAATAATGTACTGTAATGTAGTTAGGATTTTTTGTGTAATGCTGTTTTTTCCCCTGAGTAAGTATAATATATTGTTGAGTGATGGGAAATGGGAATTTTACTGAAATGTTAGTAACACTTACAAAGACCTAGCTTTCCACAGAGATCAGAATGACTATTTAAGTATTTCCCATAGACTGAGAAATCTCCAGGAGATAGTCAACGGTATTATGTCTCACAATACTACACTCAATTTACAAGAATGAATGTAAGAAAACAGATTTGAAGAACAGATTTGAACTTAGATCCTTCACTTTAGATGAAAGGCTTAACTGTCCTTCCTTTTAGAAAATTTCAAATTAGGTATGTGTGAGATGTCTCATGTAGAGCACTGGACTGTCCTGGGGGTTAGAAAACAAAAGCAGAAGAGGTGAGTTCTGATATTTACACATTCAAATTATTTGCACAGAGCAGAAAAGCAATGCATTCACAGGTCAAACAGAGATGATTAGACCTATTCACCTGACCTCTCCACAGCAAAAGGACAGCAAGACACTGTGAGGTATATTTGGATGAGGTGGGTAAGGTGGGTTCAAGTATTGATTAAAAATTTAACCCTCGTTTATTTTCAGCTGAGCTAGTGCCCTGCCTTCTGAACTGCTGGATGAGAAGAAAAAATACTGCTGCTTCACTCCAGATAGCATTGGACAGCCAAAATTCGATGCTTGATGGGGGATTTGGGGGCAAATTAACCATTCACTAAGGAAAACCAAATCATCCAACTCCACTGTGGTTACCTAGCATCCCAGGAATACTGATTTGCTATTTTCTAATACTGGTTAGCTGCCATTTGTCTTGGGATAACTTTCAGAGAGTAGTACAACTGTGAACTACGTAAACACAAATGCAGTAACAAAGCTCTCTTGCTAATGATGATTGTTTACTAATTGTATGTATCGTTCCTGTAATTATAATGTTATTTATTATGTTAATTTACTACAGTATTTCCATTAATTATTTCTAAATGTGATTGGACTACTTGCTATTTCTGACACTTGATGCAGTTAGGAATGATGTGGCTCACATTCTAATTAATTCAATTATGTTGCTCTTGTCCGGTATGTGGTGTACCGTGTACTGCTTATTTTGCAAGCTTTTTTTTTTTTTCTCCTGCCTTTCCTGGTGAAGTAGCTTGTTCTAAAGATGCAGCACAGAACAAAGGCATTTGCCAAGTTTAAAAAACAAATAAACAAACAAACCAAACCTTTTTCATATATATTCCCCGATGCTCAGCTCTGCATTTGTGCAATTAGATGGAGCCTTAATACAATTTAAAAATTATGTGTGTGTATGATGTATGTTAATTTTTCGGAAGCCAGATATAAATTATACAGTAGCACCAGGAGAAAATGGCACACCAGTTTTTAAATGCAAGATCTTGCTCTTGAGTTTGGAAAGGGTGAATTAACCTCTCAGTAAAGATACTGGAGGTGTTACTGAGTGCTCTATTGGCAGGTTACAGAGGGTGTTCACATCTTGATTGATTCTCAAATAACTGGGAAAAAAAGCGAAAAGGAGACACTGCCTAAAGGCACTACACTTTTCCATGCCTGATTCTCATTTTCTTGTGGAAGTTACCTGGGCAAGAAATGCATTAAAAAATCAAGACAGAAAATCAGCAAGGCTGGACAAGCAAGGCTAAGTGCAAGAGGTGAATGACAGCTAAAAGTAATCTGAATGAGTACAAATGGAAGTTTTAACTTAAAGTGTCTTACTAAGCATAAAATATCTCTGGCCTCAAAAACCCCAGAAGACCATCTCCGTGGCAGGGCAACCTATTTAAACAGAAAGGTCAGACTGTCAAAGAAACTAAACTGTCTCTTGGAGCTGTAGAGCAGATGATGAACTGGGAGGTAATTTAATGAACTCTCCAAACTTCCACCCTTTGATATTTCACACTCGAAGGTATTTTGGCTCCACAGTTAGCAGTACAACAGATATGAGCTCACTGAGTTCCAGGCAAAAGTGGTTATCCTGAAGAGAAATAAAGGGGGGAAAACAAGCCTTAGTCCCTCTGAGCCACTAAGACAACGACAGTTTCACAAATAGTTGTCTTCCATAATCTATTCACCTTTTCAGAATTTTCTGGTTTTTCCTTTAAAAACAACGACCTTCGATGCTGGAGACTGTCTTTGCTGCTAACATACAGGAAAGAGGAGAGACCTCACTGGTAGAGCCTTCAGGTTATTTCCCCATCCCATTGTTTCCCTGGTTGGGGACAACACTTGGTGACTCGGGATGATGAACACTGTCACTGGTATTTCCAGATACAGCTCAGAAGCAAACACGTTTCTAGCTGACTGAATAGCCCATTTTCTCATAAGAAATGTGCAACAAAAAACATACAAGCAATTTTTTGATACAAAAATTGAGGTCAGTGACCAAGAACACTTTTTTTTACTCTTTCTTGCGAACTCTGGTACATGTCATGTCCAGGGTAAAAAGTCCTTTTTCATCAAAATTAAAAATAGTTAAAGTTCAACTAAAAAGCAAATTTTTATGTGTTATACCGCTTACCGATTCAATGGGGACAAGTACACTTGAAAAAAACAAAATGTAGTTGTGACTATATTGAATTCTTAACCGATTTGCTAGGCCACTCTCCATCATCTTTGGTAAGTCGCGGGAAACGGGAAGTGCCTGAGGACTGGAGGAAAGCGAATATCACTCCAGTCTTCCAAAAGTGCAAGAAGGAGGACCTGGGTAACTAAAGACCGGGCAGCCTCACCTCCATCCCTGGAAAGGTGATGGAACAACTTATTCTCGATGCTCTCTCTAGGCATATCAGGGATAAGAAGGTCATTAGAGGCAGTCAACACAGCTTCACCAAAGGGAAGTCACGCTTGACCAACCTGACAGCCTTTTATGAGGATATTACCAGGTGGATAGATGATGGTAAAGCAGTAGATGTGGTCTATCTCGATTTCAGAAAAGCATTTGACACCGTCTCCCACAGTATCCTTGCGGCTAAACTGAGGAAGTG
>WKFP01014849.1:200182-215313 GCA_011057875.1 Pterocles orientalis | reverse complement strand
GGGTGACAGAGCACTGGAACAGGCTGCCCAGAGAGGGTGTGGAGTCTCCTTCTCTGGAGACATTCAAAGCCCGCCTGGATGCATTCCTGTGTGATCTGATCTAGGTGTTCCTGCTCCGGCAGGGGGATTGGACTAGATGATCTTTCGAGGTCCCTTCCAATCCCTAACATTCTGTGATTCTGTGATTACTAAAATGAAATTAACAGTGACTTAAGTTGTATTATCTCACATGAACTAAGTAATTGCTAGAATGCAATGGTTAACTACTGTAATGAAGCCAGAAACATAGTTAGAAACACATATTCCAAATACTCTCAGCCATCTCAGATAACGTTGCAACCTCAGTTCCCTGTATAAGTGAAAATATTCAAAACTTTTACTGAAACAATTACAAACTTTTCTGTGTGTACTTTGAAACTGACTGCACATCCTCTCCTATTTATTGCTTGTTAGTAGATTTTAGAAACTTTTTATTTCGTTTAGAAACTTCATTTTCACAGTAAAAATAACATTAGCACTATTCTTCAAAATATGAAACGGGAAAAAAAAAAGAACTATGGGATCTATTATGTTCTGAATCTTCTGACATGAACAAATAATTCATGCTACAAGAATTTTTATGCTTTATGAAATAAGTAAAAGCTAACATTAAGAACAATGAAGCATAGGAAGTTGAGGTTTCATACATATCCTTACCCCAAAATACATACAATTCAAAAAATGTGTTAAGAAGAAAATAAAGAAAATGTTTGTGGGTTTTCTGCATAAAATAGAGCTAGTCAAGATGTAATTAGAGGTGAGCAAATTTAATAAAGGGCAGTATTTTTTTGTGTGTGTATTAATGTACATTGGGACCGTGATCTGTCCTGTGTTAAACAGTACCACACAGTCACTAGTATCAAAGCAATTTGTACCATCTAAAAAAGGATAAGGACACCTGAAAAAGAATCAACTGTGATTAGTAATTGTAGTATTCTCAAGGTCAGAGCCACTAACAACAACTTAAAAGTTATACACCTCAAAGCCATACTGGCCCTGAAGTACAACGGGATCTCCCGGCTTCTAGTAGAGCCCATGAGGGAAGCTAGAGCTTCGCCACATGAAAATGAAGATTTATTTTTTGAAGACAGACTACACTCTAGCCTGTCTGTCTGTTCCTTCCTCTTCTACTGACAGAGCTGCCCGTGAAACAGATGAAGATCTGCCAAGAAGTTTATAGCCAAGTGTTTTAAAATCAACCAAAGTGCAAGATTAGTATGCTGCACCAATCTAGGTTTATAAGCTACTTTTTCAAATCCCTAAACTCATGAACTAAATTCCAGTTTACCTTAACTGTGGTAGTTCCAGAGATACTTCAGAGGGCAAACAGGTAAGGATAGCAACTCTATTATCCACCTCAGGGCAAGCCATTCCCACTTGCAGAAAAAAAAGTCTATCATTATCTGTCTGCATTCTTCTTTCCACGTGGTATCTTGGCTGTTACAACCCTCTGCAGGGAAACAGGATATTCAATTAGCAGATTCAATTTTCTCACTTGCAGGGAATGGAAGAGGTAATTAGGCTATATTTGCCCAGTGTAGTACACTGATTATGAGCTCAAAAGTTGTTTATGGGCCCTATTGACCACTCCTGCTGAATGCTTTGTGCAAGACAGTGATTTTGCGAAAATTATAGGTTCCCCTACACACATTAACTTCTGCTCAGTTCAGCATCTTCATGCTGCTTATCAGTTTTCCTGAGATTCTGCTTGTAGATACATATTCCCAAAGAGTCTTTGCAGGATGTCACGAGTTGTTGTGTATGTTACCTAATCATTGGGAAATACTATTATTCAGATTGTGTTGTAGGATCTGAAACAACGAGGCCACAGAACAGCCAGGTACAGAAGAGATAAAAACTGACCTTGTAACAAAGACTCTGTTTCCTTTAACGCAAATTATGATATAAACTACAAACGGTGAGTGGGAAGGCTGCAAAAAGTAGAGCAAAATGGAAGTGAATGTTCCTGTCCCAGGTGGATATGATAAAGCCTCTGAATGATGGAAAAATTACTTTTGTATGGCACCTTGAGTGCCTAATGGGAGTACGGGAGTAGAGAGGAAAACAGAAGAAAGATGACTCTGACATGTCAATAACAAGAAATCCCAAAAGAACTGGATTCCCATATGTCAGTCTGTAAGATCAAATCACACCTAATTGTAAGCTCACCTGGGCAGATGTAGAGTTAATTTAACATGTCCCGTAGCTGCTGACATGTTGCACAGTCACATGTCACTCACACTGTAAGTACAGTCTATTGTCCTACTTGCTCTGTACACTGAGAAGCTTTTGCTGCCACTGTAGGGCTCCCTTGCCACTTGTGATCTGTAAGAACCAACTGAGGAGCAGGCAGCACCCCTTCCCTCAACTGGCTGCTCTGACTGATGAGCACCCCCAGTGCTGCTCAAGAAGCAGGAGACTTCTGACAGGGATTCCAGCTTTTGTAGATCTCATGCCCCCTGACATCAGCTCTCTAGCCTTGCTGTTTGATTAGGATAGATTTTAGGATAGGAACTTTTTGCTAGCATGCCTTTTTGGCAAAAGCTGAAATTAACTGCTACAGTGAGAGAATGTACAACAGCAACCCTGTCACCATGGTGCCATATATGTCAGAATGTGGTTTTTGAGATTTTCTTACATCTTTGGGTTGTTAGTGTCTTCATAGGGTTAATTACCAGACTCAGATGCATTGTATACAAGATTAGGTCAGTTTAAGTGACTAATATGCCACAGAAATCTTGCAAAACTGTAGATGCTAAAAACCAAAATACCTCTTAAAATCAGATTTATTGTAGTATATAAAACAGAAGAAAATTACAGACGACACTCTTTATGCTTTTGTAGCAAGAACATTGGTAGGCAATGAAGAACACATTTTTTCCTCTCTGATGAATATGTTTGGCAATTTCTCCTTACTGAGCATGAGAATTGCATTATGCACATAGCTCCCATAGACATACAGAGCATGTTCTCAGAAAGGTTTTCAGGAAAAGCAGCTGTAGAATTTTCAGGTCACTTTCAGAAATCACTTTCCCACTGTTATTATACTTCATCTGGAGTATGGAGTTTGGGTGTGCAGTAGGCAACAGTATACAGACTATAACTGATCACTCTCTCACAACAGTGGTGTCAACTGGCAAAGAGTAGGTTCCTCCTGCCCACTCTCCCCCTGCGCTCTGAAACATCAGTATCCTCCTCTCAACAGGTGGAATGGAGACTTGCTCCCTCTTGTGTTACCTTATTGCTTTGTTTTCAAAACACTTGAAAACTGGAATGTGCACTAGGCTTTAAGCTGATGTATGAGACCCCACCACTTTCATTCACTAAGAGCTATGCTTACCCCAAGAAAAGATTCTGCACAACAACTCGGGTGGAGTGGGTCCTGGCTAAACTGCTGAAGCAGAGGTGGTGGTGGCTCAGATCACAGCCTCTGCCAGTTGTTTCCCTCTAGCTGGGCCCAAGTAGCTATCTGGTGTGAATGCAAGAGCCATGAATCTTCACGTACAGGTATCTACACCATCAAGGAGGATGATGGTGCACCTCTTTCAGCCCCATGGTATCATCATCATCACTCTAACAGCAAGCACCTGGAGCTGGCTGGGCTCAGGGTGCAGAGGTCAGCCAAGGAGGTACGAGGGGTTGGTCTGAATCTGAACATAGTGCCTCGTACATTCTTGATTCCTTGATGTGAAGGATGATGTCATATTTTGTGGATCCTACCAAAGAAATGCGTAACTAGGTAACAGGGAGAATTGATCAGCATCTATATCAATTAACCAGCAGAAATCTCTGGAGGGTAGGAAAGACTGTATAATCCTTCAAAGGAAATGAATGCGCTCAGTAAGGGGAAGATGGTGTGCAGGGAGCATCAGGCAGAGCAGGGAGACTACAAGCAAGGAAAACTGACCCCGGCATGTCAGAAAGAGCTTTTGGTAGGTACCAAAGTTTGGGACAGTATTTAAAGGCATTTATTCTAGAGACCTATATATGACTGGGTAAATTTACGCCTAAGCTAGGAATATTGCGGGGAAGACTTCACTCTGCCAATAGACAGTGAGCACATTCGTCTTAAAACCTTTTATATAAATAGTCTTACCAAGCAGTGCTGAGTTTTTGCTGTTTAAAAAAAAAAAAAAAAAGAGTTAAAGAATAGATGCTTTTAGTGGGGAGACATGTTTTAACAGACAGATAGTACAGAGGGAAAACTGATCCTTTTGAGGTAGGATTTTATACATATTTACCTCAGAGTTCTGGTGGAATGTCTGGGTACAACATCTGTATTTTTCTGCTGTAAAGATCCTCGTCATCCCCTCAGAGCATCTGGTAAACAATAAAGCATCCATACTAGATAATATTGCATTATTAAATTCTGTGTGACCTTCATCTATAGGTGTGTGTATATCTTACATAGCACTTACCTAAAGGGGGAGAGAGCTTTGAATAAATCACATTCTAGTCAAGTGTTCAAGCCAATAAAAGATAATTAAAATATTAAAATCAAATTCTAAAGACATATAAACTTACTAAAAAATAGAGAAGTGAATATAAGAAAGAGGAAAATCCTTCAAAACATTTATTTTTCAAGCCTTGAGGCAAATAAAACACTATTAGGCCACATAGGTGACTACTTGTAACTGTAAGAGAAGGCAATCTACTAAACTGATCACACGAAAAATATTCTATTTCTGCCTTTTATGGCCTCTTACTATACAATAATCTGGAATATATAGGAAAAAGATTTCCCTTCTCCCATAGGTAAATGCTTCTGATGCATCATTTTCTGAAAACTTAACAGTATCACGGTCCCACTGTTCATCTGTGACAAGTCACAGAGAGACTACAAATGGAAAGAGGGCTTGAAGGTACAAGATAGAAAATATAAACAGGATGAAAACCACAAATTGTGTCTAACTTGGTTTAATGGTAATTCAACTTGTCAGGTGTAACTGTTTGGGCCTGTGTTGCCTTCCAATTACAAAAACGACCTACAAAGCAGCACTACAGGAAACACATCCAATCTGCTGAAAATGCAGAAGTCATTGAAACTAAAAGTCCAGATATTTCAGTGAGCAAAAATAAAAAGCAGTTGTAAATAGTCTGATGAGGCAAATCATATTAAAATGATTAATATCAGGTTTAAAAGTGAACAAGCAGACACTTGTGAGATGTCCAAAACCAAAACCAAACCTCAGATATGAGCTTACATTGTTGAACAGGTGAAGGTGTACACAAACCTCTTGCAGAAGGACCTTGGAGGACAGCCAGTCATGCTGGAAATAATTTCATTGCATATGTGCAAAATGATGATGTTAATTTCTTTGGCATGCATAATTACTGTTTTTCTTGCAAACCAAATTCCTAAAGCTATGCTGAGAACAGGCTGGTGACATTTATGTATTTGCTTGAGAGACAAGACCTCTTCTTGATCTTGTACCTAAACAAGTACCTAATTTTTTGTGTTTGGTTTCTTTATTTATCGTTATGGGGGGATAGGGGACAGGATAACAGTACTATTTCCATGCCAGTAATGGATAATATTGGGTCATAAAACCCGATAAGATCTTTGTCTCCTTGCAGAATTAGTATTGGAACACAGGTAAAGGTCAAGCCACATCCATTTGAATCGGCATCAGTCCAAAATGAGTATAGGAAGCAAAGCAAGACACAGCACTGATCCAAAATACAACTGTCCAGAAGTCTATACCAAGGGAAAGAAAGAAAGAAAGTAGTCTGTAACATGGATAGCATCATTGTTTGTTGAAATGCGATACAAACCATCTGAACATCAGCCTCACAAGAGAAATTTGTTCAAGATGTGCATCTGAGGAAAAGATTTGCTCTAATGTGAAGAGCGTAGTCAGGCCATGAAAAATATGTAATATCCATGCCCTGCAGATTACACTTACTGAGGATTATAGAGAGCTATATTAATCAAAAAAGATATCATTTTAATCAGCAGCTTAGATAACATGCATCTCAATGTGTCAGACTGATAACCGAAAAATCTGACAGTGGTGTGGTAACATGACTTCATGCGTATACTTAGAGAAAAAAACAATCAAGGTCTACAATAAAGCCAGAATAACTTAAAATGGTATTTCCTTTTCATAGCAAAACAATTGACAAAAATACTGTCACTGAAAACCAGTAAGAAACTCAGGGAATGTATATGCACTGAATCTCTGTTAAAGAAATTCCTCTTGCCACGGTTATCTGAGTAGAACAGTGTGAAGTAGCAGAAACAAATGCACAAATACAGTCACTCCATCCTGATTTCTGAAGAGTCAGGTCTGATTGCTGTATTTATGAAAGAAACTGAAGGATGTTTTCAAATCCAGACAAGGTTTTCCCTGATACCTGTAAATGGCAAAGCTGGCAAATCCGTGTGCAGAATGGTAATTCATATAGAATGACCATATAGAGTGTTATGAGACATTGGAGAGGAAAACAAACAACTGTGCAAAGAGATTTCTGAAACCCTAAATTTTGGAACCACAACAAATTAGGACATGAAAGGAAGTTGAAGGTTAACAATGTCTCAGTATCAGTTCAACATATGCCTTAATCAAATTCAAATAAACTTTCACTGTTGTGGTTTTGTTCAGATTTTGGTTTTTTTTTTATTGCAAACTTAGACAGGCTACTTCCTTAACTTCTCCCTGAGACAAGTGAGAGAAGTTATGGGTAAAGACAAATACACATGTAAACTAAGAGTTTATTTTCATGTGCCATATTAAGTAGTAATCTGATGTTCACATCAATTCCTCTGTTTCTGTGGGATAGGATGGTTTTGAAACTTGCTGGAACAATCTGAAATTATCGAAGCGGGCATGAAATGTGAAGGGAAAACATGGGTTCTAGGTGTGGTAGATTAGATCTACATGGAAGTCATTAAAAGGGATCTACTAAATGTAAAATATAACTAGTACAACAGAGACTGCAGAGGCCAGAAACCTGAACTGAAACAGGGAAGGTGCTGAAGCTGGTCTGTAGAGACAATTGAGACAAAAATCAGAGTAAAAGAAGATAGAAAAGCTTTAAAATGGATTTTTTTCTTAATTATATCACAAATCTTAGGAATAGTAGGGAAATAAATACGGGTTATGTGTATGAACAACGGAACTAGGATGCTGCTATTTTTGTGGGTTATACAATTAAAAGAGATGGCCGGTCAGCACAGCATGAAGAATTTTTGTGATTAAAATTAAGGGACATTCTATAAACATAAGTTTGAATGTTATAGCAGATGTATCTTATCAACAGGACAAATAGCTGGTTGAGTTCTGTCGTCAGCATAATTCTCTGCTATATTAATAGATTCATAGATTATCCATCAAGAAAAAGTCATGTATTCTGACCTTCTGTAAAGGAAAGTACTCTCTTAAATTAATTCCTGTTTGAACCAGAACAAGTCTTCTGGAAAAATAAAATAAAATCTTGTCTCAATTTTAAAAATCTGAGTGATGATGAATCTACCACTCCCCTCAGTAATATGTTCCAAAGGTTAATATCTTCACTATTAAACAAAGTATGGGGTTTTTTCCTCACCTGAATATTTCTATATTCTACTTTCTGCTTAGACATACTGGCACACTGACATCCCTGGTCTCCTTGTAACTACTTATAGGCTGTAATGAGGTTGCCTTTTGACCTTCTTCTTGTTAAGCTGAAGAGGTAGAATTTCTGGAGTCTTTCACAGTATCACTTTTTAGTTAATCTTTTAATCATTCCTACAACTCTGCCATGAACAAAGTATCGTCTTCTTTCTTGAATGAAGACATCAGGTACAGACAGAAGCTGTGGAATTCATTGGCTCAGTGACAAATGCATAGACTAATACTGCTAAAGACGTGCTGCCTGGGAGTGATTCCAGATCTCCAAGCCAAGAGCTGCAGAAGCTCCTGTGTCCGTGCTAATGATGAAGCCTTCTCCATGGACTGTTATTATATGTTATATATTATGAACCGTATTGACAAAAGCGTGTTCTGGAGTCCCTGTGATGTACCCTTGGCGCCAGAGTGAAGATGCAGTGCTTAAAAATTAGAATTATTTCATATTTTTGTAGCATAACGTTAGGTGTCTGTTTTCTTTTCCATGAAAGAAAATGGATGTGAGGCAGCCTGAAGAGTCAGGGTAGGCCTTATAGGCTAAAGTAGGGTGAAGGTAGCAACATTTTGTGTAGTTTCATTCCTTTTAACCAGGAGCAATTTGTTGGTTTGTTTCAAAAGAGAAACCAGGAATGAAGCAAATTACATATAGAGTGGATCAAGGAATCAGACCCTACGGAACTAAGTTATTTGACCAGTAAAACATATGTCCAATCTATTGTCATCCATGCCAGTTCTTACTCATGCAAGAACTGTGTTGGTCTACTTGCCTAGAAAGAAGCTCCACTAGAAGCTTAAATATCTACTTCTTCCCAAACTAGCATCTCTCATACTGTCAGTATACCCTAGAGAACAGTTTACAGTCTTGTACTGGGAAAACTGTTGTTCTCTGTTAAATCCTATGACTATTTGTCTAATGGGAAAACTGGCCTAGAACATTTTCCAGCTGTTGTTAATTAGATGGGCCCAGAGTGGTGGCCTCATTTGTTTTAAAGTAAGTTAAAATAGAACAGCAGCTGTGTTACACATTTGCTGATTTTTCCCAATAATGAGCACAAGTCTTATTTCTGAGCTGCAAACTATCATTCAGATTTCATATTCTGCAGCCTTCCTCTTCAAAGGTAGAACATGCTAAAAGTGGAACAAAATCCTTGAGCCAGATATATTTTTAGAGCATATAATAACAAAAATTATTTAACATTTATCACATAGGATCTAGATGTATCTGTTCATCCGGCAAAACATTTTCATCCTTCTAAGCAATTCAGCTGTGCTATTAGGTCTTTGGCAATTCACCAGGTACTCAAGGCTAGAAGTCTGTTGTAGTTCACTGAAGTAACAAAGCCAATACTAAGGCTTAGATCTTGCATATAACATTAAGTTTAGCGCAAGACTGAATACCGATTTTTTTCAGAGGAAACTGGAAAGTTTTAGCAAATTCAAAGACAAATGTAGGTATTTGTCTCTAAAAGTAAAATTCACAGCTCTGCATTATATACTTAAGGTGCCTGCCTACCACATGATATTATCACTGTCCTGGAGTCTATGCCCAATGTAGCTTTCGTTATTCTGATCTACGAAATCCAAGAATGGAGGACCCTTGGAATTTCCTGAATTACAGCTTAAATATCCCAGAAACTGTATCTATTTTTGACTATAATGTCTTTTCTATACCTAGAATCAACACTGCAAACCCTCTCCAGGAATTAAAGATGGGACAGTCTCACCTAACTGCAGACATGGACTATGTGAGTATCTACCTCTGAGCTAGTCACACAAGTTTCCTTTTATAGTCAATGGAGAGAAAGAGGACTTTTGATCTAATCTATCTCATCTTAAAGAAGATACCTCAAAAAGGTTAGATGACTTGCATGTATTTGTCTCCTTCGACTACGAAGGAATCTACACGATTAGCTTCAGTGTACATGTTTGCACTGTCATGCAAATCATGCTCTGAGGGTAAGACTGTTCTTTAAAAAAGAGCGGTAGGGTCATGATTTGGTTTCAAAGCAAAAGAATAAACTGTGTTTCTCTCCTTTCTTAACCCACAGGTCTCTTTCTATGGCCATATAATATACCATTCAGGCATTGTTTGATGATTTGCAGGGGGAATGCTCAGAAGGCAGCCTCCCGGATGAACTCTTAGGAGTGTACTCACAGTGAGTAAGGAAGTGAAGTGCTTCATAGTGAGTGATTCAGCATGTACTTCCACAGTGTTTGACGGGGACTATATCATGGATTACTTCTAAATTCATCACACCAGTAACTCTTCCATTATAAGGTAAGAACAGTGCTATGCAACATACATGATGCTTTTAGTTCTTACACAGTCACACATCTTTATATGCAGCTTTTTGACAGACGGTCTTACAAAATGGCTCAGAGACAATATGCTTTGCAGATTTGTAGGCTAAAGCCAAGTGGTTGGAGAATCATACTTGTAATAATGACTTAAGTGAAAACTGTCTTGGGTGATGGGGAAGAGGTGCATCTTCTGTTTGCAAGAACATGGGCCTCTCTAATTTGTTTCTCTGTAGGTATTTGTAAAGGGCAAGTTCATTGTTACCTCAAGGCTGTTGTTAAAACCTTTCCAGACTTTCTGCTTCAGTTGAAATCTATTCATTTCACTATTAAGCAAGGCAATGTGACTGACACAACCTGATATGACACTTCAGAGGGCGACTCATTGCTCAGGAAATATAAAATGACAAGAGCTCCGTCATTTTGGGGAAAGAATATGCTCTTTGGAACAGAAATGAAAAACTTATAACAGCTGTGATCTGAAATGTTAAATGTGGGAGGCACTGGGCAAATGCAGAACAGAGATTCTCCATCTGAAACCACATAACAAGGTGAGTATGAAACAGAAGACAATATGGGATATATTGAGAAAAGACGTTTTGAGAGGACAAAAATTTACACTTCCAAGATTCCACTGTGTGAAATCACTGGTCTTCATTGCTCATTGCTCTGTCTCTGACTGTAGCTGGTAACAGACGTTTAAGAAGTGTTAGAACAAGGCATGTATATAATGATACCGCTTCAGAAGGATCCTGGACAAGTTTTAGCTGAACAGACTTTTGATTAAGAAGCAGTGTCTTTGTAGTTAATATTTCTTCATGGATATTTCTTCCATGAGACTGTCCAGGTATTTTTCGAAACTATATACAGTTTTAGGCAAATAGTTTCACAACAGGTTTATGTCATGTGTTAAGGAACATCTCCTTCCACCTGTCACAAGTTAAGAAGACTTATACTGTTATTGAGTTAGACTTTACTTTGAAATTATTTCCACTACTATTTTCAGGTCTTGGTGACTTTTTTTTTCTCTTAAATTAAACTGTCATGTATTGAAATATTTTTTTTGTTATCTTTAAACCGTAATTTAAACAAATCTGTAATGAGGTCTAAAGCATACAGGTATCCATATCTTGATATGAAAACATCTTCAGTTCCATTGTTTTGTTTTTAGCTCAAAAGTGACTTCAAACATGACAAAGCCAATCAACTGTTTATCTTTTGGCTTCATATATATTTGGTTTTCATTAGCCCATTTTTCTCCAGAAGCTCAAGGTACTAATCCTTGAATGTGTGAGCTACTTTATCATTTGTCAGATTTTGCAAAAACTGCAGCAATATCTGTCCTTGTATTTCAAAGGATGGACAGAAAGAAACGATAAGCTGCCCTCTTTTTTTTTTTTTTTTACAGACGGTTTTTAAGTGGATCACCTCAAATTGTACATCCTTATTTAGAGTGAAAGCGTAACAGTCCCCAAACATAAAATCCCTTCTTTCTAAAGAAGTTCTACTTAGCAAAAAAAATATTTACGATACGTTGGTTGTAAAGAGTGAGTGGGAAAGATCATGTGTTATGCTGAGCTCTGGTGGGCTAGAGCTGGATTGCATACAAATGTAAATATGCTCATATATTGTAACAGAGATATTTTTGGAATTGGAAGTGGTGTTTCACTTTGTTCAGAGAATAATTACCTTAGGCAAAGAGATTCTGCAAGTAGGACACACAACATAAAACTATTACTGCCTGGTGCACACAACAAACAGCTAGGATTAACCACTGGGTTAAGCACAATCATGCTCACCACCCCCAAAAGTAAGCTAATGATTTTGACTGGCCAGGAAGATGTTACTCAGGTGGGAAAGGTTTCCTCTGATGTTTTTTGGAGTTGCCTGGCCCTTGATATTGTTGATTTGCTATCTCCTGTTAAGAAATTTTTATCTTTTCATATTAATACTATTTATCTTTTATTCTTGAGCTGATTTTACTCATAATCCCAAAAATCCTGCCTCTATCTGCAGTTTTACCATCCTTATCCTGCATGACTCTACTGTGCTGATGTTCTCACAGATACTTCCCACAGCTAAATTGTTTCCTCAGAAGCCTGAGACAAGGTTACGCAGCTGGGCTATATTGGGAGTAAGTCTTGTACAAAAAAGATTTGAGCCCTTGAGATCAGTGTTTGGGTGGAATGAATCCGCATAGACTAAGAGTTGCTTATGTGCTTTACCCTCCAGCTGTTTAATGTAAACATGCCCAAGCCTCCACCCTCACAGTCGGGAACAGACATAGAATCATCCCTCTTCCTCTCTGAAACCCAACAGATCAACTCTTTTTTTCTTCAGAACAGATCCATTTCAAAGGTTGATCATACTCCTTTCTCTCTCCTCCCTACCCTCAAATCATGCTCGTGTTCATAACTCTTTAGAACCTGGCAGCTGCTACACCGTGAGGGACATGAAATGGGGTGCTTCCAAGCAAAGACAGGATCATTACTTCACTAGTAAGTGTGCGTGCCTCAGTACTGACATCTTCCTCTCATGTCTCCCAGAAAGATTAATGTTACCTAGATTTCCATACCTTGGATTCCTAAAGAAAGTATAACCATCTCTGAAGAGAGCCCAGACCTATAAATACCTGGCAGGTGAAAGGTCCCGTGCTGCCATGATACAGATTTTTGAGATCCTCTTGTGTCCTGCATTTCCTACTAGATGATTTAGTCATGTTCCCTCACTGGTCCCTGGCCTTTGCAGAGCCCGGTCAGAGGCACTTTCCCAGTTCTGTTCTTGGAGAACTTCTGCAGCTGATTTACGTCTGCGGATTCTTCTGCAGGGCCAAAAGCCTAAAGCTTAGGTACTGCCGCATGCAATCCCCTTCTGAATTTGAGCCTTATTCACTCTGGTTGGTTTCTAGTCGAGTACGCTGTGACAGCTATTTTGTACCATTTCACTGCATGATTGGTCAATGCTTACACATGAATACAACCTATTGCAAATTATAGTGTGTTTTTTCTGCCTTTATTTCCTAGCTGTGATCACCAACAAGATTACATAATGTCTCGCCCATGGAATAAAATTCTACTTTTTTTGTTGGTGGTTAAATCATCTCCTGTACCCTTTTAGTGTCAGTATACTCTCGCTAACAGCTTGCTAAGTTTACAAGAAAAAGAAATCTCTTGTATCCCCAGATGTTCAGTTCATCTGCCAGAATGAGAACTGAATTAGGAACTGAATAATTAGAAGGTGACGTTACAGAACATAGAGCAGGCTAGAGTTATACCAACTCAATAGTTTTAAGTCTACGGAAACCACTGATTCCTTCACCATTTTGTACAAGATATTAACCTAGGTATTTTAAACACTACTTGTTCTGGTTTGTTTTTTTGTTTGTCTGGTTGGTTGGGTTTTTTTTTTCCTTAAAGTGCTTATCCTTTTTTATGGTCACTCTTATCCATTACCAGTTAAACAGCTGATTTCATTCTTAATGGCTTTTATTCTGTGAGTGAAAGACATTCAGCTGGTGACCCTTGAAAGTTTCTGAACATTTTCTAGTTACTTAAGATAGATAAATAAACAAATGCATACATACATAAAATTGGCATGTGAAAAATAATTAAAGGAAGTTGCACTGGGTAATCCACTTTTTTGTAAAATCCCAAAGTGTCCAGGGCTATCACAATCCAAGCTTTTGAACCATTTGAAGTCTGCCAGTTCCTGATATTAGGTCTATATGATCCTGTGTTTGTGTGCTTACGTACAGCCTAAAATATTGCTGATTTTTTTTTTTTGTGGGAGTTTAGTATTGGTTTTCAGTGAATAGAAATTAGAGACATCATTGTTGAACAGGAAATCCTGCAGATTATATCAATAAATAATTAATATTCTTCATTCATACCTATCTTTTAAGTAAAATTCCCTTCCATACCCCAATTTATGCTTTCATTGCAACATTCTCTAGTAAAATCTTGATATAAAAACTAACATGGTCCCTGGTGAAGTCCAGGGACTTAGACCAAACTTAAACTGCCAGATGTCTCTATTTCTCTTCTTACTAGTCTGAGAAAAAATGAGGCTTTAACAGAAAACTTGCCAAGCTTTCAAAACAAGATTTCAAGATTTCAAAATGTTTTTAATCTTTAAAGATATTCACATGATCCTCTTCCCAAAAACAAACCTTTTATATTTGTACATGCAAAACTACATAGATTTTTGCAAATAAATATCAGTGTAGTCAGTTATGTGGCTTTCAAATTACTGTTTTGGTATGCAAACATGTTTGTACAAATTTAATGGGTGACATTTCACAGAACTGCAGAATCTCAGAATGGCTGAGGTTGAAAGGGACCTCTGGAGACTGTCTGGCTTGCTCCCCTGCTTAAACAAAGCCATTCTTGACCAGTTGCCCAGGACCATCTCCAGACGGCTTTTTGAATATTTTTCAATCAACATTTTAAACAAAATTATACAAACCAAAAAAAGTTAATTTTTGAGAAGTTGGGTAATCCACTGTGTAATAGCTGAGAAATTTCAGTTTTAGTTGCAATCTCCTTAATGAAGTAAACCTCTATACATAGTGTGTTTTAAGTTTTTTATTTTTTAATTCATTATGTGTTTTGTTATTTATGTATTTTGCATATTTTTTACCTCTAATGGTATTTTTAATTACTCATTGTAAACATGATTGTGATACTTGAACATATATTGTAGAATGGCTAATTGAATAAAACTTTGGATTTTTGTTCTATAATGATCAAAATGCTTTTCAAGTTTAAGACATTCTCATCTATATTTCTCAAGCTATATCTTGTTAGCCATCATTTCATCATTCAGCTTAATTCTAATATCATTTCCTTATCCTTAAGCTACTCCATTACTGAAATAATTTTTTATTCTATTCCAAAGATATTTTTTTTTTCCAGACAAGTTGTATATAAATGAAAGATAACTGTTTTCACAGTGGAAATATCTGTCTTCTTCTCCAGAAGATTTGCTCTCTGGATGCATCTCAGTCTAAAAGTATCTGTTTTTACTGAATTAAAGATATTTCAGTTTTGTCAGTGTAACTGCAAAAAAGTGCAACTTTTAGATAGTTAACTGAAACTGTATTTTATGGCTTCTCAATAGGATTTGTGTTGCAGAACAAGATCATTTGTTGCATATTAAAAATTCAGAGTTGATAAAGGAATCTCT
>WKFP01014849.1:153054-200162 GCA_011057875.1 Pterocles orientalis | reverse complement strand
TCCAGGGCTATCACAATCCAAGCTTTTGAACCATTTGAAGTCTGCCAGTTCCTGATATTAGGTCTATATGATCCTGTGTTTGTGTGCTTACGTACAGCCTAAAATATTGCTGATTTTTTTTTGGTGGGAGTTTAGTATTGGTTTTCAGTGAATAGAAATTAGAGACATCATTGTTGAACAGGAAATCCTGCAGATTATATCAACAAATAATTATTATTCTTCATTCATACCTATCTTTTAAGTAAAATTCCCTTCCATACCCCAATTTATGCTTTCATTGCAACATTCTCTAGTAAAATCTTGATATAAAAACTAACATGGTCCCTGGCGAAGTCCAGGGACTTAGACCAAACTTAAACTGCCAGATGTCTCTATTTCTCTTCTTACTAGTCTGAGAAAAAATGAGGCTTTAACAGAAAACTTGCCAAGTTTTCAAAACAAGATTTCAAGATTTCAAAATGTTTTTAACCTTTAAAGATATTCACATGATCCTCTTCCCAAAAACAAACCTTTTGCATTTGTACATGCAAAACTACATAGATTTTTGCAAATAAATATCAGTGTAGTCAGTTATGTGGCTTTCAAATGACTGTTTTGGTATGCAAACATGTTTGTACAAATTTAATGGGTGACATTTCACAGAACTGCAGAATCTCAGAATGGCTGAGGTTGAAAGGGACCTCTGGAGACTGTCTGGCTTGCTCCCCTGCTTAAACAAAGCCATTCTTGACCAGTTGCCCAGGACCATCTCCAGACGGCTTTTGAATATCTCTAAGGAGGGAGGCTTCACACCCTTCCTTGAAACCTTGAGTCAGTGCTTGTTCTTCCTCACAGTAAAAAAGTGTTTCCTGATGGTCAGAGGGAACATGCTGTGTTTCAGTTTGTGCTCATTGCCTCTGGCCCTGTCACTGGGCGTCACTGATAAGAGCCTAGTTCTGTCATCTTTGCACCCTTGCTTCAAGTATTTATATACATCAGTGAGATCCCTCCTGACTCTCGCTTCTCCAGGCTAGCCAGTCCCATCTCTCTCGCTCTTTCCTTATGTAAACGATGCTCCAAGCCCATAACCACTGTAGTGGCTCTTCATTGAATCCTCTCCAGTATATCCATGCCCCCCTTGTACTGGGGAGCCCAGAACTGGACACTGCTCCAGGTGTGGCCTCAGCAGTCCTGAAACGAGGGGAAGGATCACCTCCTTCGACCTGCTGTTAACTGTCAAACGCAGACAAGGATGTAATTTGCCTCTTTGCAGCAAGGGCACATTGCTGCCTCCTGCTCAACTTGGTGCCCACCAGGACTCCTAGGTTCCTAGGGCTGAAATATTATTCAGAAAAGTTGGTTACATGATGTTGGAATAATAAATATAATATTCCATTTTACTATCCATTTCAATATAACTAAAGAGAAATATGTTAAAACTGAGCAGCAAACATCTCAAAGAATATGTTTAGCAGCAAATATCTCAAAGAAAATGTTGATTAGTAATGTTTGTTATTTTGTTTGTTTATGTTTGTTATGTTTGTTTATCTGAGTTTCCATCTTCTATGTTGTAAAAGAAACATTTAGACATATTTTTAAATCAACATTTTAAACAAAATTATACCAACCAAAAAAAGTTAATTTTTGAGAAGTTGGGTAATCCACTGTGTAATAGCTGAGAAATCTCAGTTTTAGTTGCAATCTCCTTAATGAAGTAAACCTCTATACATAGTGTGTTTTAAGTTTTTTATTTTTTAATTCATTATGTGTTTTTTTATTTATGTATTTTGCATATTTTTTACCTCTAATGGTATTTTTAATTACTCATTGTAAACATGATTGTGATACTTGAACATATATTGTAGAATGGCTAATTGAATAAAACTTTGGATTTTTGTTTTATAATGATCAAAATGCTTTTCAAGTTTAAGACATTCTCATCTATATTTCTCAAGCTATATCTTGTTAGCCATCATTTCATCATTCAGCTTAATTCTAATATCATTTCCTTATCCTTAAGCTACTCCATTACTGAAATAATTTTTTATTCTATTCCAAAGATAATTTTTTTTTCCAGACAAGTGGTATATAAATTAAAGATAACTGTTTTCACAATGGAAATATCTGTCTTCTTCTCCAGAAGATTTGCTCTCTGGATGCATCTCAGTCTAAAAGTATCTGTTTTTACTGAATTAAAGATATTTCAGTTTTGTCAGTGTAACTGCAAAAAAGTGCAACTTTTAGATAGTTAACTGAAACTGTATTTTATGGCTTCTCAATAGGATTTGTGTTGCAGAACAAGATCATTTGTTGCATATTAAAAATTCAGAGTTGATAAAGGAATCTCTGTGCAAATCTTCGCTTGGCAGAAGGGTTTTCTTAAGGAACATGTCAACAGCCTTTGAGATGCGTGCTCCCATGCTCTTTCTGCACTTGCTGGTTCTAAATGACAAAATTTTGCTACACAGATACAGGTACTTTGCAGAAGAGAGGCTTGTCTAACTAAGATCCCTTTGGGCATTTGTCCACAGAAGACCTTAGCTTCATCCAAATACGGATCCTCCAAAGTTCCACTTAGCTAATCCTAGAATCATATAAAGTCGCGACATTTTAAAGATTTAAATCCCTCAAAATAAGTAAATACACATTTATTTATGGAAACTCCTTTCTTACAAAGGCAGTTATGAGTTACAGAACTTGAAACAGATAAACAACATACATTAACTCATTCAGTCATTCCATCCAATTGTGTCTGTCCTACCACTCATACAATATGTTACCACTTCTCCACTTTCCTACTCTGCTCAGTGTTGTTTTCTTATAAACAATCTACCTCCTGCTATGGTGTGGTATATCTAGTTATTACTACATTCAGCCACTTCTTTTTAAGAATAAATAAATATTTGCTGACTATTAATTTGAGAAGTATTGAAAACTGCCTTAAAATACTATCTTGAAAACATCTCAGTGAAGGTCTTCCAAGGAGTGGACAAGACTCATCTGTTTAGGATTTTGGATTTCCACATCCCAGATCATTCACCTTATGTTGAACAGCTAAGATATCATCCCTTTTGCTTCTTTGTTTTTTATCAAAGAAACCAGACCTGTTTGTGTGCTTGGGTCTTGAGGTTGAAAAGAGTTTGTTGTCTATTCCTCTTCAGCTCGGGTTTGTGTGAATCCAGGACAGTGTTTGTAAAGGGACTGTGCATTACATAATACAGCAGAGTTTCTTCAGGCGAAGCCAAGAGATAGACCTGAGATTGCTTTGAGTTCAGTTCTTGTGCAGATTCACATGTACCAAACCTGTTACAATTTGTTTTCATTTCAGGTAATCCTGGCTCATTAGCTGACTCATTAACTTTAAACTCCTTCAAACCAGTTCAACTGGAATGTCCTACAATTAAAACCGCAAGGAGTTCTGCAATGCTAGATTTTGACTTCTCTTCAGTGCAGACACTGGACCATTTGGCCCAATCCATTTCTTTTCATGCCTCTCTCCGTGTCTATTATTCAGAATTGATGAATGGGGGAGAAGCTGCAGCCCCAGGCTGAGGTTGGGGACAGGTCTGTGAAGCAAAGAGTGAAGGATGAAGCCCAGGTGGGAAATGTAGGAAGATCCACCTTCAAGTCCCTGGTGAATCCATATGTGCAAAGAAATATATATACACACAGAGAAAGCAAACAAAAACGTCTGCCCTTGGGATCATCATGTTTTTATCTGAACTATAATTCAGGAGAAATGCTACTGGTTTAGTTCAGTTTGTGTTCAACAAAAATTTTCACTCCAGTTCAGGGCTATTTAAAAGCAAGTTATATGCTGGTTTGAACTGGTTTTTAGTGGATTCTGATTTTCAGTCTGATCCTCTGAGTGCAGCACTGTAACACCTAAATTCCTTTGTGCATTTACCTCAAAGTAACAGCAGCTCTGTGGCACTGCTACAGTACCAGGCACTGTGCCCAAGTCATAACCTTCGTCACAGCTCTCAGCTATTCATTCTCTGCTTATTTCCCAGTTCCTCAGGAAATATCAGTCCAGGAACTGGATGTGGCAGGCAAGCTATTGGAACAGCCAGGTTTATTTTTTCAGACAACAATAATTTAGTGATTTGAGAAATTAGATTCTTCCTGTTATATTTGTATCTTTCTGGACATTTCAGGGAAAACTGGATGCCCTCAACTCTCAGAACACACCGGTATCTTACACAAAACCTTGATTAGCTTCACAATGAGCAGAATTTTGTGCTTAAGGTTGTTCAAAAATGA
Organism: Pterocles orientalis; assembly: GCA_011057875.1. Lineage (NCBI taxonomy): Eukaryota > Metazoa > Chordata > Aves > Pterocliformes > Pteroclidae > Pterocles > Pterocles orientalis. Next base: position 195,920 of record WKFP01014849.1, on the reverse strand, counting down.
TAAAGCTAGTGGCACTGTGGAAAATACATTCTTATCTGTTGAAGACTTCTCAATAAATCATAATCAAAATTACCATCAGCCACACATAATAGATAGATAGATATGTCCAGGCATTAGCACATAACATCATATTGGCTTCTACACTAGATTATGGGCATGAGCTCTTGAGCTTTAAGCAGCACACTGAGCCACACAGCACATATGAAGTGACATATACATAGAATCAAAAGTTTTCTTTTTCTTTTTTTTGCCTTCTAGTAATAACAGGAAGCTAAAGAAAGCAAACTCCAAGCAGACACTAGGAAGAACTTTTTCATGGAAAAATTTAGAAGTGCATGGAGCAGCCTAGTGGGCATTATCACTAAAGCAAGCTCACCGAAGCCATTCAAAAAACAATTACATTAAATGACTCCCTGAGGGAAATGGAGCTCACAAGGAGAAATAGGTTCTGGCAGGATGAAAAGCCTTCAGTCCCTGAGCTTCATATCTATTAGACTTTGGCTGTATTGAGTACACCTAGAGATCTGAGATGTATATTATAAAGATATTGGTTTACATCATCAAAGTAAAGGCTACTATGACGAAGCCAGTTAGTAAATGCCTGCTGCAGACAGATCGCCCTGGCCTGACAAGTTCAACTTAATACCATAATAAATGTCTTCCAAACGTCTACATTATACTGGATTCTTTTTTGAGTGACATCATGTTCAAATTCTCTTTCTCAAAGCATCAGTTACTAGATATTGTATACATAAGGAGAAAACATAGTAGATTACATGTGTATACATCCTCTAAAGTCAGTGTTTCCTTTTTGATGTTTACTGCATATCTGTTGTAATTTTCCCTCTTTTCACATTTTTAAAAATCTCTTTGTTATCCATTTAACTTAGGATATATTGCTTCTCTTTTTTTTTTTTTTTTTGAGTCCTTTTATTCAGATTGCTATGGACTTCTAATACTAAACATGGCAGTACTGCTGTAGTGATGAGAGTTTAACAAAGGCCGAACTTAACATGTTATAACACAGAATCCTGTCATGTAGATCTAATGAAAGACAATGGAATATAAACGAAATATTAATATCTTGGAAAGGCCAGTGCAGTGGTTTTTGGTCCTGCTGCTTAAAGTGACATTAAGAATAATCGTGTGTTTAGAGACTGAAATGTTGCTACAAACAGAAGTAGGATTCCTATTCAGAGGGATCCAGTCCACATACTGGAGTGTCCACTGCCCCTAATTTACACTTCAATGCTATGTTGGTAGCTAAGAAAACTCCTACCATAAGTGTCTGAATTAGCTGTACAGTCAATAGGAAACTACGAAGATTTCATACAAAGCTGATATACCCCTAAGATCACAATCCACAGGGTTGCTGCTTATGCGAGAGTCCTATGAGAGGAAGTAACAGAACCAAGACCATTTTTCCCATAGCACGACTGTCGAAACTGTGTAGCCACTCAGAGCCATACCATTAACATCGACAAACAATTACTGAAACTTGAAGCCTGCTAGCCAAATCACTGCCACCATTTCACCTACACATTTCTGCCAAAAAATTACCAGACTGTAAGACTTACAATTTAACTGTTCAAGTAACCTGCTAACTCTGTCTGGAAGAGATCAAAGAGAAACCACACAACAAAATTATTTGGTTTATAACAACAATATTTTTGCATATGTGGTGTGTGAGGGAATATCAATTCTGTTCTACTGCAACTTTTAACATTTTCAGGTTTTCATTCCACTAAGGACTTCCTGTCAGCATCTTTCAAGTGTTTTCAAAGAAAGAAAATTATGCTCAGCTCTAGACCAAGAGTAAGATATTTCATTTGATAAAATCTTTAGTCCTGGGTTCTCTCACCATTTTTGATCACAAGCAAGCTAAGTGGATATCACTGCTACAGAATGGAGCTGATGTATGCCAACCACTTCTTTCTTGTTTTCTGTGAACTGCACACACAAGGAGCTTTTCAAACTGGATGTGTCTCCGTTGCAGGCTAGTGGTTTAACCAGTAGCTTGAAGAATGGAAGAGTGCTTCCAGAAACAAATAAAATCCCAGATTATCCTCAAAAAGTGAATCAAAATTGATACATTGCAGAAGTGCTGAATAATGACAAGTGATCTTAGTGTCCCAATACTGCCACCATTTTCTTTAAGGATGACTCACCAGTTGTGCTCCTCTCGATATGCTTCCTGTGAGCCCATGTACCTTCTTCAGCTGCTCCTGGTGAAATACAGACTAATGTTTTCACACAGATTGCAAATTCTTGAACAATAATAATTAGAATATATTATCCTGCTACGGTATTCCATTCATGAGCACCTTGGTCAAAAAGATAAAAGACATTGTATTTAAAACGTATGAACAGTTCATGCTGCATTTGATGCACCTCTTAAACTTCTCATATCAGCTTCTGATATATCTGAACTCATCTGTTGTTGTAGGTCTCTGAGGGCTCACTTGCATGTGCTGATTTAACTTGATCCTTACATACAAAGATCTGCCTGAAGTTCGTCACTTCACATGGATCCACTTCTGCCCATGTCCTGGGCTTCTTTTAGCCATAAGCTAAAAGTTTATAAATAAGGCGTAGAACTATAGCAGAAAAAAATGTGGCCATTTTAATTGTGATTAAAATATTCATCAGGTTCAGCAGTATTTTAACTAAAATATGGACATTATAATGTACAAAATGCCAACCACCGTCAGTCCTTTGTAAGCTATTCTCATTGTTTATTTTCACAGAATGACAGATTATTTTTTTGTCTTAATACAAGAGACTTTTCACTTTTTGTGGGTTTTTGTTTGTTTGTTTGTTTGGGGGTTTTTTTTGTGCAGGAATAGTAGCTCTGTAGATTCACTTAATTGCTCAGCAAAGATCTACAGTAACATCTACATCCTGGGTCAGGATATGTTGCAAGTCCCATGTCGTGCAAATGTTTTTTGGATGAGTTGTGTCATTTCCCCACCCCAGAGCTGTGAGTTTCCTTTGCATCAGTAGCACACCAGGCCTTGTCCCTGGGAGCTGGCACCTCAACCCCACCGTACCAGGCAGGAAAGCCGACATTACACTTCTGCTCTCCAGAAAAGTTCTTGTTTTGATCCCTTACTTTATCTCTATGGGAAGTTCATCCAGGTGGAAGACAGTTCCAGAAAAAAACATTCTACTGTCATAAGTGCTGCTTAGGGAAAGCCTGGCTTTCAAGCACACCCTCATTAAACACAGGTCAAGAGATGTGTCAGTGGCTTGGTACTAAGAGGTACACAATAGGATCCAGTGGTAGAAAATATGCAAGCACTCTCCTGGGACAATATTACTTGCCTTAGATGGACACAAAGGATTCATTAAAAAGAGGCCTTCTGCCTATGAACAGCTGATCCTCTTCATTCTTGGAAGCAAGGCGTGATGAAATTTAACATGTCCAAATGCCGGATTCTGTACCTAGGATGGTGTGATGCTGGGCACAGGTACAAAATGGGAGAGGAGTGGCCAGAGAGCAGCCCTGCAGACAGGGAGCTGGGGGTGCTGGTCGGCAGCAGGCTCAATGTGAGTCAGCAGTGCCCTGGCAGCCCAGGGGGTGAACCACATCCTGGGGTGCATCAAACACTGCATCACCGGCTGGTCAGAAGAGGTGATTGTCCCATGGTATTTAGCATTTCTACGGCCTCACCTTGAGAGATCTGTTCACTTATGGGCCCCACAATTTAGGAAGGTCTTTGAATTTGTCCAGAGGAGGGCAACAAAGCTGGTGAAAGGGCTGGAAGAACTGTCCTGTGAGGAGTGGCTAAGGACTTTGGGCCTATCTAGTTTGGAGAAAAGGAGGCTGAGAGGCAACCTCATTGCTCTCTACAGCTTCCTGAGGAGGGGAAGTGGAGAGGGAGGTGCTGAGCTCTTCTCCCTGGTGTCCAGTTATAGGATGTGTGTGAATGGTGCAAAGCTGCTCCAGGGGCAGTTCAGACTTAATATTAGGAATTATTTCTTTACCAAGAGGGTGGTCAAACACTTCCTAGAGAGGTGGTCAATGTTCCAAGCCTGTGGGTGTGTAAGAGGCATTTTGACAGTACCCTAAACAATTTTCTGTAAGTTCTGGTTAGTCCTGAATTGGTCAGGCAGTTGGACTAGTTGTTTGTTGTAGTTCCCTTCCAGGTGAAATTATTCTATTCTATTCTATTCTATTCTATTCTATTCTATTCTATTCTATTCTATTCTATTCTATTCTATTCTATTCTATTCTATTCTGTGTTTTAAGGAGGCATATTACAGAAGGATTATGAGTACTATTCTGTCAAGGAAAAATAACCTGGAGGAAATCATAGTACAATACTAGAGGCTTTAAGTATGTGTATCATTGCTCTGTATGTAGAACAACCAGAAAGCATGGTGTGATTACTTTTTGTGAGCATATTACCTGTACTGTCTCATTTTTGTTTTCTTGGCAAAGCAATATACATATATAAATATAAAATGTACTGAATTAATCAGACTTTCTGAGAAAACAAATTATTCTTTTCTTTCATCTGTAATATTTATGTTGTTGTCACTGCTGTTGTTTATCGCTTTCTGGTGTTATATGTGATCTGTTTCTTGAAGTAACTGTTCATTTTTTCTTAAGTGAAGAAATAGGTTCTGAAACAACATAATTTGAAACTATCTCTAGAACACAATTTCAAGGCACCTGTCCTAAACTTTCAGTGTTTTAGGCAATAATTTATAAAGTACCATAAATCTGGCATTTGAAATAATCACATTTTTGTTATTTTATCTTGCAAATTGTGTACTCCATAGCTGTCATTCAGTGAAAAATACCTTGAATTTCGTATAAAACTGATCTTTCTGTCATTCCTTGTTCAGTGTCACACTGGAGACGGTGGTAAAAGACGAAAACTCTCACAAGAAATTATAACCTCTGTATATCAAAATGATTGCAACTTGTTCTGCATTTTCAGATAAGTATATGAGCTATAGAAATGAAGAAATAAACAGCATATCCTTTTTAGAAATGTCTGTCACTTGTGGTGAAAATCTATGGGAAGCCAGGGTAGAATACACGGATACAGTCATATTTACGATTCTGTATCCTCTCTAAATTACGCACACAGTAAGAACACAAACACAGCAGGCAGACAATATTGAGGTTTACTCTTTACAGTTGGCAATATGTGAGATATGCAAAGACATAGACAGATAAATGGAAGCATGGACAGGTTTATCTCCAATGAAGATTTCATATTCTTGAAATAGGAAAGTCCCCAGAAGTTTGGCAGTTCAATATATCATATGCATCTCCAACATTCATTTTCACCTGTGCCCTCTCTCTTGCTTTATCATTTTGATATTAAAATTTTGATTAAAATTTTATATACTAAAAAAAATAATATAGGTAGCATTCAAAGGTTAATCCAGTTGTGAGATTTTCGAAGAAAACACTAAGCCACTGAGTCAGACTTCCAGCAGCAGCCTATGGAAACTGTGTTCAGATACCATTCTTCATTTCCTCAGAAGAAAGAAATCAGTCATCTCTCTAATCAGGAAGGTTTTCTGGGGTTTTTCACCTTTGTTAAGCACTTTTCACCCTGTTATTCCTCATATTTGACTGTATTTGCCATGAATTTACTCCATTGATTTGTTTCCTTCCATGATACCAAAGCCAGTACTTGGGTACAAGTTAAAGAGAGTACAAGAGAACCAGAATGAAGAAAGATGGTGATCAGTCATAAATTAAAACATATCTGTTGGAATGTTCATCAATTCTCTAGCAAGACTAGGGAAAAGAAAATGTGTAAAAGAAAAAAAAAACTACTCTATTTTCTGAAAGATCATGCTTACTTAATATTGACAATTAATGTTCTCAAAGACAACGAAAGACACTGTAGCTGAGGAAGCAGAGTAGGCTCCCAGAAACAGAGTATATGCTGTGTCGGGTAAACAGGAAGCTAAAAAGGCTTTGAAACTAGCATTCTGTATAGCAAGTTTTCATTACACCAATCTTGAAGAAAAATTTTGCAGGAAAACACTGAACTTTGGCTTATCTCTTGTTCAGAGAGCCTCCAAGGCACATCTGAATGAAACAGGAGCTGATTCTGGCAATGGAATTTATGTTTTACTTCCTCTGGGATCAGGATGAAGTTAGTGCACTTGCAGTGCTGTAGATATTAGATGACACTGTGGAACAGGACATTTTGTAATGCTTATGTGGGCCATTACGTGTGTTTCTAGGTGTGTGTTTCTTTTACATCTGGCCAACAAAGACAAAAAAACCCAATATCTTTTAACAGTTAGCAATTAAAGTTAACAGACATACTCAATTGAATATGTTTAATATACCAGTGAGCTTAAAATTTAGAGGGTTTTTTTTTTGCTAAATAAAGCATGTCTACAGAATAACAATTTTAAGTGAGAAAATTTCAATTTTACAGGGAAACTTTCCTTTTATTTTGGAAAATACTTTCCAGTTCCCTCTCAGACTAGGATATGATGGGACAGGAAGGCTCAAGAGATTCTCTGAATTCAAGCACTGAATTAGTCATTGATAAAAGAGAATGAGATAATCCATTTGTAGAAGGACAGATGCTGTATTAAAAGATGTTACATATCTGTGATCCCAGCTTACACCTTGAGAATAAAATGTTAAAATATTTGTGTTTCTAGGTCTTTGCAGAATTCATCACAATATTTTCTTGAATTTCAAAGAAAAATGAGTCTATGTTTTTATTTGCTACCTCATCCAACATTAGCTCTGATGGCGCCCATCAATTACTCTGCCGTGTTTGCTTGCTGCAGTTCTGTGGAGTATGTAAGATTAACACACATTCTGGGGATGGTGTGTGCCCTTGACAGAGATTAGCATGGGCTCTTTGGAGTTAACACAGTTCTTCGACAGTGGAACTTTCCAGTATTTTTCTTCTGCTTCTGGTAGATTTTTAGGCACTGTGGTTCTGTCACTGCTCTTTTTTTTGATTTCACATGCATAATTCACTGCATGTTATATTGCTCTCCTTCTACCGAGACACAAGTCATTTGTGTATTACAAACAAAAGCTTTGTTTGCTGTTCAGGTTATTGTTCATCTTACTGCACTTTTAACACAGTTTTAGCTCTGGGGCACACTGCTGTTTTCTCTTCTCTTCCCCGCTGCTGTACCATTGAAAATAGTAAGTTCCTGGGAGCTAACCACCTGCTGTCATAATCTAAGGCCAAACATGAAAAAATATTGCTCTCCATTAGTTTAGTGTTGGAATGTGATGGAAGAATTTATAGTGATACCAACATTCATGATATTTACAAGGACTTCTACAGTGACCTCTTATAGACAAACTTTGAAAATCTTTGTAAGACTATTACTGACCCAAGTTTAACACACTCTTAGTTTGGAGTTCATGTCCTGACAACATTTTTTTTCATAGAATCATTATTGCGACTTCCAATTTCCTTTAAGTTATCATAACCAAAATTCTTCCAGCTGAGTCTTTCACACCAGCCAACTTGTTTCATTGCATAAATGCAACAGGTTATTTCCACCAAATGTGTTTTGCAGTTCTCATGATTTTACTGATAAATGTAAGCCAAGTAAGAAGCTGAAGGAGACAGTATGACTTACATATATTCAAAAGTATGAAGTGCAGTCCACATGTACAAGCTATTCATTCTATTTTCTATATCCCATTAATCACAATCATTTACTTTCCAAGGAAACATAATAAGGATTAGTGACATATATACTTTGTTCTCCTATTAGCTACCAAAATTTCAGGACAAAGTCAGAAAGAAAAGACTTCTTCCTGAGAAAAAGACCATTTCACAATTAGATGGCAGAAGGTAATCATCCACAGCAAATGAAATACGCAAGTGAAATACTAAATGGTGTTTTCCGGATGCAAACAGTTGCAGTACCACAAGTGCTAAAGGTGCCACTAGATCATATACCACAGAGTCTGGGAAAAGTAATGCTTACCTCTTCTGTCACTGAATTTTTCTGTTTAGAGTTTAACCAGAACATGTAGATGCATATGTAGTTTCTTAATTACACCATGTGACACATAAGCTATTTGAAAGTGTAGTGATATCATTTTGTTTAATGGTTGATGTGACGGTGAAATAGCTGGATCATTCATGTCTATTTTCAGACCAAAGCATTACAAAAGAATGCTGCAGGAGAGACATTTTCTCTTTATCCATCCGTCATGCTTTGTCTTCTGCTTTCATGTTCTGCCTTTAAGTAGATGCATAAATTAGTAGGCTGTATTCCAACACAATACATTTACAAACTGGATCTGTTAGGAATTCTTTCCTTCTTTTTTTTCCTTGTTTAGTATTAAAATTATCTATTCATTGGAAGAGAGCTAGTACTATTAGTTAAAGACCCTGCTGTGGAAATTGCTATTTAGGCATTTCTTGAAAAGAGGATTTTTGACAAAGTGTCTCATTACTCTTTCTAAAGAACATTTTAGGCATTGTCTATACATTTAGTTTAATTTCTGGTTCATTGACCTGATACATAGAGTCATTCAGATTTCATTGTATCTATCCTGCAGTCACAAAACAACATTAAGGACTTGTTCCTGATCTCAGTAAAACAAAGTGTGTGTCCTGATGCAGTTGCTTCAGCATACTCATGCAAAAAGGACCAGTAACAGCAATTTTGAAACTGTAATCTGCTTCTCCCTGACTGGAACTAAACCCTAAGCTTGTACAATAAAGAATTTTTTTTATAATTTTAGATTAAAAAATGTTACTGCGCCTACACAAAAGTTTATTTATTAAATTTCAAGGCCTCAGCTACTGAATTACTGTGAAGTCTGAGTGGGCTCAAAATACTTTAGACAATTCCATTGTTCAACAAAGCTTGGATAATCACATTTTCAGACACTGTGTCACGGACATGCATAAGCCATACCTTGCAGGCTTTCATTAGTATAGTAATTCAGTCACTGTGTTTTTGGCACGAATCTTTTGGTCTTGCCACTGGGACCTTATTCATAACAATGAGGGTTTCTTCTGGGTAAAAATCAGATGGGAATGCATTTTGACATTGTGTATTGCCCATGTGATTTGTAAGTTATTGGGTATTTTCAGGTTACAGTCTGGACTAGCAATAAATGGAATCACCCAGTCCCTCTGGTTGGTTCTGGGTAATTCTACTAAAAGATTTCTGTCAACTTCACTTGACATTGAAGTATATATACAGCATATCTTTGGGGTCTGTGGAAGGATATCATTGATAGGAGAGAGCAAATCTTGCCAAAGTACACTAAAACTAGTATGCACTAGATTCATATTTTGGGACAGCTTCTCTGTTGGAAGACAGTGCCATTGACAGGGGATCTCACCCTGCCACCTGTCTGCAAGCAAGAGGCACCAACCCAGGCTTTGACCTGTATACCTTTCAATGTTTCTACAGTGAGCTGCTCACACTGGTGAAGTCAGGCAATGAGAGTTTGCAGAACTAAGGTAGCAGGTCAGTTCAAGACCTTCATCCATACCTTGTTTATAAATGGAAAGCTCTGAGATCTAGATCCTTTAAGGTACCATGGTGTTCTACTTCAGTCAGTCCTAACAGACAGTTATCTATTGTAGTCTATATTCCTCTAATGATTTCACTATTTGGTTCTTTTCCCCTGAACAATAATTTATTTTAGGTCAGGTTAAAATGATCCTCTGTAGCTCTAGTCACTGTGCACTTTCAGAGACCAGTGAAAACCAGATGATTTAAGAGTGCTCTGAATCTCAAAGTCAGGCCAACAAAAGATCTAGCTTAGCAGTGCCATAACACCATTGAATTCATAAAACCTAATTTGTACAGATTTTGTTATCAACACGAGTGATTTATACACGAGTTACTTGTATACATAGAGCATTTTAAGGGCTATAATTATCAATTAAAATACAGTTAAAATTTGATATATATTTCAGTGACAGTCATTTACTCAAAGCTAAGAGTTTAAAAAAGCTATAGCTTAATTTAATGATAAATCATCTGATGTTTGATCTCCAATTTGCTAAATTAAAGGGAAGACCTTCCTTAACTTGAACGGTTTTTACATGAGGGCCATAGGCCCTCAAAATATACTTTGAAGGGAAGAGAGTGACAAGGTATGTGAAAATGGATACTGAACATTTATATTTTTTCATGAGTCTTTCCTATAATTTTTCTTATATTTTTTCTAATTCTATTGTACAACTAGAACATGTTGTATTATGATCATTGGCCAAATCAGTTTTTAAATTGTTACCACCTTCTGATTACATCTTCTTTGAGACATTGTTTGTAAGCTTTTAATTTTAACTTACCTAAATAATTCTATTTTTACATTTACATCCTTTTGCATATACACAAAGACAATATATGCCAAGTTTCAAGCTGTAGAATCTTTGTGTGTGTTAGATAATATAATTCATAATGGAAACACTGATAATGGTCTAACTGTAGCTTCATGAATGTAAAGCTATAAAATAAAGTGCAGAACAAGGTAGAAACAGATGTTAAGACCATCAAGATCTTAAAGATCATCAAGTTCCAACCCCTGTGCCGTGGGCAGAGACACCCTCCACTAGACCAGGTTGCTCAAAGCCTCATCCAGCCTGGCCTTGAACACCTCCAGGGATGGGGCATCCACAGCTTCTCTGGGCAACCTGTTACAGTGTCTCACCACCCTCACAGTGAAAAATTTCTTCCTAATGTCTAGTCTAAATTTACCCTCTTTTAGCTTATACCCATTACCCCTTGTCCTCTCACTACACTCCCTGATGCAGAGTGCCTCCCCATCTCTCCTGTAACCCCCTTCAGGTACTGGAAGGCTGCTATTAAGTCTCCTCGGAGCCTTCTCTTCTCCAGGCTGAACAACCCCAACTCTCTCAGCCTGTCCTCATAGGGGAGGTGCTCCAGCCCTCTGATTAATTTTGTGGCTCTCCTCTGGACTCTCTCCAACAGGTCCAGGTCTTTTTTATGTTGGGGGCCCCACATCTGAACACAGTACTCCAGGTGGGGTCTCACGAGAGCAGAGTAGAGGGGGAGAATCACCTCCTTTGACCTGCTGCTAATGCTTCTTTTGATGCAGCCCAGGACACGGTTGGCTTTCTGGGCTGCAAGCGCACACTGCCGGCTCATGTTGAGCTTCTCATCCACCAATACCCCCAAGTCCTTCTGCTCAGAGCTGCTCTCTATCCATTCTCTGCCCAGCCTGTATTTGTGCTTGGGATTGCCTCGACCCACGTGCACGACCTTGCACTTGGCCTTGTCGAATTTCATGAGGTTTGCATGGGCCCACCTCTCCAGCCTGTCAAGGTCCATTTGGATGGCATCCCTTCCCTCCAGCGTGTCCACCACACCACACAGCTTGGTGTCATCGGCAAACTTGCTGAGGGTGCACTCCATCCCACTGTCCATGTCTCTAACAAAGATGTTAACACTGGTCCCAGTACTCACCCCGGTGGAACACCACTTGTCACTGGTCTTCACTTGGACATTGAGCCATTGACCACCACTCTTTGAGTGTGGCCATCTAGCCAGTTCCTTATCCAGCAAGTGGTCCTTCCATCAAATCCATGTCCCTGCAACTTAGAGACAAGGATGTCATGTGGGACTGTGTCAAAAGCTTTGCACAAGTCCAGGTAGATAATGTCTGTTGCCCTTCCTCTATCCACCAGCACCGTGGCTCTGTCGTAGAAGGCCACCAAATTCGTCAGGCACCAATTTGTCGTGTCAGCGTGGGGCCGACTGTCTCAGCTTAGGCGACCCCCTGGATGGACCTTCGTCTTTGTCCTTATTTTCCTGGCCGTTTAGTTCCAGTGCCCCATATCTATTGTGTAAAGGCAATGGGGAGGGTGAGGAAGGCTGGGAGGGGATTCGCCTCCTCCCCCAGGCTGGGACCTGTTTCCATTCTCCCCCTTCTCTTAGGTCCCTTCCTTCGCCCTGCTGGCAAGAGGGGAGGGGATCCTCTGCTTCTTGTGGAGCCTGTGTCTCCTGCCTTTGCCTCGGGGATGGTAGGGTGCGGCTCCACCAGTCTATCTCCTGCTCACACTCCCTGATACTCCTCAATCTTGCCACTTCTTCCTGCAATTTGGCCACCTGTTCGAGGAGCTGGTCCACCTGGGCACACCTACTGCAGGATGGTTTGTCTCCCATCCCCACCCCAGGAGAGTGGTTTGGGCACCTCCCACACACCAAGGTCTGTGAAAAGGGCCAGTTCATTCCACAATTCATACTGTGTGCTCATTTATCCGATGAGTTACATCAATATCAGTGAGACTCGTAGGCTTAATATACTCCATGTTTCAGACAGAATGACACAGAAAATGCGCAGAAGAATTTGCGTTGCATTTTTACCCCACTGTTCAAAGAAAAAAAGGGTATTTTGGTCTCAGTAAATCTGCTCAGAATAAGATTTTTTTGAACTACTGTGAAACTGGAAGATATTAATACATCATATACAAACCTTTATGTGCATATAAAAGGTTTATGTGTATATGAAATGTGTTTTAAAGACAATTCCTATGTACTGCTTTTTCAAATGCATATAGTTATGTATGGATATTACAGACAAACTATGTGAAATATTTTTTGTTGTGGACTTAAAACTAAATTTTTCAAAGGTTTCTTGCAAAGAAACTGTGCCAAAACATTAGTTTCCAGATAAAACAAGCCTCTCTCTTAGGAAATCTGTCCTAGACATCGGAGGCTGTCGTATTAAAACATTGACCTAGTCAATCAATTTTCACAAAAAACTTCAACTTGATGAGATATCAGACAACTAAACACAACTAAAAATGTTTTTATGTTTTTTTTTTGCAGATCTTTTTGCATTAGCTGAAAATTAAGTATATATTAGTTTATAGGTTTTGGATTGATGTGCTTGTGGCATAGCAAAAAAAATTATTTTCATACAATATGTCACACATACCAAACACACACTACCACACAACACGAAAGTAATCATTGGTTGAAAATTCAGGCATTTAAATGCTGGGAAAAATTAACCATGTTTTGCCAAATATTTTGAAAACAGAAATTCACTGCCGTTCAGTTTGCTGACTGTGCTGGAGCTTAAATGTTGACATTGTAACAGAAAGAGATTACTTTCAGATAATTCATTTCATTCGTGTAATTTAGGACTCACCACAGCTTCTTTAAGATACGTTACAAAATACAGCTCCTTTGAGGAAAAAAAGCACAAGGAGCAGTCCAGGCTAATTCAGGAGAAATAACATTTAATAACCAACAGATTGTGAGGACCCACTGGCTCGAAGAATGGTAAGTAGTGTATGGAGGGAGAAAGTCTTAAAGAACATCTCGGGTACAGTAACAAACTAGTAAGTCCCTATCTGTCTTTTTAAAATTCTTTGGAGGGGTTTATTAACATGATAGATATCTATGAGAGTTTCTCTTTGCATAATCATTTCTAACACTGGAACAATCATTTGACATGGGAGTTAGAAGATGTGAAAGTCGTAGACGGACATGTATTTCTTTGATTTTTAAGTGTTAATAAGGCAACAGTACATACATCCACCAGGTTACTGCTTTCCAAATTCTCCATTGATTTCTCTCCTGTTATTTCAAAGTCACCTTTATTGAGATAAGCATCTGCTACATTCTCCTGTCAGAGACAGGATAGTAGGCTGAATAGACTTTCAGCTTAATCCAGTCTAGCTGTCATAAAGTCTTACAAACTGTAAGTTCCAGAAATGAAAAGGAACAAAATTATTAGTGGAGGTTTAAAAATATAATACAATCATACAAAATAATTACCATCAGGACTCTTTCACTTTACAAACATATAAAATGCACTTACTTTGAGGGTGAGAAGGGGGAAAAAATCCTTCCATTAGAAAATGTAGTCACAAAGCTTTGAACAAACAAATTAACACGCTGCAGGGTACACACACACACGCATGCAAGCATGCACGTACATACATACACACGCATGTGCACACATACACACACACACACATGCTTAGAGTTTACACCGCATTCTTCTGATGCCATGATTATTATTTTATTTGTACACCCACCTTTACTGCACATTCTAAACAAACAATGGACAACAGTGTAAGGACTTTTTTTCCTTAAAACTGCAACAAAACAAGTCTCAACATTTGCAAAACATTCCTTTATTATTATAAATAAATTATTTTGTATAAAAAGTAGCATGCGTTGACCATTGCATTTGTTTTAGCATAACCCAGGACTTAATTCAGTCAGCCATCACAAGAAACAAATTCATCTTCTTTTAAGAGTTGAACAATGTAGGACAGGAAAGGAAATTGTCACAATCACAAAAAAGTACTTACAAATATAACATCAGACATGATTTATTTCAACAGCATTTTTTTTCACAAGCTAACATTTGTTTTCCTTTTGTGATTTACTTCCTTTTGTGGGTGAACAGTTCAGAAGCTTGACACTGTCTCTATGTTTTAAAACTCGACTTTTCCTTCCCCTGCCTCTTTTTGCTTTTTGCCTCTTGTTTAATCCTTGTCCTTTACGAGACTGACTATTGATTTGAATGTAGTTTACTGATATTTCCAAGACTGAATTCTGGTGATGGTAAAGTCTTTGTTTGCAAGATCCCATCCTGCAGGTCTTCCAGTGAATTTCATCCCTGCTCAGTTTGGCTGATTGCTGTAACTGACATAAGTTGTCTTGGTAGAGGAGGCTGTAAATAAAAAAAAAAATAAAAAATTAAAAAAACCCTCCCAAACAACAACAAAAAACAGCATTCAGGATTTTTAGAATCAAGAGAAGAGAAAAAAAAAAAACATATTTAGCATTTGAACTCAGATGATGTCTAACTATATTTACAAATACCATGGCCCGTGTTCATGGAATAAAGTAAGAAACTTTAAGCGTGTATATAAGCGATGAGTAAGTTGAATCTCAAGTTCTGTGTTCTTGACGATAACTTATTTTGTTTATGGCTTGGGATCAAGCAGAGGTCAAGAGAGAGGAACAATGATTAATGGTTTTAGCATACCCATAGCAGAATTTGAACATAATATAACTGTTATTTTGGCTGATTTCAGTATATAATTTTTTTAAATTTAGAGCTTGGATTTTTCTCTGTCTTCTACTGATTGAAGACAACTTTGTAGCTAGTGGCAGGTTGTCCATCTAAAAAGACAGTTATGCTCCTTGAAAAGGACAAAGCCTAACATGGGAAACATCTTTCCAAGATAGAGAAACTGAGTAGTTAGTGCCCAAAACATATATTCTCTGGACACCTTTCAGACAAAAAGCATCTGCATATAAGTGAACCAGCAAAAATACTTATGAGAACTTAGGCTGTATTTTAGAGCTGCCATGCCATTATGGTCTCCTTATGATCAGCTGATCATTTCTTCCTTTGCGCAAAGTTGATACTGCTTGTTGGGAATTAAGCAATATGTTGAGGAAGTCACATACCTTCACTATAGTTAAAGTTAACACCTGTAAATCTTAGGTGGAAATTTGTGTCAGCTTCTAGCCGTTGTATCATATCCCTTTGCTCTAAGAAATATGACCCAAGTCTCCATCGTTACAATAATGTAGTGATGGGAGGAGGGAAGTGGTGACATCAGGTCTCACAGATAGTTCCTTAAACTGGTTGGGTACGTGGCAAATCAGACTGCTGGGGAACTGAGTCTCTTTTTTGGCTCTGTAGTAAGGTCTGTGTCACACTGCCCAAAGACAAATTTGGCTTCCCAATATGTTTTATATTCCATCTGCTACAGACATGTTCTGCTTATGGCAGTGAAGACTGCACCTGTCAGGATGGAAAAAAAAAAAAAAAGACTAAAAGTTGTCTTGTCTACAGATCCAAAGATCTTATTTCTATTCCCATACCTTCCTTCTTCCCTTCAGTTTATTTTTTCTATCTAGAATCCAGTGGGAACAGCTGAGGTAGACAAGAAAAGGATTTTTCACGCTAATTCCTAAATCCAGCTCAACAATCTGATGGTTTGAGAAGAACAGACTACAGAAACCAAGAAATTACAGTTTCTGTCTCCTGCACAAAAGATTAAACTAAATCAAAGATCACCAGAACTGCTGCAAAATAATACTAAGTGGTATAAATAACTAAATTTGCTGCTTGCTTTGTTTTCTTTGGGTTTCTGAACAATTTGATCCTAATATAGTATTTGCCTTTTTTTAAGACACAACAGAAGGATACCATTATAATTCACTTACTACTATAATTTTTCTTCCATAAGAATGTATCTATAAGAATGAATAGTCAAAAGGCAGCTGCAAAATTTAATATTTCTTACTTCTGCTTGTATAGGTAGATCCAGTACTTTATGTCTGGAAGAGCTAATTCATAAAAGGATTGCTTTTAGCACACTAAGCAAATCTTTCACATAATCAATCACAGTATTCCAGCACCAACATGAAATAGCTTTATTTGCACATATTGGGACACTTGAAGAAAATATAGCCTCATTTACATCCTTCAGATCTTTCAGATGGGATGTACTACTCCCATCTGAACTCTCTCATGCTCCCACAGCTGGATTTCTGAGAGGATTCTATTTTTTTCTTTGGCCTGTTAAGTTCCCTCTGAAAATAATGCAGGGCTGCTGAAATGGCACCAAGTTTCTTAGAGCATAAAAGGATTTTGTTCCCAGATAAGAAATAACAAATAAATGTACATCTGCAAACTCTGCACACTTGGGAACAACAGGCCAGAAGGACCAGAGCTTATTTTTTTCCCTCACCCTGAAAATAGGCTCAAATATGTGATCAGGTTAAGCTAGCTTACCACATTACCCTGTGTCAGCTGAATTCTGTGATAATTTTTCATGTGAATATTTTTAGCCCACAGCGATGTAACATAATCGGATTTATCACAACTCAGTAAGCTGAATTATGTGAGGGCATTTGCAAGAAGCTCAAAATACAAAGATAGTAGTTACTACACCTCAGCTGGTTTAAAGTAATGTAAATTTGCTGTAACTTTGTTGCATATCTGAGACTTAAATAGTTTTGACAGAATTAATCTAGGACTGGTCAAGAAACAAAAATTATCCTATTGAGTTCTGAGTGTCGTTACTTTAAAAAAATGACAGTGTAGATAGTAGTTCCAAATGTATTAAATGTAATCTCATTTCCAAACAATTTTTTTCTTGTTACATAAAGTTCAACAAAGCCAAGTTCAAGGTCCTGCACATGGGTCAGGGCAATCCCAAGCACAAATACAGGCTGGACAGAGAATGGATTGAGAGAAGCCCTGAGGAGAAGGACTCAGGAATGTTGGTTGATGACAGATTTAACATGAGCCCACAATGTTCTCCTGCAACCCAGAAAGCCAGCCGTGTCCTGGGCTGCATCAACAGAAGCGTGGCCAGCAGGTGGAGGGAGGTGATTCTCCTCCTCTACTCTGCTCTCGTGAGACCCCACCTTGAGTACTGCATCCAGCTCTGGGACCCAGAAGTAAAAAAGACATGGACTTGTTGGATTGAGTCCAGAGGAGAGCCACGAAGATGGTCAGAGAGCTGGAGCACCTCTCACATGAGGACAGTCTGAGAGAATTGGGCTTGTTCAGCCTGGAGAAGAGAAAGCTCCAGGGAGACCTTATAGCAGTCTTCCAGTACATAAAGGGGCCTACAAGAGAGATGGGGAGGCACTCTTCATCATAGAGTGTAGTGACAGGACAAGGGGTAATGGTTTTAAGATGAAAGAGGGTAGATTTAGATTAGTTATTACAAATAATTTTTTTCCTGTGAGGGTACCGAGGCACTGGAACAGGTTGCCCAGGGAAGTTGTGGATGCCCCATCCCTGGAGGTGTTCAAGGCCAGGCTGGATGAGGCTTTGAGCAACCTGGTGTAGTGGAGGGTGTCCCTGCCCACGACAGAGGGGTTGGAACTCAATGATCTTTAAGATCCCTTCCAACCCTAACCATTCCGTGAGTCTATGATTCAATAATTATTGCATGTGTCTTTATAGTTGTCATGGTTTTGTGTGGGTGGTTTTGTCTGGTAGCAGGGAGGGGCGTAATGGCTCCTTAAGCAACTGCTAAGAGTTCCCCTAGCTTCCAGTCTGCTGCTGGAGGCAAGGGAGGGGTTACAGTGGTGGCTCCTTTTTTAAATGACTCTTAACGAGTCACCCCCCTCCCCCCCCAAGCATTTGGTAAAGGGGGGGAAGTGGGGGAAGGGACACCACCATCATATGGCCTTTTTGTAAGAAACTGCTTGGAGCGTCCTGCTCAGGATGCACCCACCCCAGGCCAGGACTAAGCCAGTGGGCGCCTCTGTGAATAGCATATTTAAGAGGGGACACGGAACAATGGGTTGGCATGGCCCCGGGCAGGGCACGGCTCGGGCAGGTGGTCCAGCCATCCAGCCGCCTGCTCGGCTTCTGCGAACCGACCTGCTGTAGCCCAAGCCTCCGCCACGGCTCACCCGGGAGCCCTTTTTCCCGGGAGCCAATGAAGACCTTCGCCAGCAAAGAGAAGCAGGATCTGAGAGATGAAGGAACCACACGGCACTCCGATCAGTGAGAGAGAGAGAGAGATCTTCTCCGTCATTTTCCCTTGCCACGTGGTGAAGAAAAGAAGCAGCCGTGGAGGACCCCACGCTAGAACTAGAAGCCCCACGCCAGAGTCGGGAGAGTCGTCGGGGGACTGAAGCCCCATTGGAAATTCCCTGTGGCAGCTGGGAGAGACTGTGAGGAGGAAGGAGTGGCAGACTGACTGCATCTCCTCCCCACTCCCTGCCCCCCTGTGCCGCCGGGGGGGAAAATGTACAGAACAAAGCTTTTGGGCTTTGGGAAGAAGGGAGGGGTGGGGGAGAAGTGCCTTTTTGTAAGATGGGGTTTCTCTCTTTCAATATCCTGCTTCTTGTTGTAAATAGTTAATAAATTCAATTGTTTCTCTTGTTCTTCCCAAGTCGTGTCGGTTTCTTGCCCGTGACCCTAAGTGGTGAGTGAGACCCTCCCTGTCCCTGCCTCAGCCCACCAGGTGTTTAGCACAAAACTGTCCCTGTGGCTTTACAAACCATGACAACAGTTCACTAAGCCTACAGTTTCTGTTTGGGGATCTCAAAGCTTCAGCAGCTGGTGTCCTGCTCTTTACCACTGAGCATTTCATAGTAATAACATGAACTACATTTGGCAAACATAGATGGCTAGAAAAAGTATCGGACTTGGCTCAAAAGATTTCTGGGAATGAACACTCTTTTCTAGCCCCAGTTAAAACATTGCTGTTGGAATGAGACAGAAAGAAAAAGAATAAAATAACAGGATCTAAAGCAATTTAGAATTATTATTTTGATCTAACCTACATGCATATAAAGTATTTCTCATTGTTATGCCTTCTGTAATTGCACCTGGATATCTTTTTATCATCTTGTTTCCCAGGTACAATGTATTTTCCACTGATTTTGAAGGTATTTCCATAAAAAACCATTAATGTATTCATGTAGGGGCCAACATGGAATAAAGTCTGTTGCATGGAACTGGATGAACGAGTCAGGGTGTTGTCGTCTCTGGATGGGAAGCAAAAGGAATTACCTGACTTCATCATCTTATTTCTTATCTAGTTATGAGCATTGGTATCATTACTAGTATTTCTGCTTGGGAAATGGTGGGAAACGCTTACTAATGACTTCTGGTATACTAGGAATAGCCTGATGTTTTGTGATCAGCTTCATATACCATCACTGAAAAACAAGATCTATGTCACATGTAGACAGTGCAAGAAAAAAAATTACAATGTTTAGAGGTTGTTGCTATTGACCTACTGGAAAGGACTTATGTGGCATTGTGCACTGATAATTCACAGGAACCTCCAAAGGTTTTGACAATAACTACTTTGGCAGAAAAGGGGGAAGCTGATCAAATCCAAATGCTACAGAATAATTTTGTGGAAGAGAGAAAGCCATCTTGATGCCCAGAGCTCATTTACATAGGGACAGCCCTCTGGAGTGCAAATGACTCTGATTTTTTTGTCTATGAAGCATTATGACGCCTGGACCAAATCCTAGTCATCATATACCCCTAGTGAACTCAGAATTATATAGATGTACTACTGTTAAAATCATGTTTAGTGCACAGAAAATAAGCACTACCCTGAATACATCACACTACTGGAAAAGCAGACTTGAGTCCAATAGCAGCTGTTTCCATGAATTATGCATAATCATTGTTTAAGGAATACAGCATTTCTTGATTAGGTGCAGTAGACACTCTTTCTCATCCTACTGTGGGATCCCTCCTTTGACCTTTCCTCAGAAGTTTGTAGTTTTGCAAACTCAGAAAAATCCACCTCTATTTCTCTTTTGAATTTTCTTTTGGTGACTTCTGAAGATTTGAGAAATTATTAAATTCTTCATGTTTTGGTGTTATTATTTGATTCACAAGGAATTTCATTGCCTTTCTCCTTTTATTCTTTGCTATATGTCGTAATTTGAAGCTGTATAAACCCACAGTTCAGTCTAGCAATTTATACATTTTGAAGGATCTTGACTTTTTCAAGTGAATTGGTTTGCACTTAGTATCCTATTTGCATCAGTAACTATAGTATGGTAAACCTATGGACTATTTTTATGTAGTCTTCAATCTGGCAAACTCTGAATTCAGTGGGGGGTTGCATTTTTCTGAAATAACTAGAATATTTTTCACAAACTTGGGACCGACTTTTCTGAATGAGCTCAAGCAAAATAGTACTATTCACTCTCTTTTCAACATTTTCAAAAAGTAATAAAAATTTTTTTTAAACCCTGATTTGCAATAAAATGACTGAAAAAAGTAATCTTCAACTGTAATAGCTGCTGTCCATCCCATGTGACCTCTAACTCCTCAGTTGAAACCAATTCTCTGCTATTACTAAGCTCTGGGGGTAAAGTTACTGGTTCTACTCATATTTTATTATTATTATTGTGAGGTACAGTTTATAAGACTGTATGTCATGTGGTTGAATTGAAGCTATAACCTCTGTTATATACCAGAGCAATTTAGAGATGTGGCAAGACTAAAGAACTTTTCTGACACAGGAAAGAATTTTTTCCCATTACTAACCCATGACATATCAGAACATGTAATGATTCAGCTGTATGCAAATTACCATGATTTTGTACTAAGATGAGTAAGACCACAGCAAAAACCTGGATGTGAAGTGCTATTCTGGGAAGCGTTAGTACTCATGAGTTGTGATAGACGAACAAGTCAACTAATACTAAGTCAAGGTGGAAAGGTAAAAAGTGTTATTTTCACTTCCATTGTTAACTGCAAAATAAAAACAAAGTTAACTGTTTTAATTATACTTTTTTTCAAGAACCTTTGAGTTTTGATTATACAATGATGACCACTAACGCACTTCATGAACTGTCAGGACATACCACGACTGGCATAGCAATGTACAACACATCAAATTAGCACTAACTGAAAGAGATAATTTCAAAAAGATGTGGCTTTCTGAAATCTGCTTGTGCCTTTTTTTTTTTTTGGACTAGCCTCCTGCAAAAAACAATTTGTTTGAAAAAACTCTAGGCATTCTTGCATTCATCAGTACATAAATTCTGACACATCTCTGGATTCATGCAGAACAAGCAACAAAAATAATTATTATTAAAAGAAAGTGCATTCTTATGAACGTACATCTATTAGGAAGTGCTGCCACTCTTGACCATGGGAAATTCTACAGATGACTTACTGTTGGTTTCAAGACTTTCACACAGTTCAGTTTTGACCTCGCCATTTGGTCTGTCATTTCCTTTTTGGCTCAGTTTGCTTTGCATTGTGGCAGCTGTCACTACAGCCTTGAAGCTCCGCTTCCGTTTTTGAACATTCTGCTCTGGATGAAAAATGATAATATAAACCTTGGGCATGTAGAGCATGCCCAGAGACACAGAAGCACTTAAACTCATGGAGACAGTAAGTGTTGTTGTCTGGATGTACATCTGGGGAAGGAAAGAAACAACAACATAAATAACATTGTTATATTGATTTAATATAAGAAGGAAACAAAATAATTAACTTTAATATACTAGGTGTAAAGGGAACCAGCAACATTCTTCCTTTTCTGTACATACATTAGAAGGTCACTTGACTTTGATTCCCTTTAATTATAGTCAAGTATGGCTGTTTCATGTTGCTTTCTTAACCTTAAGAGACAGTGGTAGAAACAACATGATACTTATTAAACTTATTTGTGACAAAAGTAATCAAGATTTTGCAGCAACCACACTTTCAGAAAATAAATATGTACAGGAAAAGAGGAGTGACAATACAGTTAGCCTTATATCATCTTCTTTAGTACACAGAAGACTCTACAACAGTGGGTCTACATGGTGATCCAGTACTGTGTGCAAGTGTGGCTCAACCAGCAGCAAGCATAATGCAGAATCTAATTATGGAGTTAAGTCCAGGTGGCGACCGGTCACCAGCGGTGTTCCCCAGGGATTGGTTTTGGGGCTTGTTCTGTTTAACATCTTTATCAATGACCTGGATGAGGGGATTGAGTGCTCCCTCAGTAAGTTTGCTGATGACACCAAACTGAGCGGGTGTGTTGACCTCCTTGAGGGTAGGGAGGCTTTGCAGAGGGATCTGGAAGGACAGACCGATGGGCTGAGGCCAATTGTATGAGGTTCAATAAAGCCAAGTGCTGGGTCCTGCACTTTGGTCACAACAACCCCCTGCAACGCTACAGGCTTGGGGGTGAGTGGCTGGAAAGCTGTCCAGCAGAGAGGGACCTAGGGGTGTTGGTTGACAGCCAGCTGAACAGGAGCCAGCAGTGTGCCCAGGTGGCCAAGAAGGCCAACGGCATCCTGGCCTGCATCAGCAATAGTGTGGCCAGCAGGACTAGGGAAGTGATTGTGCCCCTGTACTCGGCACTGGTGAGACCACACCTTGAATCCTGTGTTCAGTTTTGGGCCTCTCACCACAAGAAGGACATTGAGGTGCTGGAGCAGGTCCAGAGAAGGGCAACGAAGCTGGTGAAGGGTCTGGAGCACAGGTCTTACGAGGAGCGACTGAGGGACTGGGGTTGCTTAGTTTAGAGAAGAGGAGGCTGAGAGAAGACCTTATTACTCTCTACAACTACCTGAAAGGAGGGTGTAGTGAGGTGGGTGCTGGCCCCTTCTCTAAAGTAACAAGTGACAGGACAAGAGAAATTGGCCTCAAGTTACACCAGGGAAGGTTTAGGGTAGATATTAGAAAAAAATTTCTTCACTGAAAGAGTGGCCAGGCATTGGAACAGGCTGCCCAGGGAGGTGGTGGAGTCACCATCTCTGGAGGTGTTCAAGAAACATGTAGATGTGGTGATTAGGGACATGGTTTAGTGAGTTAGGGTTCAAGCTGGAACATAGGAGGTTCCACTTGAATATGAGAAAAAACTTCTTTCCAGTGAGGGTGACAGAGCACTGGAACAGGCTGCCCAGAGAGGGTGTGGAGTCTCCTTCTCTGGAGACATTCAAAGCCCGCCTGGATGTGTTCCTGTGCGATCTGATCTAGGTGTTCCTGCTCCGGCAGGGGGATTGGACTGGATGATCTTTCGAGGTCCCTTCCAATCTCTAACATTCTGTGATTCTGTGTTGGGTTGGACTTGATGATCCTTGAGGTCTTTTCCAACCTTAATGATTCTATGATTCTATGATATCTTTGATATACTTTTTGAGTTTCAAGCTTGGGGAAAAAATAGTTTCTCTGTAGTGAAACTTGAATATTCTTGTGTTTATTGGGGTTGTTTGTTTATTTGTTTGTTTTTAACATTTCCACCTTACTGTTGAATTCTAATCACAATGCTCAGTTGGCACACATTAAACACATTAATATTTCACAGTCTTAACTAAGAAATCAGAAAACTGGAGAACCATGAAATCAAATCACCAAAGAACTCAGTTCCCTATAGATAAATACAAAATAAAAATCTGATATTTCTGAGTCTGTCCGTTGTTTGTTATCACCTACAAAAAGCAATTCTGGTCTTCCATAGACTCATAAAAGAAAATGACAACGATAACTCCATAAGAAAAACAGAGAGAAGTTTCTATCATGTGGAGAAGTATTCAGATAGTATATTAAAATATTAATTGTAGTTCTACTCAATATTTATTTTTCTCTTAGGAAATTATACTTTATTATATATTTCATGAGACATCAATTTTGCTTTACAGATCTGTGTGGTTTCCTGAACTGAGTGGGAAATCTCGCAGTAATCATGTTATACTGCAAGAGACAGTGAAGTAAAACCTGTTCATTGCCCTGTCAGAGGGTTCACTGACATTGTTGTTAGGCATGATTTTAAGCACTGGCCGATACTGTCACATTAACCTGGAGATAAGGCAGTAAGTCTCTCTGCAATGTCAGCTTCAGATCATCTGTTTTTATTAAGTGCCCTTGGGTAACTTGGCCTTTGGCAGAAAAGTAGAGATATAACAAACTGGTGTGCAGTCACCATTATAGTTGAACATTCTTTAATGTCTTTCAGCTTACAAAGTTTTTCCATCGGATACTTTCTCCTTAGAGATCACAAACTGTGCTCTCACTTAAAGCAATGTTAGATGAGAAATGTAACAAATGTATTTCATAGAATCATAGAATGGAATCATAGAATCATAGAATGGCCTGGGTTGAAAAGGACCACAGTGATCATCTAGTTCCAACCCCCCCGCCATATGCAGGGCCGCCAACCACTAGACCAGGCTGCTCAGAGCCACATCCAGCCTGGCCTTGAATGCCTCCAGGGATGGGGCACCCCATTCCTTTTGAAAGTATGGATTCTTACCCTGAACCACTTTGCAAAGTATCTGTATAATTGTACATAAAACTGCTAAATATTGCCCTAAAATGAGGGACAGCCCAAACTACTCTTTTAGAAAAGATTGACAGTGCTTCAAAATTTGAATGAAGCTGCACCTGCTTCCAGATTTAAAAGACAAATAGAATTTCCTATTGTGCTCAGGAAAGTTATAGGAGCAACACTTTCCTTCGCTTCAATAATGCATCAAGACAGTACATCAGGATACATGCACTATACAGTCTTTTCTCATACCAGTGAAGTAAATCCCTTCCTTTCAATTTCCAAAATGACAGTGGTGTCCCTGAAAGCAGAGCTTGATCTGCATCTGACATGAGCACTTCCAATGAAAACCTCACCCAGTTACATTAATAAGCAGTTGTTTTCAGACTTCTGTGGAAGGACCTCTTTGCAGATGCATGTTCATATGTAAACAGCACCAACGACATATCCATTTCTCTCTGAAGCAAACTGGCTGATCTCCAATTAAACTGGTAGAGCAGTTGCTTTTTGGCTTAAGTGCTGCATTAAGTGGTGTCCAAAAGTAAATGTATTTTGGTTCCCAAAGATGCATATATTTCCTAATGGGATTTGCAAAAAAAAAAATGCAATACCTTTAACAAAGTGTATTGCATATGAAAATTACATTAAAAATAAAAATATTTTTTGAAGCCTTATGATTTTCTAAAATCCAACTCATGACAATTAAGGCTAGCTGAGCTCCATCCACATAATCTGTAACAATGCCTGGCATTTAAATGTATATTTTTTAAGTCCTTAGCAAGTACCCAAGCTGTAAGGCTCATCTTTCTCTCATGGTTTGGTATAAGAGTTAGATGATAAGAAAGGATAAAAAACCTCTGGATTTTATAGGGTAAAACACATGCATTCATGTAACAGTGCTAGTCATATTAGCAACAAATATATGCATTATGGTATATCCCAATTACCTTTTTTTTGTGGTAAGAAGACCCACAGTGCCAAGCTCTTAAAAATACTACAGAGAAAAAATGTCTGCCTAAAGGTTTATATTCAAGTAAGCTCATAAGTGAATTGACTCTAAATCTGATCATGCATTCACTGAAATAATAAGAGCTCATTGAATTTCAATGAACTTAGTGCAGGTATTTTGCATGAGCTAAATCATTGCATTTAATGTATTTTCTGTGGATTTAATTAAAATGACCAGCACAACAGCCTATTTAAAAAAATCCAAATCACAGATAGTTTCACGTTGCAGATCACAGTTCATATGCAGTGGCCTTTACTTCTAATGATTGCTGTGTTCTTGAACCAGCCTCTGTAATTATTGAAACATTAAAACTAGAGTGAGGTGGGAATTTTCTAACAGAACAGTTTTTAAATAACGAATATAGTCTTCAGAGATCTTCGGCCTCAGGGATCCTGTTTTGCATGGATCAACCTTATTACTTAGTCTTCAATGAAGCTAATGAGAAAGAAGGGCTTCAAGAAACTTGCTGAACTTTCAGACAAAGGCGTTGAACATACACTTACAAGTATACATTGTGTCTGGTATGCACATCAGTCTGACTCCACACTACATACTCAGCAGGAGACTAGTTGTCAATGGCAGTCTGGGCCTGATTCTTTCTCATATTAGAATCATAGAACAGCTTGGGTTGGAAGGGACTTTCAAAGGTCATCTAGTCCAACCCCCCTGCCATCAGGAAGGACATCTTCAACTGGATTATGTTGCTCAGAGTTCCATCCAACCTGACCTTTAACGTCTCAAGGGATGGGGTATCTACAATATCTCTGGACAACCTGTTCATGTTTCACCATCCTCATTGTAAAAAATTCCTTCTCTATAGCTAGTGTGAATATACTCTCTTTTAATTTAAAACCATTACCCCTCATTCTATCACAACTGGCCCTACTTCTTTCTCAACAGTCACTTGCAAGCAGAGAGTCTGTTCACAGGACAGGAACATCCCCTGCATCTAATCCTTCCCATGTTTGGATTCCCTCTTCTTGCAGCCTGTTGAAGCACAAGTCTGGCAAATGGGATGCTGCACACCTGTTTGACTTTTGTCTGACTCTTGTTTTATCCCTGACAAGAGGACAATGATATTTTATGGCTGTGCATTCTGGGTACTATTTGAGGAACATAACTACCTGTAACTTTTACAGAATTAGCTGCTCTAAAAATCAAGGAGCAACAAAAATGGTTGTTTTACAAGATACGAGTCCTGAATAATTTTTCATGTGTCTCACAGTGGTAGCTCACTCTAAGTTACAGAAGAATAAAGGTCCTGTTCTCACAACGATTCATGGTCACACAGAAATGAATTTCTGCACTCCTCACACTAAAATCCCTTCTGAACTACAAACTTTTTGTCCAATAAAACCTTTCACAGATGTAACAAAGACTGCTATATCTAGTCTCCTTGTTCTTGACAGTCAGGAGATATGGCAGAAAACTAAAATTGCAGTAGCACAAGAAAAGAAAAATATCTTTATACTACAGGAAAATCTTGAGGCCTAAATACCTTCCTGTTTCCATCTCCCACCCCAACCCCACACCAGAACTGATACAGGACTTTTATGTACTGTTTTCAACCTCAATAGACAAAGAATCCCTCACAACAAACTGTCTCTCATGTGAATGATCTAGAACCCCCCTCAGACACATGATCTGTCTATCTCTCAAATGACTTGGACCCTTTCCTCCTCCGGAGGATACTACAAGCTCAGTAGTATAGCGTCTGACTGCCTCAGCAGCTAAAATAGATAATGGCTGTGTGGATATTTAGGGATTTTCCATCTTTTGCCATTGATTCTCAGACTATGTACATCCTTTTTTTCTACTTTGAAACTTAAACTGTGACATAGGAAATATTGGGGCTCCGACAAAACATATTTTAGAAAGACACAGATATTCTGATGGTTTCTTTAAATTCAAAGTACTTCAAACTAAATTGCCGCCTTGGTTACCTTGGTAACCTGAAAAATGGTGTGTGCACCAAATTCTACTGTAGGTAGCTGAACGACTACCTCTCAGTTAGGTTTCACTGCTTAGAACTGAAATATCCCCCAAGCACCCAGTAGTGTCCCAACAGTTTGGTACTTGCCAAGGCAATGTCATGCTCACAGCAGGCATTGAGCTCAACAGAAAGCAACCACTTTCCTTAGGAAAAAAAAATAAAAATAGTAATGTCACCACTTTTGTACAGATTACTTTCTTGGTTTAAGTCTTCCCCTACTTTCACACATAAGATTATACACAGGTTGTCTCCAGAATGGCTGGTTAAGGCCAAATAGAAGATACCTCTCACTCAGCCAGTTCCCTAATTGGGTTTTAATAGTATGTCTTGGATAGGTGGGAGATACTGCTATTGTGATTTCTTGAGTGAATGGAATCTGTTTTCCACTTTGGTGCAAGTTCTCTGCTAGAAGTCGTTAACACAGAAGATGAACAAGTCTAGCACTTAGTGAAGTGCTAAACTGCAGAGGAAAGGTTTGGTACATCTCAAACTATCAGGGTCCCCAGTGTAGGTCCAATTCTGCTACTTGCACTCCAAAAAGAAGTGGATGTTTAAAAAGACATGATTGGTCTAATGTCTCTTATTGGCTAATTCTACACATTTGTCCTTTAGAAGTTTTTTTCTCCACAGGCTAAAGAAAGAGTCTCTAGATAAACACAGTAGTGTGAACCATCATGCTAAGTCAGATATAGCCAGATAAGCACCCTTGAACATGTCCCACGCTACCAGGAACACAGCAGAAGATTGGACTATGATTTAATTTATCCCTTATCTTTGTTACCAAATACTTTTATTTCGCTTTTGTGAATCTTCTCAGCTCCTTCAGCCAGTTTCTTTTTTTTTTTTAACACCAGAACTGCACCAAGCTTCCCCCAAGAGTTTTTTCCTCTCATTCCCTCCTGCCATTCCTGTCTTCACTCCTAGCTGTTGGAAGCCATGACCAGATCATTTATAGCCAGAAGATAAATAATACACCACAAAATAAAGATACACGCCATTTATCCACAAGCATCCCACAGACTGGGAAAGACAGCGAAATGGTCCCTCTCCATTTGTAGAGGAAAGAGCACAAGTCTTTTACTCTCAGTAAAATAAAGTGTTCATAGCCATCCTCCCTCTGCTGAAGAATCCAGAGGGCTTAAAGACAGTTCCTTTCTTATTTCAAAGTTGCACACATGCCAAAGCACTACATTTGCTTTCGCCTGTGTTGCTGCTTGCTGAATTGTTGACTGCATGACAGCACTTATGTTTCACAGTTGTGTTCACAAATCAGAAAGAAATGCCATGCAATGGATTCCGCACCAAAAATCAACATTTAAAAGGCTGTCTGCAGGCAAGTATATTTGAAACTAGGAGACTATAAACAGGAAGATAACAATGTTGGCAAAGTGCCAATAACTAACAAAAGGATTCATGCTTATCTGCATAACTTCCATCCCCATAAATTTACACCTACAGATTTTTATTACTTTGAGTGCACAACATATTTTTCTGTCTGGACCTGTGAGAAGAAAATTCATCTTTTAATGAAAAAAAACATTACACGCAGAAGTCCATTGTTGTTTTGTTCATATAACAAGATTATTTGCCAGGTATAAGATAAACTTCATGGACCGAATCTTCTTCAAACATTTGTTCAGTTAGAAAACATGGGAAACTATTTAACATATATATTTTTTAACTTTTTAAAAACACTCCTTACCAAACTGAAAATTAAAATGAGGCTTTTGGAGAAAAGTCAAAGCCTTTTCACAAACATGAAAGCACAGCATTCATTAGGTTATTATCTCAAGCAGTAAATATAGGCTGTAATTCGGTGCATTGCAGAGAAAATAAATCTTCTTTATCTATACATTTCAGTTGCTTTCAGAAACTTTAAGAGAAAGGAAAGATCTAATAACTGACTTCATATTAAATGTGTGCCAGCTTTAAAAAGTATGAACTACCGTTAAATCTTGCATGTGAAAGGAGCTGTAAAAGCTTGTAGCTTTGGTAGAACATATATATACCTGCATTTCAGAAACTCAATTATGGTAAAGATTTCACTGTTCAGATTTCCCACTTAAGTCTAATTTTGACCTTTCCTGCAGTATTTATAAGTATTCCATTTCCACACATAAATTACTTTATGCAAAGAAAGAATTGGCTTTATTAGGTCCTTTTTTAGCATTATATTTATTATTTTAACATAAGCAGATGCAGAGAACTCAGGGTTGTCAGCTGTTCATTGCAAATGGTATGTTTCACAACTGCACATTGCAAAGTTTGCATTGCATAGTTTTCCCTCCAAAGGGAAAACCACATGCCTAAAATTACCCTTAGTTCATCCAAACCTTTTTCAGTGACTTCTCAATACCTGGTTTTACCATGGAGGTAGAATAGGATAGCTGTATCCCAAAGACGACAACTGAAACTCAGTGGGAAATTGAAGATGTTCACTTCACCAGGCTTTGCTAATCTGTCCTGTCACTTGAGAACAACTTCTTGGACCAGTAACAGTTGTCCAACTCTGTATATTTCTTTATCTCTCTCTCTAAAAAGACATGATTCCTTTGTCACACAGAAGGTAGGAGGATACCATTGTAATGTATCAAATAAAAAGAGGAACAGCTGATCTATAGGGCTGGTGAACAACTAATATAAATCTAACTAATATCCTAGAAACCTAACTGATATACTCTACCATTGTGTCGATGTAGCAGACAATGAAACAATGCTACGGTGTAGACACAGGCAGCAGGACTTTTCAGCCTGCACTGTTGAACTGTTAGAGAACTCCCAGCATGAGTGGTCCTGGGCCTGGACAAGCTCACACCCTTCAAACCCTTCCCAAGAGTTTGCCCACAGTCTGGGACCATTCCCACTATGTAACATTAATACACATATGCTGTTCCTGCTAAGAGATTAAAAGGTTTTGATATTATAAACCTAGTGAGCCTGTAACATCAGGCTTCAGGGCCTGTAAATATTCTTGACAAAGTGCAGTTACTATTTTAGATAGAGCCTAAGAGGACAACATAGGAAGCATCCATGCAGACCAGGGGATGAACTGATTAAGAGCAGCTCTGCAGAGAAGGACTTGGGGAAAACGGTGGAATAAAAATTGGATATAAGCCAGCAATGTGCAGTCACAGATCAGAAGACCAACCAAGTCTTGATCTGCATCAAAAGAAGAGTGGCCAGCAGATTGAAGGAGGTGATCCTCACCCTCTACTCTTCTCTCGTGCGACCCCACCTGGAGTACTGCATTCAGCTCTGGGATCTCCAGTACAAGAAAGACATGGACCAATTGGAGGAAATTCAGAGGAAGGCCACAACTGCTGGAAAATTGTTATCACAATTAACAAAAGCTCAGGACACAAGACAAAATATATCCCGAAAGCCCACACTGACAGCTGAATACAAAGTGTATTGAGCCTTCTCCTAGTAGCAAAAAAAAATATTTAATGAGCTACAGCTGGGTACTCTGTTCAACGTAGAATTTCAACCTTATTTCCATTTTTATTTAATAAAAAATATTCCTTTATTATAAGATTTCCAGAGATTTTCTACCAGAGATGTAGTCTGGCCTTCAAATTGCTTTCATACTCCTTTCAAATACTTAAAAAAACTAAAACTCTCTTTTGTCGAATGCATTGTGATTTGCACAACTTAGAAAAATTCATCTAGATAAGGTGCCAGCACAATTTAGAGAACCATTTTATTTTTGCACTTTTGCAATTTTTAGAAAAAATTATTTTATATAAGATGTCTACTGTTAATTCAGTTTTCAGGTATCAACTTTGAATGCAGATTGCATTTGCTCTAAGGCTAAATCAACTAGCAAATGTGGCAGGTGGAAAACTATTCAAAATAAATTCATGGAAATTGGCACATCTTCAACTATAATCCATTTGAAAATATGGGAGTTGGCATTTTGGAACACTTAGAATTTGAGGAGCCAGTTGGCAACCCCAAAATTGTCACTTGCATATGCATAATTGTCTAGGGATTAAAAAGTGAAAGAAAAAAGCTGCCTTACAAAGAACTAAGGAAAGAGGCTACTAGGAAAAAGGGAAAAGTATGGCTTGGATTTAATTCATAATCCAGGTTTAAAATAAAAACTAAATGGTCTACTGTAACATAGAGAGACCATTTTTGTTGACCAACATGTTCTTAACTAGAAAGTATTGCTGAGTAAAAAGCAAACTTTTTTTTGTCCAGATCTGAAATATAGAGTATTACAATCCTGTCTTTTAAAATGACCAATACTGACTGAAGATCTATTCTCTCTATTCAAAAAACATAGAAAAAGCTTTACCTTAATTGCTATTATTACCTTGTTATGCTATTAACCGCATTTTAGTTTCTGTTTTCTGAAGTCTTTTAAATATCCATTATACCTGAGCTAAAGAGATAACTGTGCTCTAGAAATACTATAAAACAATCTCTAACTCTGTAATAATTAACCTCCTCTTAGGTTTAGTTTTAAAACGTTTGTTTATTTATTTAGTGCACATGGCTTAAGTATCAGAGTTCAAGTACCTGATAGAGACAAATATTAAGTGAAGTACTCTTGTTGAGAAGATAATTTTATTTAGCATCTTCAAGCAGGGCATAATTAAGTTACTCTGTCATACAAAATGATGGAGGCTTAAATAAGTAACAGCTGGTTACCCCAATGGCTGTACAACTGCAGGGCAGCCTTTGGCAGGAAAAGCTGTGCAAATACAACCAATACATTATGCTAATGGGAACAATGTAATAAGCAAGGAAGCAGCTAAAGTGGAATGACAAAAAGAAAAGCAAACGATCAAACAAGTCCCTTCAGCCCTTAGCATGCATTTCAATTGTAATTTGTGAAAAGAAATCTTACAATGGCTGTACTCAAGTACTAGCTTTATCTAGAAATGTTTGCTGAGCCCATTCCTTATGTCAGAATAAGTTTAGTGACAGGAGGATGAAACCACTGGTGGTTGCTCCCTTGACTCCAATCAATTTACCCTGAATTGCTCCAAGTGGTGGATTGATCAAAACATATAAACTAATAAAAATATTTTTTGTTAATTTTCTCTCCGATCTTTTAGAAAAATAAATTAACTAAATTGCAGCATAAGGGGAGGAAACTAGACTTAAAAATGTCTAGATTATGAAAGTGTTTGCTCCCTATTACTACTAATCTCTAAAAGTTTTGAGTGCTTACTTGCCTTGGTGTAACTCTGATTTTTTTTTTTTTGTTCCACAATTCATTGTGACACTGTTCCAGCAGAGTTTTTCTGTCCAATTTCATTCATTGCAGAAATCCATTGTGAATTCCCTACATAGCTCCGGAGTAGGATGAAACCCCCACTAACCTGAACTGGATTTTAGAACCAGTCACCAGGGTCCTCACTGCGGTGCAAGAGGGTATGTTGCGTGATGTACACAATGCGTCTTGTGCTGCATCTAACTCAAAGTCCACTCCAAAAGGACTTTCAGAATAGGACTTTCAAAAATAAGTATTTTCAAGCAAGACTTTTGAAAGAGCCTATACTGCTCTATAGTCTTGGCCAAAAATAATAATCTAGATTACCCAAAATAGAAGCAGAGGACAGGGATTTCCAGGGGTGGAGACAACAACCTGGAAAAGCTTAAGGCCAGAGCAGGAACTGGGGGAGAAGAAACACCTTAAGAGCACTTAACTTATAAACTGTTGGAGACAATAGGAGTACAGAGAGGAGTTTCTAACATACATTTTCCTTTGTATTTTTCACATGTAAATACAACCCACACTACTGTTAAAATGCTAGTGACCCACCAGCAACACAAAAAGGAACATGGTGCATATTGAAAATTGCCATCTTAGGCAAAAGTCTAACACTAACAGTCACAAAATAAAAAATCTTAAGCAATATATTCACACTGTGTATATTAGGAAGTGCACAAACACAGAACACAGAAGAGCTGTCCCTGCTCCCCAGACTTTGTTATCTAATTTTACATAAGGAATGTCAAAAATATGTCAAACAGCAGGAGACACCAATCTGGTATAACCTAAGCAGAACTTTGCTTTGGGACATTTCATTGATGGCATGATTGCTGTATAAACCTGGTCAGATTCATTTGTGCTAGCTACCAACAAAAATTTCATTGGTTTCTAGTTAAGGAGCTTTGTGTGCTCTGAATTTCACTTTGGCAGTCTTTCTCTGAGCTCAGATTAATGCATATATGTAAAATCTCGCTCTTTCCCTCAGTGTCTATGCACCTATCATTTCAAGTGACCCAAGCACATCACAGAAGAGAAAGGGAAAAACTACCACTTCTTTTAGGCTGTGCCAAAGCTTATCTGGTGTCTATAACCATTGTTATTATGGACTCCCTATGTTCTTCCTAGAGGGCAGAACAAAAATTCACCATTATTACACATCTGTCCAGGTGCAGATTTACCAAGAAGAAAAAAAGTACATCAGGGAAAACATATATTTATTTTTCCCATTGAATTACCTCAGTAGCATAGTCTCGTGAAGTGTCATGACTTTAGTTTGCATTTTTGCCTCCCTGTGACCCATGTTTTGACACATTTTCATTATGATACCGGTACCTTCTTACTCAATAGCTCCATTGATCAGATTCAACAGATCTCTACTCCCAGCAAGCAGTTGCATCTGTAAAATAAGGGTAATGCATGGAAAGAGAGGCAGGGGCATATTCTTAACCTGAAGAAAGTTCTGCACCAGGGCATCTGTTTAGTGCTACAGAACTAGAGCCAGCCCCCACACAGAGTCGTTCCTGCAGGCACAGGTGGGGCTGTTTTATGAACCCATATGCATCCTGTGCCATATACAACAGCCTGCTGTGTGACAAAGCACATAATCAGTTTTTTTCCTCCGGGCTAACCATTCTTTTCAAGGCCAATTCTGCCATTCTGCTACATGGTTCAATCCAGACATACGTACTGTGACCCAAATTGCCTCATTTCTTTTGAACGCATACATACCTATTATATGTATGAGGGTAGATTTAGACTAGACATTAGGAAGAAATTTTTCACTGTGAGGGTGGTGAGACACTGGAACAGGTTGCCCAGGGAAGCTGTGGATGTCCCATCCCTGGAGGTGTTCAAGACCTGGCTTTGGGCAACCTGATGTAGTGGGAAGTGTCCCTGCCCATGGCAGGGGGGTTGGAACTTGATGATGTTTAAGGTCCTTTCCAACCTTAACCATTCTATGATTCTATGATTCTATGATTCTATGATTGATTCTGTATAATGTCATATGATGGAATGGAGTCCTGATGCTTCATCATCTGAAACACTGTCTGTTCAGAGTCCTACAGCTCCCATCTGAAGTGCATGCCTGGCCTTCCTTTTTATGGAAACTTTCCTGGCTGAGGGGTGAAATGGGAGAACTGCAACCTCAAAAACAGGGGCAGAAAATGTCTAACTTGGCACTTGCCAGGGGTCCAGATACCTAGATAGATATCATATCACAATGTTTCTCAGTCTCCAGGACAATGACATTAATTTGGTTACCAAGGTGTTTACTTACACCGGAATCCAGCAAGAAAACCAGAGTGGTTTTCACGTGGCTTAGCTAACTATTCTCCAAGCTCCTAATTTGTCTTTGAAGTTTCTCTGTGACCTAGACGCTTCTTGTTTTCTTCAGCAGGTAACCATGTATTTATGGCATAGACCTAACACAAATACTGTTTTTATGCGAGAACTCGGATAAGCTTTAAATTTCCTGTTCATCTACCAGGAGGATTCTCATGGCAAGGCAGGATTTTGCTGACTCCTACAGAAATATGCAGTATGAAGATATCTTAGAGGACCATTTCTGAGGTATCTCAGGAGGGGACCTCAGAAGAGCAATGAGGTAGAGCAATGATGACATATATACCTCCCCTTCCAAACCCCCTCACACATGCATACAAACCCTCCTACCTTCTACCTTTCACCTTCTTTTTGATCTTTCTGTATTCAGGGTGAATCTCACTTCTTTAAACTATTCTGCCACACCTTTTTTTTTTCTTTTTTTTTTTTTTTTTTAATTCCACAGCAGCATTCTCTGGTGAGAATTCAAATAGTTTCTCCTGGATAATAACACAGTGTAGTCCATCCACAATTCTTACATATCATTATTGAAATCATTTCTGTATTTGCACCCTCATGAGCTATAGTGTTGTTCATAGGTAATACTGTATATTTATTAGATTCAGCATTAGAATCTTTCTGATGTTAGCATCCAACTTCTGCTTTCCCTCTATCATTCTTAACTGTCAAGAATTTTAACCTTGAAATAAAACTGAACATGTTAACTTCCCTGGGGGCAACATCAGAAGGTAGGAACTCACGTGTCAAAGGTATGCAGCAGTAGATGTGTCTAAATTCCACTGCAGAACCAACACCAAGGTGGGCTTGTGATTAATTGAGGGCTGACTCTAGTATGCCTTAGCCAATAATACCCAGGGGAACTATGAGTGACTCAAATGTTCATGTTATTGTTCCAAATGCAGTTAATCATTCAAGGTGAATCTGACACACTGGGATGTTCAAGTATCCACCTGCTCTTGTTATGGTAACATTATACAGAGAAGAAATGTCAGTGTGCTTCCCTTTAGAGATCTGGGATACTTCCTACGTAGTCACTGTTATCATCTGCCACAAGAGGAGAGACTTAGCCTGAAAAGATATCGTCTACAAGGACAGAACAGACCTAGATCCAAGCAGAACGTGAGGCATAGCTAGCAAGGTTTCAGTTTCCTACTGTTCAAATTTGAACTCTAAATTTGAGAATGTGTTGGCCTGAGCCATGAAAAGATGATGTAAAATCATCTCTTAACTTTTAAATATCTGCAGTACTCTTTGATCTGTGTTATACAATGTTGTCTCAGCATTGCTGCTGAGAGGGAAATGGCTTGTCCCTCATGAGCATTCTCAGTGCAAAAAGGAGCTTTTTGCCCCAGATCATGATCTGAATTGTTCTCAAACTGAAAATACACACAAACGCACAAAAATCCAGATGGGTTCAGCTGAAGAATTTGGTTTCATCCTTTCCAAAAATATTTCACTTCATTTATAAGTACAGTTAGTTCAGGTTGGAAGGGACTCCAGGTCTCTAATCCAACAATCTCCTCAAAGCAGGGTCAGCAATTTATGCCCGTGATTCTTGCCCTCCTACCACACCTCACTGTCAAGACTCTGGCTCCATTCTCTCAGTGACCTCTATGTAGGCATGGGGTGAGGTGGGGGGGGGGGCTGCTGTTCAGTCTGTCCAAAGCCGTCTCTGATCCATGCTGAACAAGCTCCACTTCATCAGTGCCTCCTCACAGGGCAGGTACTCCAGTCACCAACTATCATGATGGCCTTGTGCTGAACTTGCTCCAGTTTATTAATGTGTGTCTTGTACTAGGGGGCCAGTATTCCAGATGTGGCCTAATGAGAGCTAGGTAGAGAGGAATAACCCCTTCCCTCAATCTATCTATCTGCTTCTGCTAATAGAGCCCAGATTCTCAATGGCCCATTCCCCCATCCTATCTAGGTTCTTCTGGATGACAGCCCTTTCCTCCAGCATATCAACTATCAGCCTTCCATTTGGTACCATCTACACAATTCATGACAGTGCATGTCATTGCCTCCTGCTGATCATTGGCAAACATGTCAAATAGGACAAGTCCCAGAGCAGACCCTTTATTACTGGCCTCCAGGAATACCATGACCTATAACCATGACCCTATGAACCCCACCATCCAAAATTACTCTTACCTACTTGGTTGTACACTCACCCAGACTATAACATCCTGTCCTGGATACCAAAATATTGTGGGACAAAATGCCAAAAGCCTTGCTAAAAATAAAGATAAATGACATCCCCAGCTGTCACCTCATCCACAAACCCCCAGGGAAATTGTGGATGCCCCATCCCTGGAGGTGCTCAAGGCCAGGCTGGATGAGGCTTTGAGCAACCTGGGCTAGTGGAGGGTGTCCCTGCCCATGGCAGGGGGGCTGGAACTTGATGATCTTTAAGGTCCTTTCCAATCCAAACCATTCTATGATTCTATGATTCTATGATTCCATGATTCTATGATTCCATGATTCTATGTCTCATCACAGAAGGCAATCAGGTTGGTCAGGCATGTTGACTGTTCCCAGTAACCTTCTTCTTTATGCACCCAAAATGTGTTCCAAGAGGACTTGCTCCACGATTTTCCCAGGGCTCAAATTGAGATGGACCTATCTGCATATATACCTAAATGTTTTTCAGCTTTTAAAGTTGTTCTTAAAATTGAGCACTACCAAGTTACTTACAGAAAAACGAAGGAAAAAAAGGTGTCGCCACAAACCATGTAAAAGTAGTAGTGATAACTAGGCAGTGTTACATCACAAGTCCTATAATAGTGGTAGTAATAATTAAGAAGTGTTGCTGAATTATCTGTAATAAAAATTGAGAAGTGCTACTGAACTATCTAACGATTTTATTAATATCTTCTCTTTCTTTGTCTCTGGTATGCTCTTGACAGCTTCACCTTTCTTGTTCTGTCTTCTTGAACTACATAAACAAGACTGACACAGGGATCATATCTTAATTTGCTCTAATTTGCTTAAATGTGCTTCATTTTGCACATTATGGATATTTAAATAACCTAAATAATAATGATATCAATAACAAATTATTATTCAAAGTAAAATATGGTGAAACCTGTGTAAAGTACATGGGATTCAGGTCAGCTCAATTAGTAGCCTGAATTTTATGTAGTATATTTTACTTGACCACTTTATACAAATTAAGGGGTTCTATTCCTCAAGGCATTTTATAAATGTTAATTATTAATATAAAGTAAAGCCTTTTCTTCTGTACTGTGTTTCGAGTGCTCAAAGCCAATCCAGAATTCAACAGATTGCGTATTTTTAAGATGCTGCCAATGTTTTAAACAGAAAATCCCTTTGGTTTACATTCCGATATATTCAGATTGTTGTTGCACATCTGCTGTAATGATTAAATAGGACATTCCATCTCTGGAGGAAAACCAACTCAATTAAGTGAAAGAACTAAAAGGCAGTTTTCATTTCCCTTCTTAAAAATAAATAAAAAAGACACTTCTGGTTTTTTTACTTCTAAATAGTAATTAATATCTGCAATTGTATAACATAATGACAGAGAGCAGTTGCGTGCCGAAAGAAACATGACCACACAATTACTAGTTATTAAATACTGATTTTCTGTCATTAAAAAAAAATTAAGATCACTAGAATTGTTAGTTATAGTTCCAATGCATATAAATAAACGGACCCACGCTCCCTGTTCTTTAAACTAATGAGATTACTTATTTTCTCTCCTTTTGGTGAACATGATTCAATGTGCTGGAATACAATCTGCAGCCTGGTGGCCAGACA
Organism: Pterocles orientalis; assembly: GCA_011057875.1. NCBI lineage: Eukaryota > Metazoa > Chordata > Aves > Pterocliformes > Pteroclidae > Pterocles > Pterocles orientalis. The sequence continues at coordinate 156,858 of WKFP01014849.1, read as the reverse complement.
AAAGAGCCAACCCCATTGCTTCCCTTAACTTCTTTCTTGGGCTATTATAAATTAAGTGCTATGTCTAGCCAGATCACCCAGTTTTTAAACGTAAAATTTAATGCCTGTCTACACTAACAAGCCTCTGCCACTAGCCAATCTACTGGGGCCATGCTGTCAAAGCCCTTTCATGTATGCCAAGGAGAGATGCTCTCCTGCCAGAACAGTTACATCACCTCACTGAATGACAGCTGCAAAACTAACATTAGCTTTCATCTACTAGCATAACCACACATTGGGGTTTTGCCAGTGTAACTATGTACGTGACTGTGGGGTGTTCTTTTTTAGTTTCCACTCCCCTAGCTTTCTTGGCAAGTCCTTGTAGACATGACCTGAGAATGTAACTATTAATGACCAAAATGGCAGATGACAATGACTTCCATCTGTAAGGTATTTAACTTACTAAAATGTACCCGAAGATTAAAAAATATCCTTGAGGACACAGGGTTCTGTTTGATCTCATTAGAAAAGAACAGCTCATTGGAAATATTTCTTCTAGCTGTTTGACCAGAGACTCCAAGAAGTAACAGTCTCTGTCGGAAGTTTTTCCTGTGTTGGAATATTCACAGATTTATTCTGCAATGGAGGGATTATATTTGATAGTATTTTATAAGGTGTAGTCCACACTATAGCTTGTTCTGTTCTTCTCTAGCTGTCCACGCAGGACCTCCACTTTTACATAAAAGTTGGCTAAAACTTGATGTCAAACTGCTCTTTTTTTTTTTTTTCATTTGTGGTGGAATTAAGATGACTAGGGATGGTCATATATTAACCTGAAGTACTTTAGATGTGCAAGTGCATACACTGTCCATACTTTATTTTGTCCGGCAGAACCTCATCAACATTAGCATGACAGATTTTACTGTTTTCCTTTTATAATTCCATAACCCTGAAGAACTGAGTTGTTGCTGCTGTTCAGCCAGTGGTTACTAAATGTGGCCTGTATTGCAGACATCTACAATATTCATTTTCTGAAAGGAAGGGGATGTTTGTTTCATGCTTTGCAAACCAGCATGAATAACAAACAAAGAAAAACGGTGCAATAAGATGTTTGTTGTTATTTTATTCATTATTTAGCTTTATAACTGTGTAAATAATCTGGCCTGGAGTAGGAACAGTCCAGACAAATTTAGTACACCATTGTTTTTATGCAGTAGTGTTTGTGTAAATTGTGTTTCTGACAGGTTATAATACTACGAGGAAATATTTTGGATGGAAGTAACAGATGACCCATGACAACTCTAACTAAAATATATTATCGGTGTAACACAGCTAATAAACCCATCATGTTCCATCTATCAAACCTTGCTAAGAGGCAAAATAATATCTAGTGCATGATGAAACAAATATGGAAAGGCAAGCCCTGTTATCTACCAGCTACACAAATCCTCTAATAGCCAAAAGTTATCCTAACCACTGTCTCCCTGCTGAACCTTTTAGAATAAACCCTTAGCTCAGGTCACTTCCTTTGTTTCCCTGTGTCCTACCTTGTAACCTCTTTTGCCTTTATCTCTGAAAGCATTTTTACATTTTTACTGACAGGTTGTCTATATCACTGAGATAGTATCCTGCCTTCACTGCCTTCCCTGATTGGATGACCTAATTTTTGTCAACAAGAGCACTGAATGAAATAATTATTAATGCCCTGAGATTATTCAGGTGAAGGCTAATATTACTTCAGAATGAGAGGTATAATAGGAGACAGTAAGCATAGGAACATTTAGGACATTAAAAATAATTACCTGTCCTTCCCCACAGCCTCTCCCCTCATCTTCCCCCCCCCCCCCCCCAACAACATTTTTTTTCTTTTTGCCTGAGGTTTATTTTTGGGTGTAAATATGAGCTCTAGAGTTTATGTTAGCTGTGCTGCTCCCTTCCAAAAGCAAAATGGAGAGTGAAGTCTAAACCATATGCAACGTTTAGCAAATTTTGCAGACTCTTTTGTCTTGCCATTGTCTTACTGATTAGTTGTTATTTTGCCATCACTCTCAACCTTCCTTCACCAGTGTTGCTCACCCTGACGACTGGCACCCCCTGACTTTCACACCTTGAATACATCAAAGGCGTGTCTGAGGCTTATAATAACTTTCCACATGGCGTTTGCCCTCAGTTAATGAGCTTTTCTGCCATACTGTTGAGGAAAGAGGCAGTATAAATTCTTTCTCTTCACATGTAATTTTTCTGTTGCCCATACATACACGACGCTTGCTTTTCCTCATTTGATGTGGTGTTGCATATATTTTACTTGACACATACAGACACTTTGCAGTAATCTGCTTTTCTTACCCATATTAATGACAGACTTACTCCACTTCCCTGAAAATACAAAATCTACAAAAAGTAGGTATGCCAAAGAGGGGTTGAAAGCCCATCGAGTCTCCATGTATATGCTCCAAGCCAAACGACAGTTTTTGTAGAGGTAAGAGAAAAGTAAGAAAACCAGGAGAAGCATTTACTGAATCACAAGTCAAATCACATAAACAGAATCATAAATATATAATTCCACTGTTTACTCAGCTCTAACCCTGACACTTAACAAGAAATGTTTAGCCACATGAGACAGGATATTGCATCTTCTCACTTATCCACATTCACGCTCTGTCTCTTGCATTTGATTTGTGCCAGATTAGCAGAAGAGAGTGAGAGATGAGGCTAAATGGTTCCTCCCTGTGCAGAGGGAATGCAGAGGTCTCCCAACAGCAAGTGGCTTTCCTTACCATATGTGCTTCTTCATCTTGGCCCAGCAGGGCAGGAAAATGAATTTGAGGATTTTAAAAAGAACACATATTATGCAAGCTTTAACTTCAGTGCTTTGCTCCATTTTGGCTTTCAGTGGCTTACTCACACACATTTCACAGAGACTGGATAAGCTCAAAAGTTAGAAAAGATTTCGTATGTGTGGCAAGATCTCTGGAATTCAAGTTAAAATTGTTACATGAGGGTGACATTCAGGTCACCACTTTACATATAATCATGATGTAGCTTAGTAAGCAGGGCTGCCTTTTTGTGCACATGCAGCATACTTAGTCATCAGTTCCCAGGATAGTCCAAAATCAGCCCTGCTATTCTCAGAGCAAGTAAAACAATGGACTAATTTGAGACAATAGACTCACTTGAGACAAAGTGACTGACTGAATAACAATGTGTTTAGCTAATTGTTACAGAAGTTCTCTAGGTAGGGATTCTGGACAACACAGGAGATTCTCCTCACGGGTCCTGCTGCCATAGGGCAATTGATAGGCACCATTTGAATGTTGCTCCTATAGAAGCAGAAAGGGGAATGCAAGACAGTATTCTGTAAACAGGCAAAGGTAGAGAATGCTTTGTATGTAGTTCAAGATAATAACACGCTCAAGATAATGCAAGTTCATGCATTTGCTGGAGAGATGAACTCAACAAAAAAAAAAAACATTTCAGGGAGTCCCATCCAAACCAGTTGATAATGCTATTGCAAGGATCCAGACAGTGACAGACCATTCTGTTTGAGAGATTCAGTTCTCCACATGAGCATTGCCCTATGCAATGTGTTTCAGCAAATTAGAGGATTTTTTAAATGAGTATTCACAGAATAACAGAATGTTAAGGATTGGAAGGGACCTCGAAAGATCATCTAGTCCAATCCCCCTGCCGGAGCAGGAACACCTAGATCAGATCGCACAGGAACGCATCCAGGCGGGCTTTGAATGTCTCCAGAGAAGGAGACTCCACAACCTCTCTGGGCAGCCTGTTCCAGTGCTCTGTCACCCTCACTGTAAAGAAGTTTTT